>ML778065.1:414526-430025 GCA_009831015.1 Picea engelmannii
CCGAAACGTCGACAAGCTCTAAAAAGCACCGTCACTGTGGTTCTTCCGACATGCTCTGAACAAATCTCTCACCACAGAAACCTAATTTATCAGATTACGTCCCTGCACGGAAGGGAAACTCTGGATGAAGTTCGTGAACTTGAAAAGCTCCGGGTTAAAATAAAAAGAAGAGCCGCAGACTTAGAATTTCACTATTTATTAAAGGCTCCTCTCTTATTTTTCCTCAGGCTTTTTTGTCCTGGATCCTGTTGTGGATCCAAAACGTCGACAAGCTCTAAAAAGCACCGTCACTGTGGTTCTTCCGACATGCTCTGGACGTTGTTCGTGTTTTTCTATCTTCCAGCGCACCTAGTAAAGTCCAATTAGACTTTAGTTGCCTTTTGTTCAGTTTTAGTTTATTGTTGTTAGTTAGCGATCCATTGGATCGTCATTGTATTCTCTATATTCTACTTAATAGTCAAATAGGCACTGAAACCCATGTATTTTCCAGCATATTTGTTTTTCATTTATTGTTTGTATTCTACCTCTCCAATATTTATCAAAACACAAGGCATAAGCCTCTTCATAGAGTGGAGAGCAAACTCTTCCAGCCAACAATTTCAATAGAAGTAGATTGCGACCGTTGATCACCAAAGGGATCAGCCACTGGAGTCAAAGGAACCAGATCGATGAAGGAGAGTTGAAGGAAAAGGACCAGCATCCCGGTGGTAAATTTCTCTAGTACCTCGGTGGAGGCATAGCCCGGTGGTTTATTAATCCCGGTATCTTAATATCCCATTTTCCAGTGAGTGTAACCGGATCGGTGAAAATTTATTGTGCGCTGCAAATTGATCCAATGGCCACAATCTCGGTGAACCTGGTGGTTCATTGATTTGGTGGCCTGGTGGTGCTTTAAACTCAAAGAGAGAAACATAAAATTGATTTGGTGGCCTGGTGGTGTTTTAAATTCAAAGAGAGAAACATAAAATAGAGAAGAAAGGCATTTTCAGACACAAAATATATTTTTTTCTTCTATCATCACTTCACTCAAATTACATATTTAGAATTCTCTAGATCCATGAATTGTGGATCTTGGATTCTAATAATAGATAAGATACCTTACAACCAACTCATAACATTATTTCAACAATAATTTTTTTTGTTTCAATGACAACCTATTATAACTAATTTCTATATTATTCCAACCCCTTCTTAATGGAGAAATTATTTTTCTACAATACACAACACATGTAAAGGTAAACTCTACATTACAAAACTTACAATACTAAATCAGAAATTACAATATTAATTTTTGTCTTGTTTTTTGTCTGGTTCTTTGTTTGATGTGGTCTTCATTAACACCCACTCTGCAATCTCATGGTGTGTGCTCTTCTAACCATTATTGATGTATTTGTAAAACTGACGCTTCTATACCGAATCATTCTATGGAACTGCCACCATCTGTGAGTACACACCCTCGGCCATACTTACCAGCTATATAGGATAGCATTCTAGAATATCTTCAGTAAATTATACAACTTGAGCTTACATAAAAATAACCTGTATGACACACTTAGACATAACTAAATCAGCTATCCATTCTCTCAACACTGCAGTCCCTCAAGAACCATTAACTTAATTATATTAGTTTGTTAGATAATTTACTTGTTCTTTGTCATTGTGCATTAATTGACTTTTGCAAATAATAAATATACATAAAACATAACACACATTCTAGTAAATAAAATATTTATTTTCATTGCTCATCCAACATTGAATTTTTTTCAACTATTAAACTGCCATGACCAAATTTCAAATGTGCCATAGCACAGTGCTTTGAATGGATCCGGCGTTGAGAATCTTTTAACTGTTGAACTGCCATGACCAAATTTCGGGCACACAGTGCTTTGAATGGCCTCCATAACTATATGCGCATGAACTCATATTCCTTTACTTTATCAACCAGTTCGCCTGCAAACACAACAATCTCATATGTGTTGGGTGGAGTATGGTAGCTTTACCATTATACAATGGATTTATTTTTATTGACGACAAATTAACCCTCACAATAAAATTACATCACTCAAAACACATACTCACACACACGTATAATTCACTTACACAGGTCTACATTAATCTATGTATAGAGGATCAAATATGACATCTCTTTCACATATTCCTCAGTCATCTTGTAAGGAATTTAAAAGAATATATACCAAAAAATATATTTTCACACAAGTTACACAAGTTACATATTTATAGAAATAGTAGAATTCTTTAAATCCATGAATGATGGATTTAAGATTTTAATAATAGTTAAGACACTCTACAATCAATTCATAACTTTATTCCAACATTAAATTTTTATGGTTTTAATAATCCATTACAATTAATTTCTACATTATGTCAACTCACAGAAAACAAAGATACTATTGAAAAGTCACTTATATAGTAATAATAATAATATTCTATTTTTAAGGTCACGGCCAAGCCACACCAAATTGGTGTATGAGACTCCCTTGTTTGTGAGACAAGGGACCCCCCTCAACCCAGCTATTTGACTGGTAAAGTCTACCTAAATATACATACCCTACTCCCTCTAAATTTGAACTTGTATTTTTAATTTAACGTACTCACCATTAAATGAAAAAATTGAACAAAGAACCCCAATGTCTGGGTGCCTGGTATAACCAGACCAGCCAAGTATCACATACCACAAGACATTCTGCTTTGAGCGATCCAGTGGTCCGATCTTCGGTGTGGCCGGTGGTTTACGTCACGATTCCCTCAAGCATTGTAACTGTCGGTCAAATTGGTGAGTCTAAAATAGGCACGTTATTGTCCCGGTCGATCCCAGTGTGTTGGTCGACAAAGTATTCTGCCAATTTTGATAATCTGAAGCACAGATATTTGCAAAGTCCGCCATTATACATTTTCAAAGTCAGCCATTATATATTTTCAAAATATGTCATTATTTTTATTTATTTTTATTTTTATTTATCCCTACTCCACTCCATTGTATAAAAAATTATAAAAATTTAAGTTAAAGTAAAATCTTAAAATTGATGCACTAATCAATTAATTCAACACCTTACTTTTGTCACAGTGGCGAATAGAATTTCAATTGCATAAATTTGAATTCCTTTAACATATTTTTGTGCTATCCAATCTGCGGCTTCACAGTGGTAAATTGAATTTCAGTTGCATAAATTTGAATCCCTTTAACATATTTTTGTGCTATCCAATCTGCAGTTTCACTGTAGAAATTTAAGTTAAAACGATTACAAGCCAACACCTCACTTTCCCGTTCAAACTCACACTCATAGTGGTGAATTGAATTTCAATTACATAAATTTGAATCCCTTTAACATATATTTGTGCTATCCAATCTGCGGTGGTTTGAAACTCGATCGAACCCTTTCTCCATAGCTATTTTTCTGTCGCGTTGTTCATTTTAAAGTTTTTCGATCTCGACCATACAAATGGGAATCCGGTTTTCTGGTGGGATCATGCAGCCAATTCACCATCCACGCAGACGATTCGAGTTGGACTCAGGTGCGAGATTAAGGTTTCTTTTTATCAAACAATCTATATCTTGTACAATTTTTTTATAAATGGCAGTTTTCAGCAATTTAGGGCCAACCGAAGGTCCAGTTCTTGTAGACAAGAACTACGAGTTCTGGTCCTTGTGAATAAACTCATTCCTCCAAGCTTAGTAATGCTGGGAGAATGCTGGGAACCTGTAGAGAATGGCTTCAGATTGCCACCAACAGAAAATATGGCTGCCATGACAAATGCAGAACAAAATAAACTTGCAGAATTGAGGAAGAAAGAAAATAAATCCAAATACTCATTCAAACTCAATTTTCTAAAAAATAACTGCTGCAACAACAACAAAGCAATCTTGGGATATTCTCAAATCAACCTACTAGGGAAATGATAAAAGTGAAGACAACCAAGTTTCAGACTTTGAGAACTCATTTTAAAACTCTGAAGATGATTGAGACAAAGAGCACTAAGATCAGAGTGATGGGCATTGTGAACTAGATCAGGGTCACTGGTGAATAGATTGAAGATCATAAGATTGTTGAAAGGGTTCTCAGAAGCTTTCCCAAGAAATTTGAAATGGTTGTAATAGCCATTTTAGAATCTAAAGATTTTCTTAGCTTCTATGTTGAAGAAATGATGGGATCACTCTCATCCCATGAAACTAGACTCAAGTTGGAAGAAGGGTCTATGGAACATGATTTCAAAACTCAATTTCTTTCAGAAGAGGTAGAGATAGAGGAAACAAAGGAAGAAATAAAAGAGGAAGAGACAAAGGTAATCAAAATGTAGAAGACATACACAGAAAGGAACAACCACAACAATCTAAATACTGACCTAATCAAAGAGGAAGAAGGAGAAAATGGATAGACAAGTCCATAATACAATGTTATTATTTCATAAAATATGGCCACTGTTGTTCCTGAGTTTATACTTAAGGCTCAAAGTATAATGTCAAGGCATCAAGAAATAAGGAAAGTTTTAATATTTTCTTTTTCTACCTTAGTTGTATGAGACAAGACACTTAAAAGAATTAATAGTATAACAGCTCAGAGGTCGTCTATCGTGTTTGAGTTAAAATTAAAAGCATAAAATTAAAAGCATTGGGTGTAATGAGAGAAAAACATAAAGTTGTTAGACAAAGAAAGACATCTATTATAGAAGAATCTTACTTTTCTACAGAAAAAGAAAACATATGATATAACCTTAAATAAAACATAAAATGTAGCAATCTAATTAACACAGGGGAAAAGTTGTGCGATACTAAATTACTAAATGAAATGTAACCATAGTAGATGTTGTACTAAGTTGTGATCAAACATTCATCAAGGAAATATATAAAAAGATGTTAAGATATGGAAAGACATGAGAACACATAAATCAAACTGAATGAAATGTGGAATCTCTGGTCTGCACTTGTATCAATCTTCAATAAGGAGAGTTTTCTCAATAACATACAACAAGAAACAACCCTTCTTTAGTCTTCTGAAATTATATTTATAAAAGAGGTTCTCAACCTTAGGCGGTTGGAATTCTCGCTATTCTTAGATAATAATGGTTACAAAATGAAAACCCATTTCACTTGGTTCTTCTCTATCTCTTCCTTATACCAGCAGAAACAAATGTTACCTCATTGATTCTTTGAGGTACTCCTTTTTCCTTGCTCAAGACATTTGACACAACTATTGAGAAATTGTACTACTAGTCTAGAAGGTTTTGTCACATCTTTTACCTCAAAAAGATACAACTTCTTTTGTAATTGTCGTAGCCTGTCTTCTATCCTTTTATCTTCAGAAATCATTGACTGTAGTTGTAAATTTGTCTTTACCAACCATTTATCTATTTGAGGGATGTCAACCTGCTTTAGCTGTGAAATTTTAGCCCGAGCTTTCTCTAAGATTTCTTTGATGTCAAGTTGATGTTTTACAATGTCGATCTGTCCTGGTATTTTAGAACAATCATCATTTCCGAGGCTTACTGATTCTTTATTAAGCAAATGAGAAATCTCTTCAAAATCCTCTTTTATTTCCTTGTCCATTATTTTACTCTCAGATATATTGGCCTCCCATGTCTTTAATATTATATCACCTCTGACCTACTCTGCAACAATCAATCTGGTAGTTGTAGATATTTCTTCTCTAGTTGATGACACGACCGCTTTTTGAAAAGTGGTCTAGGCTGTAGTAGCCTCTCTTTCTCTGAAACCAATATTATCCAATGATTGGTTTACTTCTCAAAAACAATTTTGTATGATTTCTACCTTATTTAAAAGGCTCTGTTGTGTTATTTCCAGTTTCTTTAGCACTTCCAATGCTTGATCTTGAAACTGTGTTATATCCACAACCATTTTCTCAGTGGAACTGACCTTGTCTTGTAATTGTTTTACCAACTCATCTTGTTGGATAGCCAGTGCTTCGCTCACTTTCACATGCTTCTACATCTCATCAAGACCGGACTTGAGCAGTTGGATTTCTTGTTTATCACTAGCTCCAACCTATTCCAACCCTTTATTGACTTCATTTCTGACATTCTTTTCTGTAGTCCTTATTTGATTTTGCAACTGGCTTATCACATGTTACTTTAGCTTCCTTTTGTGGCGGCATGGTAGGAGTTCTCAAAAAACCTATTATTTGTCACAAAAAACACACAGGACCAAGTATCTCACTAAGTAAGTTCTACCAAAATGTGAATGTAATTGAAAATGAAAAAGACTTTCTTGCCTTAAACACCTCGACCTGCATATACCTTCACTGACAATACGTTTACTTCTTTTAATAAAAAGATTTGGGCATTAAAGTAGGATCTTACTTGAAATGAATTCCCTAGGCTAGCCTTTTAATATCATTAATGATCAATATTTCGTGACTGAAAAAGTATGAAAGAAATTTGAAATCACCGGTGCCGCAAATCAACACAAACTCAAAGATAAATTAAGAATGTTTTATTTTGATAATAACTCGAGTTTGTACGACTAATTAATCATGTTTAAACTTAATCCATTTCGGGATTTCGGGTCATGTGCTATCCTACTTTAGTTAAAGCAGTGATCCTCGAATCACGAAATCACGATTGATTAATTAATATAAATCATGTTTAATGTTTGTAAATAATCGCGATTAATTAATGATTTCTTAATTTAGGGTATCGGGAGTTTAAGTTATCATTTGAGGTAGGATTCCCAAAATACAAAGTTGCGATAGGGTTAATTATCATTAATCATTTTAATTGTTTTAATTAATCTCAATTTAATTTAAACTTGTTTCGCGACTTCGCGTATCAAGACTTTGGAGTTATTTATATGTCTAACTGTTATTATTGTGAAACCCCGAAACCCAATACTTTCAAAGCTGTCTTTAGTTGTTTATCCTTTTAATAAAAGGGCGGCTCCAAGGATTTTAAAGGATTTTTAGACCATCAGATTAATCATAAGATTTTATCAAAGGTAATATCCAAGCGCGCATTTATCTTTATTTAAACAAAAATGAAAATTTTGTAAGTCTAAAGTTTTAGAAAAATGTATATGTTTCAAAATAGGCTCCATCTAGGGATCTCGTCTCCTTGCGGGATGAGAAGAACAATAGACTCAGTGCCTTTATTGGGTAAATGGGATCATTATTGCAGCTCTATGAAACACATTTTGAAAGAAGACACATAGAAGGAATTTGGACTTCACCATATTTCCGAAAACCTTTAAAACTTAATCATTCATCAATCTTGAAATTAGGCTTCAATTGGTTCATTTTCTCAAAATTGATTTTAGAATTGCTTGAGATAATCAAAATGACTTTAACGAATATTTCAGACTTTGTTCACTTTTATTCGCATCAAAGGAAAATAATTTTAATGTTTTAAATGGGGAGTCCTGCATTCAAAGTCCCACATTAGCTTAGAATATAAATCCAGCCTAAAAAAAGAATTAGTTGCCAGAGTACGTTATAATACATGTATAACAACCTTTATAGATATCATAGATATTTATTCACTGCCAGTGAGCCTGTTCAGTACCTCGGTGAAGTTATCCAATTCCCATATTGAATTTCCTTTCACTACTTCAATTAATAACTTTGCATTTAAATGCTGAGATGAGGGCAATCATTGAATGAATTTCCTTTCATCATCTCCTTCTGGACTATATGGGAGTAATCACTTTATGAATTTTCTTTCACCATTTGTCTTATATTTTAAAACATGAAGTGGGGGGCAATCAACTTGTATATAATAAAATATACCATGGATGATATTTATTTATGTTTTAGTACTAAAGGTCTATTAACTTACTTTGATTACTCTGGACTAATCCTCTTCTGACTATCAAAACACCTTTTCTTAATGGAAAATTTTATGAGGAGTTTTAATTTTCCAAGGACTTTCATTGAGCGAAATTAATCAATTTAAATTTGATAAAGGACTAAAGTAGTTAGGATTAACTCAAACATACTTTGTATTTCAGTTGAAATCAGGAATATCATCATAACTCTTGCCTATTCTTCAATTGAAGACTTGTTCTTAAGTGTTTCAGAGTTAAAGTGAAGCTCTTTTTCTTCTTTGAAAACCAGGAACAAAAGTTCAAAAATGCAGGAAAACCAATCTTAAGGATAAGCAAGAAAATGGTATAAAGATCCAGATGTTCTATAATAAGTTTGATCGATCCTATCTGAATTTGTTTATAGATTCATGGAATTCTTCTTAAGGTCCTTTTATTGCTGACTTTTCTTTAAAAAATAATTTTATTTTCATTTTTTTTTATTAAATCCAGAGGAAAAACTTGAGGCTTAAGCCATAATTTTATACTCGGATTATAAAATAGGTGATGATATTACTTCAAATGAGACTTTTGTCTTATTTATTTAAACATCTTTGAAAATTTTAACCTGAGTCTATAGGGCAAAAGTCCATACCTCAGATTTACTTTATATTTTCATCCAAGCAAATTATTTGTTTGTCACATGTTTCGACATAAATTCAATGTGAATGTCGATTTTTGCTACAGATTATCTCTTGATTGTCAACTAGTATCCTTCAATGAAATGAACATAACAAATGTTAGGAACTCTTGTAGATTATAACCTACTTATTACTTATTTTTATATTTTGATTTTTTTCTTCTTTTTTTTTTTAAATAAAACAACCTTTTTCTATTTACAGTAAAAATAAAAACTTACCAAAGAAACTGAAATTATAAACAAAAGTTGTGAAAACCAAACCGGTATGTACAATGAAATTTTGGAATTGTATTGTTGCATGAAATGTTTCAAGTAACGCTCATTGATAGGGGCGTTAAGAATTTCATCATCCAAAATTTTCAACAGAAATGAATTCTTCCCTTCAGAAGTTGTGATTTTGAAAGGCCCACACCAGATGTGATCAAATTTATCATGCTTTCCTGAATCTTCCTTCCTAGCATCCCACTTTAAAACTAGGTCACCAGGGAGGAATTCCTTGTGTTTATCTTTTTGGTTAAACAGAGCTTTCATGTTATCTTCATATTTTTGTAAATTCTCATCTACTTCAACCATATTTTGTTGGACATCAATCAACCGGTTTCTTCTTCTGGTGACGTGATTTGGTTCCTCTTTTTCATCTTGTCAGATTTTCATTACAGGCAGTGCCAGGTTTATGGGTAATATTGCGTAAATTCCATACACCATCTAAAACGAGGACATTCCTATTGATCTTTTAGTGCCTATTCTGTTAGCCCATAAGGCATATTTCAAATGTATATGCCAGGCTTTCTTATTTTCAGTCAGCACGTTTTTAATTATGGTTATCAAGATCTTGTTCGATGACTCGACTAATCCATTGCCCTATGGATAATAGGTTGTAGAATGTCCTAATACAATGTTATATTTTTGAAAAAAACTTATCATGGCGATGGATTTGAAATCTTGAGTATTATCAGTAACTATCTTCCGAGGACAGCCAAATCTTGATAAAATGTTCTCTTCCAAGAAATTGATCACCACTGTGTCGATGGAGTTTCATGTAGGAATGGATTCTACCTATTTAATAAAATAATCAGTAGAGGTCAGAAACCACTTATGTTGATCACTTGAATGTGGATGCATTTTGTCTATGAAATCCAAACCCCATTGCTGAAATAGAGCTTTCGTTTTAACCATAACTAAAGGTAATGCAGGAATCTTTTGCTTACCTGTGAATAACTGACATGGGTTACGTGCTCTCACTTTGGCATTCATATTAGTGAATAATTTAGGCCAATAATATATTTCTCTTAAGATTTTGTAGGTTGTTACTCTCCATGCATGATGTCCTCCACACACTCCTTCGTGAAACTCATTTATAACTTTCTCTGTTTCAGATTCTACCAAACAACTCAGTAAGAAACCTAGAGGATCCTTCCAATATAGTTGACCATCTATGATATAATATTTTACTGTGTGTAACTTTAATGTTCTATCTTTGGAAGAAGTCATATCACTTGGGAATTATAGAGTTAAAAGGTAAGAGACTATATCTTTATACCAGGTTGAGTAAGAATTTTTTTCCTGGATTTGAGTTTAAGGTATTTGATCATCAAACTCCTCTATCATTGGAATTCCCTCAATGGATTGCAAATGATTTATTCCAAGCACAGTAAAATTTGATTTGGCTAGAAGTTTATCCAAACCTTGTCCTTTGACAAGCTTTGTCGGTTTCACCTCTAGATCAATTTTTTGAATTTTAGCAAGTCATCGGCCCCTACTTCCGTCACTATCAACCTGAAACAATATATCCTTTACGGAACTAGTGGGTACATATGCAATTATTCTAGAATGTAAAACATAGGTCTTGAAATCCTTTAGGGCCTTCACCATTGCATATGCATGTTTTTCCAGTATATCATATCTCAACTCTGCGTCTCTAAGGCTTTTACTGAAAAATGCTATTGGTTTTTCAAGCCCTTCTTCGTTTTTCTGTAGAAGTGTTGTCTCTATTGTGTGATCAGATGCGAATGAGAAAATTAGAAATTCTTTCATATAATCTGGTCTTGCCAGTACAGGTGCTTCACTTATAACCATCTTAATGCGTTTGAATGACGCCTTGGATTCAATTGTCCACTTGACCTCGTTGTCTTTCTTGAGCATATGTGTAATCAATTTTACAATTTCAGTGAAGCTTTGGATGAATCTTCTTAAAATTTTATTTTTTCCTAAAAATGATTGTATTTCCTTTCTATTCCTAGGAATATTTATAGTATCTATAGCTTCAACTCTCTTCGTATCAATTTTAATTCCATCCTTAGATACTATGTGGCCCAAGAGTTTACCTTCTTGCATTGCAAAATGAGATTTCTTTGGATTCAAAGACAAACCAAATTTTCGACATTTTTCAAACATCTTCTGGAGATGTACTAGGTGCTCTGTATCAGATTTAGAAAAAACAGTTAGATCATCAAGATAAATAACAAAAAAATTATCTCTTTCATCGACAAAGGTGATGTCCATAGCTCTTTGGATAGTAGCTCCTGCATTCATCAAATCAAAAGACATTTTATCATACATAAAGGTACCCTAGGGGGTAGTGAATGCAATTTTCTCTTTATCATCCTCATGTACTACAATTTGATTATAGCCCTAAAAGTCATCAATCATAGACATTGTATTTTCTCCAACCACTTTCTCCAATACGTGATCTATTTTAGGTAATGTATAATTATCTTTGAGTGATGCTCTGTTTAAATTTTTGAAATCTACACATAGTCTGATTTCACCATTTTTCTTCATGACTAGAGCTAGGTTGGCTACCCATTCAGAGTATCTGAGTGGGACAATGATCTTGTCATCCAGGATTGTATTTACCTCTTTCTCGATCACAGGAATTAATATAGGATTTATCTTTCTGAGCTTCTACCTGAATGGTTTAACACCTTGCTTTAGAGGAATTTTGTGTTCGATTACAAAAGTATCATAAGTCCTTAATTCATCATAGGACCAAGAAAAAACATCCTTGTATTGCTTGATAAGCTCAACATATTTTCTTTTTATTTCAGGAGGAAGGTATTTAGATATTTTAACCAACCTCGGAGTTTCCTTGGTGCCTATATCACAGTCTTCAACCTCTTCAGGCTGAGGCTGCAAAGTAGACTTCAAGGGAATATCATCATAATCAAATAATCTCTCCAAGGGAATAAAACCTTTATGGATCTGATTATTCTTCAGTACCAAGATGCGATGATTAGCGATCTTATCTCAAAACTCTCGAGGATCTTCTCCTTCCTGCATAATCCAAGCAGGGTGACCATTCTGATTTTCTTGGTCAATGTGCGTTTCAACAAATTCGTCCACCATTTCTAGGAAATGTTTGATTTGTTCATCATCTTTGAAAATATTCCAGTGTTGTATATTGTTTGGTATTGAGGGTATGTGTCTCAGTTCTATGTGATACTTCAATTTGAAAACAGTAGGAGGTACAAACGTTGAAGCTGCTTTGGCTAATGAATCCGCCTGTTGATTTTCTGTTCCGGGGATGTAATGAACATTAACGGATGAGAAAAATATTTCAATTAGATCTCAAGCACAATTTTTGTAAGACCTCAACCTTGGGTGTTTAGCCTGGTACTGTCGATTTATCTGTTTTATAATTAATTATGCATCACCATAGACTTCCAAGTTTTGAATTTTCAACTTCCTGGCAGCTTCTAATCCTAAAACTAGGGCTTCATATTCACATACATTATTGGTGTAGTCGATGTCCCACTATAAGATGCAAGTGAAAGGGATAATAAACACATCTTTGGGTGCCACAAACAACACTCTAGCTCCTGCTCCTTCATAAGACGAAGCACCATTGAAATACATTTTCCAAACTCCATTACTATATACATCTTTATTGGTTTTTTCTATTTTTTCTTTTCTTGTACAATATTTTTCTATACATTCATCTAAATCATCATCTATCGTTAAAATACAATTTCCTAAATCCTGATCAGCGACATAAACATGATAATTATTTGGGTTTAGTGGATCAATTACTGTATATGCCAGCCTCGTTTCTCTGTACAGGAGAGTGAACTATCTGCCAAAGATTGGGATTGTAGCATAAGTCATGTCAAGTTGAAGAGATCCTCCAATTTTGGCACCCCAAGACTTGGATAACAACATACCATACTTTGGAGGTATATCAACAACAACCACATCCATTAGAACAATTTTTACAAGAATCAACGCAAGGTTTACGACTAAATATTTAATCATGCCCACACATTTAACTTTTATTGAATCAAAAGAATATGGATCTTTGTATGGTTGAGTAATTTCGAGACCAAGTCTGTCCATAATACCTTTGGGCATCACATTGTGGGAGGCTCCAGAATCCAACATGCAATTATGGAGAAAATGATCATGCACAATTAGCATAATGTAGAAAGGGGCGATAGTATCTCTGGCACCTTCAAAGTGTGGACCAAAAATTATATTCAGTTTGTCATATTCTAAATATATAACATCGGCTTGAATTTCAATATCCGAAAAGTTAATCATTTTGGCAATTTGTTTTTTGTATGTAGGGTTTTTTGCCAGTTCAACCAAACTTACAGGAATCTTGATCTTATTTATTTCATTTTCTAAATTGAAATTTCCCATCGTCCTATATTTTTATTTGGTTTGGATTTCCATCTCCCTTTTTTCTGATTTATTAGTTTGTGTTGATTTTGTTTCAACTGTCTTTGTTTTAGCATTTTTTGTTGCAGTAGATTTCATTTTGGCAGTCTATTTTTCAGCTAATGGTTGAGCTGCCTCATTATCTTTGCCTCTCGACAATATTTTTTTCGGCTGGGCAGTTGTGATATTTCTATCTCTAGGCCTCAAATTGTATTTATGTTGAAGCTCAACCATTATATTATCAACGATTCCTTGATAAGCATGATCTTCTATAATATATGTGCTTTCATTGTTATTAGACTCATATTTTGTGTTTAGGGACTTTTCATAATTTTGTCTCGTCAAATAAAGTTCTTGAAAATCATCGCCAAGATTATTAATATCTTCCTCTAACTCCTCAAAATTTCGCATGTCTTCTCCTCCTATAAAATTTTCATTCTTAAAAGGGGCTTGAATCTTTTGATCTTCGTTCTTAATTTGTCTTTGTTTCATTTGAGGGTTAGGATTCCTTTTGAAATCTTTCCTAGGGAACTCCTCATTTTTAGATTGGTCCAATTCCATTTTTGATATTTTATTTGACAATTCTTTGATTATTTTTTCCATGTCATCTATTTTATCTTTCGATGACCTCCTAGATCCAGAGGGTCCTGCTTGTTCTCTAAATCATCCGGTTTCTTTATTTCATGTTTCAAATTTAGCTTATAACTTCCCCGATGCCATCATATTTGATTCAATTTCTACGACATCATCCTTCATTTTAGTGAGGTCGACAGATATCCTTTCTCTAAACAATAGAGTGAAATCTAGATCAAAAGCCACAGCAAAAGTTAGTTTGTTGTAGGTTGGGAAGGTTTAACCTCTGCTAGAATATTATTATATAATTTATTAAATCTTTGAGTAAACTCAAGAACTGTTCTGGATTTTTCTTTCTTAAATTTCCAAACTTGGTTAGATAATAAAAGTGATCTTTTATTTCTCCCCATTGTTTGATAAAGGCACTTTCTAACCCATCACATGATCCTATGGAATCTGCTGGCAAGCCTCAGAACTAGGTGCTCACCTGTCGTTCAAAAGTTTGAACTAGGAGTCTGGAATAAACATCCTCGTGCTCAAGTCCAAGGATATCAACGAATTGATCAAAATAAATTTATGTGCTCAGTCGCGGTTAAGACTCCCTCTACGGTGAACTTTGGTAAGTTATTCATATAGTTTTTAGGTAAATCATGGAGGGGAACTGGGAAAACCAAAGGAGCATACCTAGCTGCTACTTTGGCAAAAATTATAGGAAATGGGGGTGGTATTTGACTGCCTCCCACTCCTCTTGTACCACCTCTGGCACCACCTCCTCCGACACCACCTCCTCTGACTGTAGCCATTGATAATTTGAGGGATAAAACTTTGAGATTGTAGAGGAGTTTAACAAAAATGTGTAGTGATTTTTCGGTACCTTCGGGATGAAGCGAAAAAATTTTAGGAAACTTACAGTTAGAAGACAAAAAATCTAAAAAGAAGGGAATAGGGAAATGAGGACTGGGTTCTTCGGATTTACAGGACGTATACATAGGAGAGCCAATAGGAGTAAATTCAGGGTAAAATATATATTCTTCAGAGCTTGGGGAGGTTGGAAGCTTGTCATCTTTTATCTCGAATGAAACCCACTCTGGTTTTAGGGTTTCAGCTTCAAGTTTATTAGAAGATCTTTCTCCGAAAATGAGTTGGATGGGACCTTCTTGAGAAGTTAACGGTTCCAAGAAAACTTTAGTATTTGATTTGGGTTGATAAACCTTACTTGTTGACGCAATATTCTATTTAAGTTATCCCCTTGGTTTCAAAACTTTTTAGGGTCAGATATAGGTGAGGTTTGCTTATCGTCTGGATTCTTTCTGGTATTATTTTGACCGAATGTCAGTTTATCAATTGTGGATTCTCCAAGTGAAAAATAAAATGTTAGTCTTATAATGTGTTCAATCTTTGTTCAGTATAAAAGACAAAAACTTACCAATGTCGTTCTCCCAGGGAAAAATAACTTTGATTCTCCATCCCCGGCAACAACGGAAAAAAGATGTTATTCCTAAGTTTATAATTAAGGCTCAAAGTATAATGCCAAGGCATCAAGAAATAAGGAAAGTTTTGATATTTTCTTTTTCTACCTAAGTTGTATGAGAAAAGACACTAAAAAGAATTAACAGTATAACATCTCAGAGGTCGTCTTTTATGTCGAAGTTAAAATTAAAAGTAGTAGGTGTAATGAGAGAAAAACACAAAGCTATTAGAAAAAACAAGGAATCTATTACAGAAGAATATTACTTTCCTACAGAAGAAGAAAATAGATGATATAACCTTAAATAAAGAATAAAATGTAGTGTAATGTACCT
>ML778065.1:432604-461430 GCA_009831015.1 Picea engelmannii
TATATATATATATATATATATATATATATATATATATATACAGGCAGATTTATTCGAAGAAAAAATTAAAACTTGTAGGGGGTTTAACCTACATTCATAGTTTAACTCATAGCCATAATTTACACAACATCATATTAGTTATACTCTCTTTTAGTCATTTAAATAAAAAAAATGATTCTTAATTTTTAAAATAATTTCAGTAGAAATCAATTCACCCAGAAATATATAAATGTATTCTGACAGCCATTTAAAACAAGAGATATATAGCTAGAAAAGAATAGATGAACATATTTGGACTAGTTTTCTGGAAAAAAAATGGAACAACCACATTCCTCCCAACTTTAGAACGAAACAACCAATGTCACTTATTCCATTCACTCCCTAGCCTGACCATGAATCCATGAGGGCGAACTCAGAATCTCCCCATAACAATAATCCTTCCTCTTCGGTGACTCCTCCTTGCCTCACACTCAGCAAATCAGTGTTCATAAAAGAAAGATATAATTATCCTTTCCCCCAACATACTAAGCATCATCCTGCCTCCTCTCATATGCTATATATCAAAAGTCATTTTTACCTAGGTCTTCCCCCCCCTTGGGAATTTTTGCATCTTTCCAAATGCCTGATTTTTAGGGGCAGCCAATGGCCAAATCCTTGATTTTCCACTTGTAACAATCAGCCCTGAGGTATTTCCAACATGTTCCCCACTCATGGAGTCATGGTCAGTTGATTTTAACATGGTTGTTCCATTTGTCCATCAACAATAATTATACCATATTTTGTTTCATACAAGTGTCATAGTCATAGTCAAATAGTTAGTTGGGTCAAATCAGGTCTCTACCCAACAATCATAAGCATCAATTACAATTAACTAAAATTCAAAATTCAAAATTTCCATAAATGGAAAAAAAATCCCTAAGAAATTTCAAATTCAAAATAAATTATTTTTGGGGATGTTAAATCCTTTCCCCCTTCAATAAAACAATGTCCTCAGTGTTCGTTCCTTTCTTGGAACAGGATTGGATGATATTTCTTCAAATCTCCCTCCAACTCCCAAGTGGCCTCCTTAGGGCTAAAGTGCTTCCATTGCACTTTTACCTAGGCAACATATCTATTATGAAGTGTTATTTCTATCATGTCCATAATACGCAGAGGTTTTGCTTGGAACTCGCCTTCTGGTTCCACCTGCACCAATTTCCAATCGATCATATGAGTAGGGTCATGAACATAATTATTTAAGAAAGAAACATGAAATACATTATGAATTTTTAGATTGGCAAGAAGTGCAAGTTGGTATGCTATGGGTCCAATTCGAGTAAAGATCTCGAAAGGCCCACAAAACCTAGGTGCCAACTTGGCACAGATCCCTAGATTTAGTGAAATTTTCTGGGCTTTGACTTTTAAATGGACGTGGTCTCCCATTTGAAATTCCAAGTGTCTTCTTTTCTGGTCCCCGTAACGTTTTTGTCTGTCCTGTGCCTCCTTTAAGTTTTGTTGTACTTTTCTTACTGTGATATCCATTTCCTATAGCATCTGTAGTCCAACCATGATTCTATAAACTTGGTTATCCCAACTAATTAGAGTTGTACACTTTATGTCATACAGTACTTTGAAAGGGCTCATTTTAGCCAAAGTTTGGTACCCATTGTTGTATGCAAATTCTACCAAGTGCAGGTAGTCTTCCCACTTGCTTGGTTTTGTTCTTACACACATGCAGAGCATATATTCTACGATTTGGTTTGTTTGTTATGTCTGTCCATTCGTTTGTGGATGATAACACATGCTGAAATTCAAGTTAGTATTTAACCCTGCAAATAATTCTTTCCAAAAGGAAGATGTAAATTTTATGTCTCTATACGAAATCACCATTTTAGGAATATCATGCAGCCTACAAATTTCTTTCATGAATATTTCAGCGATGTTAATAGCTTTAAAATTAGACTTTACATGAATAAAGTTTGCGGACTTACTAAGTTTATTGATTACCACCATAATTGAATCATTATGTTTCTGATTTCTAGGCAAACCTATAATAAAGTCCAACGATATAGTCTCCCATTTCCATTCCGACACAGGTAAGGGCTGCAACAGGCTGACTAGATGTTGTTGTTTAGATTTTACCTACTGACAATATTGACAGTTAGCTAAGTATTATGTTGTTTTTCCCTTCATATTAGGCCAATAAAAGAAATTTCTTAGTGTTGTTATCGTTTTCTGGTATCCTGGATGACCAAAATATGGTTTCTTATGAACTTCATCCAAAACTTTTAACTTTAATTCAGTTGAATCTGGTATGTATATTATGTTTTTTAATCGTAGTAGATCATTTTTGTCCAAACTCGGATCTGTTTTATCTTACTTTCCTGTAGTGTTCTTTAATTTTGCCATTGTTTGAGTGTAATTTTCATCGTTATTACCTGCAGTCTTTATTCTCTATTCCAGATCACTTGTTGCCTTGCTAATGTTTATTTCAAACAATCCATGAACTCTTCTGCTCAAAGCATCAACTACTTAGTTTTCCTTACCCTTGATATGTCTTACCTCAAATTCAAATTCGCTCAAGAAGGCTATCCATCTTGCTTGCCTTGCATTAAGGTCTGGCTGACTAAAAAACAATTCCACACCACTATTGTCAGTCAATAATAGAAAATTTATGCCCATTATATAGTGTTGCCACATCCTTACTGCGTGTATTATAGCTGCCAACTCTAAGCTCTGAGTGTCATAATTTCATTCATGTTCCTTTAGTTTTCGAGACTCATATCAAATAATGTGCCCTTCTTGAGTTAGGACACTACCCAGTCATTCTTTACTCGCGTCTACACAGACGGTGAAGTCTTTGTTTGGATCTACTACTTTTAGAATGGGTGCGGTCATTAATAATTCATTTAACTTATTAACATTGTCTTGACATTTATGTGGCCAGTTAAACCTGCTTTCCTTCTTTTGTAGTGATGTGATGGGGTATGCAATTTTGGAAAATCCCTCTATAAATCTGTGGTAATACCCAGTGATTCCCATGAATGACCAGATTTCCGCTACGTCCTTAGGAATCAACCATTCCATGATGGCTCTCATTTTCACTGAGTCAAATGCAATGCCTTCTGTAGAAATTACATGTCCTGGGTATTGTATTTTCTTCTGATAAAAGTCACATTTATCGAACTTAGCATACAATTTGTGCTTCCTTAAATTTTGCTGAACTATCCTTAAGTGTTCCTCGTGTTGTTATTATGTTTTAGAATATACTAGAATGTCGTCAATAAATACCAACACAAACTTTTCCAAGTACTGACTGGAAATACTTTTCATTAAACACATAAACGTGACTGGCGCATTAGTGAGTCCAAAAGGTATAACAACAAATTTGTAATGTCCATATCTCATTCAAAAATTTGTTTTACTTATGTCCTCATATTTTATCCTAACCTGGTGATAACCAGATCGTAAATCAAATTTCGAGAAAATCTTTGCCCCACCTACTTGATTGAACATATCATTTATCCTAGGTAAGGGGTACTTGTTCTTAATAGTAATTTTTTTTAATTGTCTATAATCGATGCATAATCTCAGAGTTTCGTCTTTCTTTTTCACAAAGAGGACTGGTGCTCCCCATGGTGAAACACTCAGTCTGATATATTCTTTGTCCAATAATTCATATAGTTGGATTTTTAGTTTTGTTAATTCTGACAAACTCATTCGGTAAGGTGCTTTCGAGATAGGGGTTGAACCAAGTAGTAGGTCGATAGAAAATTCTATCTCCCTCCATGGGGGTAATTCATGTATCTCATCAACAAACACATCTCTGAAATCATGCAATGCGACAAAATCCTCCAAGTTGGGTTTATTTTGTTTTTCTAACAAGTTTGTTACTTGGATGGCATAAACATGACAACCCTTTCTTATGCATTTCTTGAATTGGATTGTTGAAATCTATCTAACTGATACTGGTTTTTGTATACCTTGAACTGTCCTAGCAGTGTCATTTTCATATTTATACTTAAGTCATTTTTCATAACAATCTAGCACTGCTTTATGCCTTTCTAACCAATCCATTCTAATAATTACATCATAAGACCCTAATGGTAGAATGTTCATATTTGTTTTTATGTTTTAACCACCTAAACTGAACTCATAATCATAAATAAAGTCGACTACTTTTCTTTTTGTTCATGTTGCTAGTTGTACCAACCATGATTTTGCATGTTTTGTTTTCTTAAGTTATTTAAATACACTATTCTAGGAGTGATATAACTGAATGTATCTCCAAGATCAATTAAAACAGAAATACATGTGTTATTGATTTTACCTTCAATTTCCACCATAGATGATTGGTGATCAGCTTACCAACCATCCACGACCACATTGATACAATGTAATATTCTGCCTACATCCCCTATCGTAGAGCCTTCATGCAAGTTGTGAACAGTTGTTCTGGTTGCTGAAATCAAACGTGGACAATTCCTCCTTAGATGAGGTTCTCCACATTCCCATCATTTTAATGGTTCTCGGGGGCTATCCCCAAACTTCTTTGTTCCCAGATTCACCGGTTTACCATCTTCTTGAGTGTTTGCATTGTTGGAGTGAAAATGTTTCCTTGGAAAACTTTTCCTTGTGTTCTGATAAGGAGTTGGTCGGCATCCTTTCTTCTGCTAGTTCATTCGGTCTTATTTCTTGTCTTTCCAAGCCTCAGAAAATTCTGATTGTTGTTTGTATTGGTCATAATACATTCGGTGTTTCCTGAATACTTCACTCAAGGACCTGAGAGTATCAAATTTGATTATGTCCTTGTAGGACTGTGGTAAACAACTTAGGAATCGTTGGATTTTCACTTTATCCTCCTGGATATAAGGTACAAACCTTAGTAATTCCATGAATTTGTTTATGAGATCTTCCATAGCCATTTGACCAAGTCACAGCTCATAGAATTCTTTGGTTTTTCTTTCATAATAAATTTCAGATAGGTATTGTTTCTTAAAGTGTTTCTTAAAGTCTAACCATTCCATCTAATTTTCTTTTAGACCCTTGGCCAACTTCAGGTCTTGCCACCAAATGCCAGCTTTCCCTTTGAATTATAGATGTCCATTCTGACCTTCATATTGTTGGAATAGTTGTATATATGGAAATACTTCTTGATGTCTAATAACCATGCTTCATCTTCCTCTCCTATTCTAGATTCCCCATCAAAGGTAGATGGTTTGATTTTCTTAAACTCTCCCTCAAGGTGATCTACCTATTTCCTCTTTCTTCCTATTTTTGTTTTATCTTCAGCTCAAGGAGTACCTTCAAATGAGTTGTCCCCTTTTTCTGATTCAGGACCAAAATTCTTGGAGGCCTTTTTACTAACATCTTCTTCCTGGTTATCATCCTTTGGGATTTTCTTTGTTACAATACTTCACAGCAAGACATCATTTATTTCTTGTTGTTCCTGTTGTGCCTTTTTTAGTTTCTCAATGTCTTCTTTGAAAACCTACAACTCAACAATGAGATTCCTCATCATTTCTAAAACTTCGATAGGTGAGCTTCCATCACTGTTTTGTCTCTGATCATCATGATGTCTTTGCTTAGGGTTTTCGTCAAGTCTTATTTCTGCTTCATCCTAGGTTGCCATGATTAATATAGACTAGAGAAAGAGTTTTTTGTTTGTAACAATAATGGTTTGTTAGTTTTACATTGACAGAAATATGTGCTAAATAAATATTTTGTCCCTCTTCAAGGTCCAAGTGTCGTAACCTTTTCTCTGACACCATATGTAATGTACCTCAAATTTGTCATAAAACTATTTTTTTCTATGGGACATTAATCTCCAATTTCATTTAATAGATTCATAGCGAGAGGAGGTAATATTCATTCTTATCATAAATCTATGTTCTGAATACCACACGATGACATTCCTACACTAGTATAACTTAAAGACTTATGTGAATGGGTCTCCAAAAATTCTCACTTTCCTTCAACATCAAACTACTCACACACACACACACACACACATATATAGTAATTTAGATTTAGGATTTATAGTCCTAATCTCTCCTTTAAACATGAGTCTTTATGTTTGCGTGAAAGACTATTTCATTTGATCTTGAAATAAAAATTATATCCCACAAATAAAGTAATGGGGTCAAGATTTATACCCCTTATCAGTTATTTGACATTACTTGGAATGGTCTAAGTCATTAAAACAATTTCCTTGCGAATTATTCGTGGTTAAATTTCTTTCAGTCATCATTCACATAAAATATTTGGTAACAAAATCCCATGCTAATCCCATTCTAACTCTGTATTAACTAAGCTATGTCTCAACGAAAACTTCATTTGAACGGTAAGTTAACTGAAGCGAAATAGTTGTAGTTAACATGTTCCAATTAGTCGTGTCATGAAGGACTGTCATTAACTTCGCATTTCTTGTTATGGGAAGAGGGGTTTACTTGTCAGAAAGGTGTTAAGGCTCTGCTCCTACAATTAATGGCGGTCCTGAGTGTGCGATTTTCGATGGTTTTCATCTAACCCTTCCTCCAATCTAGTTGCGCCAACTCTGACCTCATCACATTGCCAGACCAACCTTTGTACCATCAACATTTAATCGTCATAGAAATAAATCCTCTTAGGGTTAAGAAAGTTTTATATTGTGATTGTGAAGCCCTTTGAAATGGCTCTGCGTGTTATTTTCTCAGCAGGGGAGACCGTTGACTTGGAGGACGTTAACCGGTGGAACAAACAGCGTTATCCATCTTCCCTGGTAAGTTTAATATTCTACTGTGTTTTAAATAATAGAGTGGAACTTCGGAAGTTCATTAGTGTGGAAGAATTATTCGTTCTATAACTCTCAATATAACATTAAATTAAATTTCACCCTTATCGTCATTCCTTGTAACTTTCTGGATTGTTCTCGCTCCTAGATAAGTTGGAATATTAAGTTGTTTCATCATCAATCTCTCTGAAGGACTCGACATTCCACCCCTTGTTCTAAATCAAAGAATTTGCACCTGCATAATTTTTCATGTCTAAAATCATTCTTAGGGTTTCGTTAATTTTCTGGTGTTGCTATTCTTTACGGTCTCTCTGTTGTTTGCAAGTTGAGGCCTGATGTTGGACTTTTGTGAAGCTATGTGGGGTTTTCATCTAGATTTGAATGTACGCACTGTGTATAGCACATTATATATTTTTTCTTTTTGTCTCTTTGTAAAGGAAGAATCCACCCTTTGGTATTTTTCATCAGACGCGGATATAAATGCTTCCTTAATAGCTATTGCATTCTTGTCTGGTACCATTAAAAATATGACTTCTATGTTCTCGAAGAGTTCATTAAAAATAACCTACGACATATAACATTTGAGTTTGTAGAGTTTCCTAGACTTAAGTATGTCTCTTACTTTCATTGTCCTTGTCTGCAGGTAGTATACACCATTTTTAAGTCTGGTAAAAGTTCAACAGAAGGTTAACTCTATATTTATCGTTGAATTATAAGTGCCCTCTGCAATATAGACAGTCGGTTTAGGAAAAGTTTTAATATCCATATTTAGATATAGCATTTGTTCTGTGTGTATGTTTACAATATGCCTTCGGCCTGCTCGCACGACATGTCTTATATAATGTATATTTTAAATGCTATCATTATTGTTCGTTTCATTTCATAAAGAATTTGATTATAAGTTTTGATGCAAACACTAATGATGGGACCCTGTTGTATCCATTAGGAGTTCCTTGGACTACTCTCCACTTGGCCTGGAATCATCCATTCAACTAGAACACGACAAGTGAAGGGATTGGAGTCTCCAAGTCATAAGTTAAGTACCACTATGGAAAAAACTGTTACTATCATTTATCATTCAGTTGAAAGTTCGCTAACTTTACTTTCGTGTATTTTACTAATGTTACAAATCATAATTCCTTCCAGAGATTTCAACCACACAAGGTTTCAGATGACGGTTCCTATCATTCGCGCAAAAGGTATTCGGGTTACGTGCACAGTAACTCTTAGGATTAGCTTTCCAAGTTCTAGATATGAAGGCCATGGTTCTATTCCAACTTTACTATTTCGTCCTAATTTCCTGTATTGGTTGACTAATGGGTAAACCCTATTTTCATGTCGATATCTCAACATTGGAAGAGAACGCAGTAATTGTGTGAGGTTCGATACATTTTGATTTTGGTCTGATAGGATATGTATTACAAACCTTAAAGGGTTTAATCACCATATTCTTTCTCTTGTATAATTCTATTTGAAATACTAGGGTTAGCTAATTTAAAACCAGTCTTAATGGTACTATAGTTCTTTATATTACCTAGACTGTTTACAAAGAAGGCATGTCATCCTGTATACTTCCAAAAAATATGTTTCCCCAAATTCTATTTTGTTACTTATGTATTATTATATTCAGAAAAAATTTGTTGTAGTCAATAGAAATATCGTTTTCTTTATTTTAATACTATCTGATTCACACCGAGGTTGAATGATTTATTACTCGCTAATAAAGTTATCATATTTCGAAACTTATCAGGAATGTGTATATACATTAAAGGGTTCCATATTTTTGTTTTCCTGGATTCATCGGGCTTTTGCCCCTCTATCATTTTGTTTACAGAACCTTGTTTGTGTTAAAGGATTCGATTCATTTTCTTTAAATCCTATTTATCTTCCAGAAACTCTATTAAGACTAGTTATATTGTTTGTCTTCCATTATATTTTTTCCATGCATCGATATTATAGTAGTGTTGTTTCTCTATATAACTTATTACAGTAATATGTGAATATAAAATTATTTCATTCTGATATGCCCTTCAACATTTTCCTAAGTCACAGATGCAGTACAAGACTTCTTCGATTTGATTTCTATACTTACGAAAACATAGATTCCTAAGATCCGAAATTTGAATCGGTCTAATATTTGTTTAAACTAGGAGTATGCTAGCATGTTCACCAATTTCCGATTTTACTCATAATTAGTATATATATATATAGGCAGATTTATTCGAAGCAAAAATTAAAACTTTCTGGGGTTTAACCTATATTTGTTCCATTCATTCGTATTTTAACTCATAGCCATAATTCACAACATCATATTAGCTATACTCTCTTTCATTCATTTAAATAAAAAATGATTCTTAATTTTTAAAATAATTTCAGCAGAAATCAATTCACCCATAAATATATAATTGTATTCTGACAACCATTTAAAACAAGAGATATATAACCAGAAAAGAACAGATGAACATATCTGAACTAGTTTGCTGAAAAACGAATGGAACAACCACGTTCCTCCCAATCTTAGAACAGAACAACCAATGTCACTTCCGCTCTGAGGGAAAACTCAGAATCTCCCCTCAACAATAGTCCTTCCGCTTCGTTGACTCCTCCTTGCCTCACATTCAATGAATCAGTGTTCATAACAACAAGAGATAATTATCCTCTCCCCCAACATACTAAGCATCATCCTGGCTCCTCTCATATGCTATATATCAAAAGTCATTTTTGCCTAGGTCTTTCCCCCCCTTGGGAATTTTCAAAGATTTCCAAATCCCTGATTTTTAGGGGCAACCAATGGCCAAATCCTTGATTTTCCACTTGTAACAATCAACCCTGAGGTAGTTCCAACATGTTCCCCACTCATGGAGTCATGGTCAGCTGATTTTAACATGGTTGTTCCATTTGTCCATCAACAATAATTATACAATATTTTGTTTCATACAAGTGTCATAGTCAAATAGTTAGTTGGGTCAAATCATCTCTCTTCCAAACAGTCATAATCATTAATTACAATTAACTAAAATTCAAAATTTTGAATTCCCATAAATGGCAAAAATTTTAAAATTTCAAATTTACCAAGAATGGAATAATTTTCCTAAGAAATTTCAAATTCAAAATAATTTATTTTTGGGGATGTTACATGTAGAAATCTGATTAACTCACAGGTCTTGTATTTACTAACAGTAAAAAAGAGGAAAAGTTGTGCGCTATTAAATGACTAAATGAAATGTAACCACGGTAGATGTTGTACTAATTTGTGATCAAGCATTCATCAAGGAAATATATAAAAAGATGCTAAGATTGGGAAAGACAGAAGAAAACATAACTCAAAATGAACGAAATGTGGAATCTTTGGTCTGCACTTGTATTAATCTTCAATAAGGAGAGTTTTCTCAATAACACACAACAAGAAACAACCCTTATTTAGTCTTTTGAAAATATATTTATACAAGAGGTTCTCAACCCTAGGTAGTTGGAATTCTCGTTATTCCTGGATACTAACGGTTACAAAATGAAAAACTAAACCATTTGAATTTTTTCTTTTCTATCTCTTCTTTATACCAACAGAAACAGATGTTACCTCATTGATTCTTTGAGGTACTCCCTTTTCCTTGGTCAAGACATTCAACACACCTATTGAGAAATTGCACTACTAGTCTAGAAGGTTTTGTCACATCTTTTGATCAAAAAGATACAACTTCTTTTCTAATTGTGGCAACATGTCTTCTATCCTTTTATCTTCAAAAATCATTGACTGTAATTGTAAATTTTTCTTTATCAACCATCTATCTATCTGAGAGATGTCAACCTGCTTTAGCTGTGAAATCTCAGCCTGATATTTCTCTAAGCTTTCTTTGATGTCAAGTTGATTCTTTAAAATGTCAATTTGTCCTAGTATTTCAGAACAATCATCATTTTTTAGGCTTACTAATTGTTAAGAAAATGAAAAATCTCTTCACAATCCTCTTTTATTTCCGCGGTCATTCTTTTACTCTCGTCTATATTGGCCTCCCATGTATTTAATATTATATCACCTATGACCTTCTCTGTAACAGTCAATCTAGAGTTGCAAATATTTCTTCTCTAGCCGATGACATGACCACTTTTTGAAAAGTTCTCCAGGCCGTGGTAGCCTCTCTTTCTCTGAAACCAATATTATCCAATGATTGGTTTACTTCTCAAAAACAATTTTGGATGATTTCTACCTTATTTAAAAGGCTCTGTTGTGATATTTCTAGTTTCTTAAGCACTTCCAATGCTTGATCTTGAAACAATGTTATATCCACAACCATTTTCTCAGTGGAACCGACCTTGTTTTGTAATTGTTTTACCAACTCATCTTGTTGGATGACTCATCCTTCACTCACAGGTACATTATTCTACATCTCATCAAGACTGGACTTGAGCAGTTGGATCTCTTATTTATCACTAGATCTAGCATGTTTGAGCCCTTTATTGACTTCATCTTTGACATTCTTTTCTATAGTCTGTATTTGATTTTGCAAATGACTTATCACCTGTTGCTTTAGCTACTTTTCGTGGCAACATGGTAGCAGTTCTCAAAAAACATGTTATTTATCACAGAAAACGCACAGGAATGAGTATCTCGCTAAGCAAGTTCTACCAAAATGCGAATCTAATTGAAAATGAAAAATAATTTCTTGCCTTAAATGCCTTGACTTGCATATACCTTCACCTACAATATGTTTAATTATTTTAATAAAAATATTTTGGCATTAAAGAAGGATATTATTTGAAATCATTTCCCCAGGATGGCCTTTTAATATCATTAATGATCAATATTTCATGACCGGAAAAGTATGAAAGAAATTTGAAATCATTGGTGCTGCAAATCAGCATAAACTCAACAGTAAAATAAGAATGTTTTATTTTGATAATAACTCAAGTTTATATGACTAATTAATCATGTTTAACCTTAATCCATTTTGGGATTTTGGGTCCCATGCTATCCTACTTCAATTAAAGCAGTTATCCTCGAATCGCGAAAGAGCGATTGATTAATTAATATTAATCATGTTTAATGTTTGTAAACACGATTAATTAATGATTTCGTGATTTCAGGTATCGGGAGTTTAAGTTATCATTTGAGGTAGAATTCCTGGAATACGAAGTTGTGATAGGGTTAATTATCATTAATCATTTTAATTGTTTTAATTAATCTTGATTTAATTTAACCTTGTTTCACGACTTCGCATATCAGTACTTTGGAGTTCTTAATATGTCTAACTGTTAGTATTGTGAAACCCCGAGACTTGATACTTTGAAAGTTGTCTTTAGTGATTTATATTTTTAATAAAAGGGTGACTCCATGGCTTTTAAAGGATTTTTAGACCATTAGATTAATCATAAGATTTGATCAAAGGTAGTATCCAAGAACACATTTATCTTTTTTAAAACAAAAATTAAACCTTTTTAAGTCTAAAGTTTTAGAAAAATATATATGTTTCAACAACCACTATGAGAGTGAATGCAAAAAAAAACAGTTAGAGCATAACAAAGGCAAAGAAAATGTCTCCAAAAATGATGGAGAAACTTTTGAAGTAATGTTTCTTTCATGCCATACCTCTGAATGAAGGTCACTCCAAGGACCTTCGGTTGTTGGACATCGGCTGCAACAATCACATGAAAGGTAACAAAGATTTGATTTCTAGCATGGATACTTCTATTAAATCTCAAAATTACACTTGGTGATGATTCTGAGGTAAAATCCCTAGGAAAAGGTATTGTGTTTGTTCTAACTAAACAAGATCAAAAGAAAGACTTACATGTCATGTCTACTATGTACGAAATATGAAACACAATCTCATAGGTGTAGGGCAATTGATGGAGCACACTTACGATGTATTATTCAAAGGATCAACCTGTTTAATTTTGAATAAATCACCTACTGG
Source organism: Picea engelmannii (assembly GCA_009831015.1). NCBI lineage: Eukaryota > Viridiplantae > Streptophyta > Pinopsida > Pinales > Pinaceae > Picea > Picea engelmannii. The sequence continues at coordinate 445,265 of ML778065.1, forward strand.
GAAACTAGTTGCAAAAATCCAAATGACCAAGAATAGGATGTTTTCCCTAAATTTAAGAAGTGCCAATTTGTCCTAGCCATATGCTCAAAATGTCTCAAACATAGATGAGACTCTATTATGGCATACTAGGTTTGGTCATCTTCCTATTATAAGTCTTAGTCTTCTTCAAAAAAATGCAATGGTCAAAGGTATTCTCGTTTTGAATGAACAAGGCAGTCCACGTGAGAGTTCTATACTTGGAAAACATAAGAGAGACAACTTTTCAACATCCTCCAATAGAGAAAAAGAACATTTAGAATTGGCTTCCACATACCTCTATGGACCAATGCAAATTCAATCCATAGGTGGTAGTTTTTATTTTCTGACCTTTATGATGATTAATTATTTTAGAGAGAAAATTTGGATTTATTTTCTTAAAAATAAGTTTGACACCTTCTCAAAGTTTAAATAATTCAAAGCTGAAGTAGAAAAATAGAATGGAAAGTATGTGAAAGTGCTCAGGGAGGAGAATACAACTCAAAATGTTTTGTCAATTTTTGTAGATAGTAAGGCATCATAATGCAGACCACAATTAGATATACTCCATTATACAATGGAGTGGCTGAAAGGAAAAACAAGACCATGGTAAACATGTCAGAAGTATACTCAAAGCAAAGAACTTGTCCAATGACTATTAGGTTGAAGCAGTTAGTTGTTAAGTGTACATTCTGAATAGATCTCCAACACCAGCAACAAGTGTCAAAAATTAAGTACCTCAAGAGGCATGGAGTGGAAAAAAGTTGAATGTTTCTCACTTCAGAATTTTTTGTTGTATTCCTTTTGCACATATCCCTAAAGAGATGAGAAACAAGATTGAAAACATGAGTCAAAAATGCATCTTCAGAGGATACAGTGAACAATCAAAAGCCTACAAATTATACAATCTAGTCACCAAGAAATTCTTGCTAAGTAGAGATCAAATTTTTAATGAACAAAGCATGGAGTGAAAGAAAATGTAACATTGGAAAACCAAAATCCAATGCAACAAATTGATCAACAAAATAAATATTCAGAACAAGAAGAACATCCACAAAGAATGTCAAGATTTCATGTACAAACACAACAAGAATGCTATGGAAATGCCTCTTCTTCCAGTAGTGAATCATACTCTTCAATAGAAAATAAGTGAACAAGGAGTATCCTGACTTTGAACATCAAGTTCATTTTTCATTACTACCCTGTCAGCTAACATTTGGTGAAAGCCATGAATGAGGAAATTGAAGCCATAGAAATAAACAAGAATTGGGATCTTGTTAATCCATCAAAAGAAAAATCAAGTGTAGGTGTCAAGTGGGTGTATAAACAAAGATAAATGAAAAAGGAAAGATAGAAAAGCATAAGGCAAGGTTAGTTGCTAAAGGTTTCTCTCAACAACTTGGCATAGATTATGGAAAAACATTTTCTCATGTAGGAAGGTTAGATACAATAAGGACCATTTTAGCCACTACAGCTCAGAACAAATGGCAAGTCTACTAGCGAGATGTAACTTCATCCTTTTTTAATAGAATACTACAAGAAGAAGTGTATGTGGATAAACCACCTACTTTTTAATTCAAAGGTCAAGAGGATAAAGTGTATAAGTTGAAGAAATCTTTGTATGGCTTGAAGCAATATCCAAGGGCTTGGTACAATCGAATTGACTCTTACCTGATCAACATTCAATTCAGTAGGAGCATTAATTAACTAACAATGTATACAAAGTCATATCAAGAAGGTAAATTACTTATTGTTTTCCTTTATGTTGATGATATGATTTATACAAGTAATACGATGTTAGAAGAATTTAATGCTTCCATGAAAACACAGTTTTAGATGATTGATCTTGGACTCATGAAATATTCTTTGGGAATTGAAGCTAAGCAATCTACTCATGGTATTTTTTTTCAGCAAAATTATGCTATAGACATTGTAAAAAGTTTTAGAATTGATAAATGCAAGCCAATAGAAAATCCTATAGCACTAGGAACAAAATTGAGAAAACAAGCTGAAGGTTCAATAGTTGATTCAACCTTATATTGGTACTTCCTGTCATGAGCTATGTCATGGATGAATTCTTCTTGTATATGTTGGAATGTTATTTACATATATGAATATTGATGTAAATGGGTAGGATCTAATGTACAGTTCTAAGATATGTTTTTTCTATATTTAATATCCCTTCATGCAATGCACACTTGTCTGGTCTCTGTGATTCTCATGAGCCTATAAGGTGAGATCTTTTTTTTTTTTTTTGATATTGAATATGACAATGTTTATGGGGTATTTGTTGTTAACATTTTTTGAACCCCAGGTCTAAAAACATGAACCAACAAATTGGTTTTGTTGCTAGGACCTGAATATTTTGTGTTGCATGTTGGAGTAAGGACATGATAGGGATCCCTTCAAGAAAAGATATAGAAGAAATTATATTTGAGAAAAAGGATGAATTCACATTGTGGGGACCCAAAATCTGCAAACCAACCTTGAAGAATGGAAACATAGGTACATATATTCATAATTGCATGAAGTTTTACTCATTGAGTTTCCTTACTTGTTGAATGAATAGTAAAGAGATGGACAAAGATTAACCCTATGTGGCGAACCCAATAATCTGTGGATTGGTGTTGGGTATGTGTTATATTATTTGCACGAGTAGTAGTTTCTATGCATTGCTTTGGGCACACAGGTGGGTGCAAGGGGGCGAATCCCCCCGCATGGGAGTTCGGGGGCAGTGCCCCCAAAAAAAAAATATGCATCAGGAAACGTGTCAGATATTTAGATGGTTTTTCGGCACATGTTTTTTTGCCGATGGTTTTCTATTTTCGGTTAAGGAATTATGGTTGTTGACTAATCCAGATCATTGGGTTAGGGTTTTGGATGCCCCTGGCTCCTATATGTATATTGTATTGTAAACAATGTATCACTATGAATGAATATAGAATATGTTGGTTTTCCCGGTTTGGGTTTCCAGGGGAAAAATATATGTGTAATGTTTGTATTTGCCATTATATCTTTTCTGTTCTTTTACTAAAAATTTGTTTGTAGTAAATATTGTACAAGGTTAAAATCTACATTTGGTATCAGGGCTTTTTTGGCTTCAGAGGGATGCCTTTGTGGTCAAGGGTTTGGCTCGGGACTGTGATAAGATCTGTTACAGTGGGAGATCTGTGGTATTGATTTTTCAGGTGAAAAGAAATGGCAAGCAATTCAAAAATGGAGATTGAGAAGTTTAATGGGCAACATTTTGAGTTGCGGAAGCTCAAGATGGAAGATCTATTGGTGGAAAGATATCAGTGTATCATGGTAGATCCAGTTATTACACCTACAAGAACTTCAGTAGATGACTGGAAAAATTTGGATCAAAAGGCAAAGAGCACAATCCGACTATGTCTCTCAAATTCAGTATTACTGAATGTGTCAGAGGAAGCTACAACCAAGGATTTATGGGATAAGTTGGGGAAGTTGTATCAGTCTAAGTCCCTAGTGAATAAACTATTCCTAAGAAATAAGATGTATAACCTGAGGATGAGAGATGGATACTCATTGGCAGATCATTTGAACACCTTCAATACTGTGGTAAGTCAGTTAGTATCTATTGAGATTAAAATTTCAGATGAAGATAAATCTATCAGTTTGTTGTGTTCTTTACTAGAATCGTGGGATACTCTGGTTGTGGCCATAGGTAGTAATACAACTTACTTGAATTTTGATGAAGTGGTCTCATCTTTGTTGTCGGAGGAGATGAGACGAAAGAATATGGAAGGACAGAGCACAAACACATTATTTGCAAGAGGACGTTCCTAGGAAATAAGTAGATCTAAGTTCTCAAGTGGGAGATCTACGTCTAGGGGTAGATCTAAATCTTCTGGAAAGTTTGTAAAGGTGTGTTGGAGATGTGGAAAAGAAGGGCACTACAAGAAGTAGTGTAGAACGAAAGTTGAGAAAAATAAGGGATCTGAAGAATCTCCTTCTACAGAAGAAAATGCCTCCAAGGAAGAAGGAGGGGATGTGTACTTGACTTGTTCAAGGACACATGCAGATCATGAGGCATGGTTGGTTGAATATGGTCCATCATTTCATATGACTCCCCACAATGAGTGGTCTTGTGAATATGAAAGGTAGGATGGAGGTAATGTTTTCTTAGGTGATGATTCGACAACCAGAATCATAGGAAGAGGAAAAGTCAAGTTGAGGCTCATATATGGAAGGATTAGAGCACTTCCCGGTGTTCTACCCATCCCAAGTTTGGCCAAAAAATTGATTTTTGTAAGAAAAATGGGCGATGCAAGGGTAAAAACAATATTTGAAAAGGAAACCTACAGGATGGTTCAAGGAGCAATGGTATTGTTGAAGGAAGTTCAGTTTGTAACTCTATATAAGATGAAAGGAAGAACTATTAGTGATGGGTTTAATAGTTCCATTGTTCCTGATATTAGAGTTGAAGAAGAAAGAACTCCTACAGTCTCTGGAGAAAAGGTTATGTTGTGGCATCAAAGACTAGGACATATCGAAGATAAGGGTCTTCGACTACTATACAGTAAAGGTATGGTTGAAGGTATGTATAAATTCCCTCTGGATTTTGATTTCTGTGAACATTGTCTATATGGGAAGCAAAATCGAGTAAGATTCCCCTCTAGTGCAACGAGGGAAGAAGGAATTTTACAGCTAGTTCACAGTGATGTTTTTGGACCTGTGTCGGTCCCATCATTGGGAAAATCTATGTACTACGTCTCATTTATAGATGAGTTATCAAAGAATACTTGGATATATTTCCTCAGGAAGAAATCTGAAGTCTTTGACAGGTTTAAAGAGTTTAAGGCTCTTGTTGAGATTAAAATAGAGAAAATAATTAAGGTGTTGAACACAGATAATGGCGGAGAGTTCTGTGGGAATGAATTTGAAGAATTCTGTAAGAAGTGTGGAATAGAAAGGAATAAGACTACTACATATACACATAAGAAAAATAGTGTTGCAGAAAGGATGAACGGGACGTTGATGGAAAAAGAAAGATGCATGCTCAGTGGTGTCGAGTTAGGGAAAGAATTCTGGGCAGAGACAGTGGGTACTGCATGTTACCTGGTGAATAGATCACCCTCATCAGTGTTGGATGACAAGAATCCACAAGTTGTATGGACTGGTAAGGAACCTTCTCTCACAGATCTCAAAGTATTTGGATGTGATACATATGTTCATGTTCCGAAGGAAAACAAGAGTAAGCTAGATAAGAAGGATGAAAAGTGTATCTTTATTGGATATAAAGATGGTCTCAAAGATTAAAAACTTTGGAACCCAAAAACTAAGAAGGTAGTGTATAGCTAAGATGTGGTATTTAGAGAAATGAAGGATGTTGTTAAACAAGAATTCCTTCCAACTAAGGAAGAACCAGAGAAAATGGAGTTTGATTTAAAGGATGATGAATCCGACTCTACAGAATAAACGAAATCAAAAGAAGAAGATCCTCATACTCCAGTATTGAGGAGATTGGTTCGAGAAAGAAGGCTACCAGAAAGGTATACTCCATCTGATTTCCGTTCAAATTTTTCTTTGTCTATTACTGATGATGATCCTAGAACTGTTAGGGAGGCAGTGGATTTAAAGGATGGAAATCTTTGGAAAAGGTCCATGGATGAAGAAATGGCATATTTGGATAAGAATGAGGGTTGGGATCTAGTGGAGTTGTCGAATGGAAGAAATCCCATTGGTAGGAAATGGGTTTCTAAAACGAAACTGAATGCAGAAGAAAAAGTGGAGAAATGCAAAACTCAGTTAGTAGCAAAGGGTTATTCATGGTCTACAGAAGAATAAAAATTAGAAGAAGAAGATCCTCATACTCCAATATTGAGGAGATCAGTTCGAGAAAGAAGGCTACTGGAAAGGTATAATCCATCTGATTTTCATTCAAATTTTTCTTTGTCTATTATTGATGATGATCCTAGAACTGTCAAGGAGGCAGTGGATTCAGATGATGGAAATCTCTGGAAAAGGGCCATGGACGAAGAAATGACATCTTTGGATAAGAATGAGGCTTAGGATCTAGTGGAGTTTTCGACTAGAAGAAATCCCATTGGAAGCAATTGGGTATTTAAAACGAAACTGAATGCAAAAGGAAAAGTTGAGAAATAAAAAGCTTGGTTAGTAGAAAAAGGGTTATCCCCAGGTTGAGGGCATTGATTTTGGTGATATTTTTTCTCCTTTTGCCAAGTTAACCTCTATAATATTTCTGCTATTTGTTGCTACTGCATTTGATTTTGAAGTAGAACAGATAGATGTGAAGTCAAAATTCCTACATGGGGATCTGGAAGAAGAAATCTATATGAAGCAACCAGAAGGTTATGTTGTGAAGGGAAAGAAGGAGTTGGTATGCAAGATGAAAAAGTCATTGTATGGTTTAAAACAATCACCAAGGATGTGGTATCAAAAATTTGATTCTTATATGTTGGGACTTGTCTTGACAAGAAGAAAAGAGGATCACTATGTGTATTTTAAATTAATTGGCGATCATTTGATTTATTTGTTCTTGTATGTGGATGGCATGTTGCTGATAGGAAACAACAAGGAGATTATCCACGATGTGAAAACTCAATTTTCCTCTAAATTTGACATGAAGGATCTCGGTGCTTCAAATTTCATTGTGGGCATGGAAATTCAAAGAGATCGGAAAATTTGTTTAAATAAGAGAAAATATGTCAAAACAATATTGCAAATGTTTAATATGCAGGAATGTAAATCGGTCAAGGTTCCTATTCCTGTTGGTGTAAATTTATCTATGGATCAATGTCCCAAGACACATGAAGAGGAGGAAGACATGTCTCATGTTCCATATTTGAGTGCAGTTGGAAGTTTAATGTATGAAATTATCTATACTAGACCAGACATTGCACATGCAGTGGGAGTTGTGAGCAGGTATATGTCAAAACCAGGGACGGAGCACTGGACAACAATAAAAAGGGTTTTCAGGTATTTGCATGGCACTACTAGCTATGGATTCTGCTACGAAGGAATATCAGGATTGGACAGAGTGGTGGATATACATGGCTTTTTGGATGCAGACAGGGATAGAGATCTGGATCGTAGGAGATCTACAAGTGGGTATGTGTTTAACCTATTTGGAGGAGCAATAAGTTGGATGAGCAAAAGACAGGCCGTAGTGGCACTTTCAACTACAGAAGTTGAATACATGGTAGCCACTCATGAAAGTAAGGAAACAGTATGGTTACAAATATTGTGTTTAGGTATTGGGTTGGTACAACAATATGTAAGGATAGAGTGTTTTAGTTAGAGTGTAATTTTTCTGGTAAAGAACCTGGCTTATCATTCAAAGACAAAGCATATTGATATTCAATATCACTTTGTGAGAGACATGATTGAAGAAAAGAAAGTATTGTTGATGAAGATGGACACTTTGAATAATGTTGCATACTCATTAACAAAATCTGTGAGCACTGAGAAGTTATCTTGTTGTAGAGGATCCATGGGCATTGCTACTCTGGATTGTTGACTATGTAACCCCATGTATGCTAAGAAAACAACAAGTGGGAGAATGTTGGATATGTGTTATATTCTTTGTAGGAGTAGTAGTGTTTGTGCAATGCACCAGGTGCGCAGAGGGGTTAGGTCCCCCTTTGGGGGGTGTAGGGGGGTTCAGGGTAGCACCCCCGAAAAAAAAAAATTCTGCCTCGGGAAATGTCTCACATATTTAGGTGGTTTTTCGGCACATGGTTTTTTGCCGATGGTTTTCTATTTACGGTTAAGGAATTAAGGTTGTTGACTAATCTAGGTCATTGGGTTAGGTTTTTGGATGTTTTTGGATCCTATATGTATATTGTATTGTAAACAATGTATCATTATGAATGAATATAGAATATGTTGGTTTTCCTGGTTTCCAGGGGAAAAATATCTGTGTAATGTTTGTATTTGCCATTATATCTTTTCTGTTCTTTTACTGAAAATATGTTTGCAGTAAATATTTTACAAGGTTAAAATCTACAATTGGGACCAAGAAGTGGGAACTCGGTTGAAGTCTTTGGAAAATAAGTGGGCCAGAGCCATTGATCAAATTAGTTAAATAAGGACACATTGTTGAATGTGTGGTTGACTACAATGAATCTTTTAGTAGTGAAAAAATAAAGTTTGCAGCCATTCCTCGAGGCAGCTTGTTATATGGAATCCCACTATGGATAAGGATGTTGTTCATTGAGAAGGGGATGATGCACATGGAGCTCGGTAGGATGGAAACATAAACCCCTCGTGTGGAAGGGGGGATAAAAACAAGGTGGGCGGGAGATGAGATAAAGTGAAGAGAGAATGGATCTAGAAGAGAGGAGAAGAAGAAGATATGAGCAATATGAAAAAAAAATCAAGTTGAGAAAGTGATTCAAGAAGGAATGAAAAGAAGGGAGAACAAGGGATTACAAACAAGTAGCAAGGAGATCTAATATGAAGGAAAAAAGAGGAGTCTCTCTAGAAGGGTGTGTGGAAGAAACATTTGTGCCAGAGAGAAGAGAAAAAGAAGAGAGGTCATTGTAGAGACACATAGTCAAGAACAAGGTAACAGGAGACGATACCAAAGCAATTTGTAGTAGAGTTGTGGAGAAGGAGGTCATATCCCCTTGGATAATAAGATATGTAGTTGAATCATAAGAATATGAGGTTCTAATTAGTAACATCGGTGATGCAAAAAATAGCGATGAAGGTTCCCTCCCAGAGAGTGAATAGATATTGGTTGTTTTAAGGAGGCTCATGTGGCTCAATATAGGAATCTCTTTTGGATTCACCAATGAAGAAGATGAGGTAGCATGGAGTAACCCTCTCTTTGAGCCACCCTCATTCTTCATTTTAAAATAAGAATAAACATCAAAGGAAGAAAGTTCAGAAGAGATAGAAGTAGAATACACAAGTGTATTAGAAACCAAAGTTAGTGAAACGTCTCAAGAAATATTGTCAGTGCCAATAGTACCAAGTAGAAATCAATCAGAAGGATCAAGTTCCATTTCAATTATGGAAACTTATATGAGGGATGATTTGATCCTTAGACTCCATGTGTTTCATGGGATGGGAAGAGATGATGAAGAAAAACATTGGTTCACATGTGAAGCGATATGGTCTATGAAGCAAGTCATAGACGAGGCAGCTAAGATCACACAATTAGAGACTACCTTTAGAGGCAAAGATCTGGCATTGTATATGAAGTATAAGGTTACCGTGCCAAAAGGACATGCAAGGTCACTTATGGATATAAATAGATATTTACTTGGAGAATTCCAAAAGACAAAATTAGAGTCACATTGCATAACAAATATTAAGGATATTAAGCAATAGGTAGGAGAAACCATATGGGACTATGACTAATGATTTAAGATTTAGTTGGACAGATTAATTTTCTAGATATAGGATGTACAACATAGAGAGTGATTCATTGTCAAAATCCTTCCACATATTCGGTCCCACTCACGCAATAGAAGGTGATAAATCATATCGTTTGGTGTATTTAGATTTATATTTATAGACACAACTTCTTTTTCCTTTAAGAAAATCTAAAGCTTCCCATGAAAATCTTGTCAGTAGTGTTCTAGAAAGGATGTACTGAAACTCTGTAACAAATTTGTCTTGAATAGGGAATAAATGGAAGGGTTCCTTGTGTTTCCACATTAAAGGGTACCATAATTGAGCACGATCATTTTCGACATCGACATTACCCATTGAGGTTAATCCTTTAAATACATTAAATTATGTGATAGTCAATACCAAATAGGAAGTCATGAAAAACCTATTTGTCGTCATATAGTTGGATATTTTATAAGATATATCAATTGATATAATCTCGGCCCAATAAAATATTACTTCATTTCAAAAGGAGAAATATAGAACATATAATACATACCTTGGAATATGGGATGTGGATTCTTGTCTCATCAATCGTAATAAAATCCAATAGAAATCATGATATGGTTGAGATGATAGGCTAATATCAACTTGAGTAATATTATTTGGAATTATGAAAGAAGATGCTAAGAAATCCTTTAACAAGTTCGCACCACCACCCTCTAAATATAAACAATAATCAACTTCTCAAAGCAGAGGAATTTGTTCAGGGTATGAAGTTGAAGCATTCTTCTGAATATATTTGGATTCTGGAGAACATGCTTCCTTCCTTCTACAAGAACTAGGATCAACATGCTCTTTGAATTGAATATACTTGAACACAAAGAAACTATTTCTCTTAAGTCAAAATCTTTAGGCATGCAACCATCCTTTACCATACTAGTTGTCAAAATATTACTAGAAAGATTTTTATCAGGGGGGGAGGCTTCAATACCATTGATATGCAGTTGACCAATAAAAATACATGTTCTTATGAGCAAGAGATTTGATGGTGTCTCCAAAAAATGGTTCCTTTCTTCTTCTAGTTGTCATATTTCCCACTTCTTTCAATATGCTTTGATATGCATGAAGGTTATCAATATTGGTTACAAAACTTAAATTATTTAAAGGATAAATTCATAAATAATCCTTAATGAGATGCCCTTTCAGTGTGTACAATTTCTTTACGAATACACACGAAATATAAATAGAAATTATCCTTCATAAGAAATTTCTCTATGGAAAATCAAGATAACTAATCCTCCTTTTACTACCAACAACCATGTTTTTCCTTGTGAGTCAAAACCTTATTAATGAACCATAATTTCCTTGAAAATGGTGAATTGTTGTTTGGTGTGAAAATACACTAAGTATGGGACTTGTGATGTATTAAGGGGATGGATATACAAGTCTTATGGAAACAGAGTCATGTGGAGGTAGAGTTATGCGAAGAAATGGGTTAATGTAAATTTCTCTACATGAGACGTGACTCAAAATCGGCTAAGTATAGGACACTACAATAGATAGGAAGAGAGGTACAAGTAATGAGAAGAAAACATGATGTGGAAAAATAGGATAAGGTAGAGGTGGTGGAAGTTTCAAAATGAAAAAGTATGGAGTATTGAAAAAGATAGGAGTGTGGGATGTTAGAAAAACGACAAAGTGTTGGAGAAAAATGGAGATTGTGGAAGTGAGGAGAGAAAAATGGGGTTTGCAAAAGTGCAGAGGAAAATGTATGTATTGAATTATCCACATGAGGAAAAGATGAAAATAATCTAAGTGTTGAATCATGCAGAACAATATGTATGCGGAGCATGAAGGAAAGCCCTGATGGGAGGAATCTTCGCATGGAGAAAATCATAAAAATAACTAAGTGTAGAAAACATATGATTTTTTCCAAGAAGTAATATGGAACTATGAGACTTATATGAGGTGCAAAGGATTATGGATTGGGTTGAAAGGAGGTTTTTTACACATAGTAATAATTAGCATAAAATGAAAGGTTATGACATGAAAATGGATCAACAATGCTCTACACAGTATTCTTTGAGATTAAGGTGCCAAAAAAATGAAAAGGAATAGTTAACTATTATATGTTATATTATACATGGTATACATATGGAAGTTGGAAAATGAATAACCATGGATTACTGTAGAATATAGGAGTGTGGGATGTTATAAAAAAAGCTAAGTGTTGGATAAAAATGGAGATTGTGGAAGTGGGGAAAGAAAAATGGGGATTGCAGAAGTGCAGTGGAAAATCTATGTATTGACTTCTCCACATGAGGAAAAGTTGAAAATAATATAAGTGTTGAATCATGCAAAATGGTAGGTATGTGGAGGAAGAAGGAAAGACCCGATGGGAGGAATATCCACATGGAAAAAATCATAAAAATGACTAAGTGTTGAAAACATGTGGTTTCTTCCAAGAAGTAATATGAAACTATGAGACTTATGTGGGGTGTGGAGGATTATGGATTGGGATGAAAGGAGGTTTCTTCCACATAGTAATACTTAGCATAAAATGAAAGGTTATGACATAAAAATGGATCAACAATGTTTTATACAGTATTATCTAAAATTAAGTTTGCCAAAAAAAGAAAAGGAATAGTTAACTATTATATGTTCTATTATACATTGTATACATAAGAGTCTATTTAAATTACAAGATTAATTTTAGTTGTTGAAGGTGATTTAACTCTATAACTATTGATGGGGGTTTTGTTTATCTTCTTGGCATGAGTGATTATTCATCTTCTTGGTGTAATGCATGTTGATGTTGTCACGCATATTTTGTAGGAACATACAAAGTGTGCACACAGAGCTAGTGTGTGAAAGCACACTATTAAGGAATGTACATGAACCAAACAGTGTGTGCACATGCTCTAGGACTTGGCATGCATGGTGAAATTTTAGTAAAACACTGTGGAGGTTTTAGGATATTACATCAAACTTCATGGGGTGTTTCCCCTTGACCATTCTTATTAATACTGTGATTGATGCGAGTGATTTCCCTTGGAATATACAAGGAGTGCTAATCCTTGAAACCACAAAATCAATTATGGACCAAGTTGGGTAGCCTAGTCGGAGGAAGTTAATCCAAGGAATGGGGATTTCATAGTGCATGTGATGTGATAAATTCCTATAATTATGTTTAAATCACCAACTTACAATCAAGCAATAATTATTTGTTCATATATTAATATTTATAGTTAGGAAAAGTTTTAGGTGCTAAATTTCACCATTATTTCTAAACATAAACACTTTGGACAATATTTAAATTTAAGTTATCAAATATATAAACAACTTGAAATTACCACTAAGTCATAATCATCTAGGTAATTTAAAAACCCTTAAATAATTTATTTTTGTTATATTTGTCAAAGAAATACTTTGTAACTCAACCAATAATGATATCTTACAAAGGTAAAAATTAGAAATTCCATGATATATTGAATATGCAAGTGATTTTTAAAAAAATGGCAATGACACAATGAATGAAAACATCATTGACATAAAATATTATTAAAAAATTATAATATAAATTTTTATTCAACATAATCAGTTAATATAAATTTTTATTTATTTTATATATATTATTAGTTTAGATTATATATATAATAATAATAATAATAATCATTTTATGATTTAATTTCATCTTACTCTAACTATACCAATACCATGTTCTCGCCAATTTGAAATTGAATTAATTCATCTTTATTTAATAATAAGAGCTATAATTTATGTTTCAAAAATTAATCTAGTAAGAAGATTTTTATTACTTTATTTATTATTTAATATATTGTTTAAAATGAAGGAGATATTAGTGTTGCTAGAATTATTTTTTTTACTATTTTAATTACGGCTTTGAAGAAGTTTGACTCTTTTACTCTGATCAAAGATAGTTGACACTAATTTTTAATTGATGAGAAGTTTTTATTTCTAGAACATATGGGAAACACTTTGGCAATGCCATGTTACATTGTAATATGGAAAGAATACTTCCTTATTCCAACCTTTTTTTCATGGTGGTGTTATTAGGGAATTCAAGAGACATGTATCTTCCTTCATTCCTACTAGCTTAACCAACACCTTTAAAGCCAATCATTATCATAATAATACAATCAGCCCCATATAAAATATATCCATATCTATCACGAGCATGGTGAACATCCAGTTAGGCGGTGGAAAACACTCAACGTTCCCAATCATCATGTCGCACCACAGTCGATCACTTGGTGGCAAGACCACTCTAAGTTACTTGACTCAGACTACGCATACCTTCATCATTTCATTTATTACTTATGTTATAGTAGTGTTTTATTACACTTAGCTTCAATAGTAGAAAGAATCTGCTCATACACAATAACAAAAAAAAATATGCAAGTGGGCACCCAAACCAACCTAACACACAAATATTTAAACAAAACAATACTGTGTCGAGCTCAACTCATGCCACACAAAGAAAGTTTACAAAGGGGAGATTTCACTCAGATTACACCAAGAAAATTGTCTTGAAAATGCCAAGACTCTTCATCGAGCCATCTCGTGTGCCCTTCCCATATTGTGTGCCCTTCCTTCAGTTCTTCAACCTGAACGAAACTGCTTCATGCTTCGTCTCATGAAAATCTTGTTTCCTGTCTCAAAAATGGTGCAAACTATGAACCTCTTCCTTCTTCATAAAGGTTTGTTCATATTCCAACTCCTTTCTTCAAGATGAACTGACCCAACCTGCCTCTTCGGTGCATCTGTATACCTCCCAAATGGATCTCTCCTTCAGTTTTTATATGTGCCCAACTTCCCCAAGTAGTACATGTCTTCCATCCAACATGCCCCTTCCAACCGACATGTCCCTTGGTCATTTTTTCCATAAAATGAATCAGGATGACTTGCCAAAGGGCACGCTCCCTTTCCTAGGTGTGCTCTTCCTTAGTCGACCCATCATTTTTCAGTTTTGGGTGCCCAATTAATCTCATCATGTTTTTGTTGTTTGGTCATCTTTTGTTGGCATAGTGTGCACCCAAGGCATCTGAGCTTCCCAATTTTCATTCTGCATTCGGTCAGTTGGGCACTCATGTTGGCAAATCATCTATCGTCTGCAACCATTCCAAATTTTGGTGGGGCACCCATGGCTTCCATGGGGCACCCACCTAACCCGCTTCTTCAGTCAAGCCACCATCTTAACCTCTATGGAAATTCATCTTTATTGAAGATTTATTTGGCACAGTGTGCACCCAAAGATCTCGTCTTTTCCATATAAGTGTTCCTCCATTTTCATCAGCCAAGCTAAGCACTCTCTTTCATAGATCGTTCATCCAAGACTTCAGTGGAGGGGCATGTGTTCTCAGGTCAAGTCTTGAGGAGTTACACCCTCCTCCACTCAAATTCATTGTCATCTTGACAATATCAAAAATTTCTAAGTGTTGAACCATTGTGACGAACTAGTGCACCCATACTCCAACTAAAGTTTGTCTGTGTCATGCCTCTGTATGTAGTTAAACCCCATTATTAAAACAAGCTGGGTACATAATTCAACTTCACATACAACTTGTGAGAACGTCATCACACAACCAATAACAGTGATTTATGTGCAATTTCCACCATATTCTCAACCCAAAAACACCAATGAAAGATCACACTTGTCCTTATTTTCATCCAACTATGTCAAGAAGTTCCTCCACAACAACCAAGTGTTGCACAAGAAAATTTGTGTGCTCTTGAAGTCAAACCCCTTCATCATGTTGTTGTGCACTATCTCATCCAAATTTTTGATAAGTTTGGTGGTTGGTCCAACCATATGATCACCTCCATGATGGCACAAATCAATGTCAAATCGATCTCCTCCCATTCATAACTCAAGACATCCATGCAATAACTCTCTAAGGAAAACCCCTTTGCCCCGTTGTGTTGTGGTGTCGCCCCAAAATGAAGAATTCCTTAAAACTTCATCATCTATGTTGTGAAAGTTGTTGTCACTTCCTTCTATCATCGCACCCATCTCATATAATATTCAATCTCTTAAAAAAATCAAGAATATCATTGCATGTCTGACACTCATGCGACCAACCAAATTCACTCTCTTTACTCATCCCACGAGTTGTAGGATCCCTAGGACCACCTCATCATTTTTGCAGTTGTGCCCTCCATGGAACCATGGTTCGCTTTGATAATTCTACCCAAGTCAAATATGATCCTGGCTTCATCGGTCAACCTCCCATCTTCCTCATCACCTATCCATGAAATGATCCAATTTCACAAGTTTTTCACATCCAACAATCACCTCCACACTACTTATTAATTCGTTCTAAATTTCAACCTATATATCCAATCCTCCAATCTATATAATCCCACAAACTATCTTCACAAACTTATCAATGTATTGTCCAAATGGTTCCAAATGGAACGATTCACCTAAATACTTCCATGCCAAAACATGTTCGATCCAATTCCTATGTCAATTACAACCAATGGTCATTATATATTTGATTCAATCCATCATCATGTTGGAAGATTGGTTGTTGTCATTGATGTCAACCCTAGTCATGGGTTTTGGACCACAAGATTGATGAAGTTATTTGGACATGAAGGAAAATGCACATTCAAATAAAAAACCCATGGATGGATAGTATACATCATGCTCTTTCTGGTGGTATGTGGCACGCCACGTGGATCCTCATGGTTGAGGAGAAATGAATTTTTGAAGATGACAAAGTGAATTGTACATGTAGGCCCTGAAGACAATTAAAGAAAAGAATTACAAAATAAGAAAGTGTCAGGTCGGCCCTAAT
>ML778065.1:464772-493049 GCA_009831015.1 Picea engelmannii
ATTAAAGAAAAGAATTACAAAATAAGAAAGTGTCAGGTCGGCCCTAATGTTAAAATTAAGTGACATAAATGGTATAAATAAACATCATTATACATTCATTTGATACAAGTCGAATTTCAGAGAGAAGAAGAAGTAAAAGAAGGGTGGATTTCAAGGGAGGATGAAGTCTTTTGGTGATGTGTTCTAAGGTATGTTATTTTCAGGTCATCTTACCATTTTTGCCATAGATTTTTTTCTAGAATGATTCAGATGGTGAAATTGCTATGGTAGTGATAAGACATATCAAGGTACCTCTGGTAAAAATTTCAGATCTTGATTCGCTATAATTATGGAGATACACTTTGTGGAATATAGGGTTTGTGACCAGTCCTGAAACTAGTCAAAAAACAGGTGTTCCGGGTAAAACAGTCATAACATTTTCATACAGACTCCAAATGTAGTGGGCCTACTTCCATTGGAAATATTACGGACTGTAGTTTCTTGTGTGCTAGTTTCAGAATCATATGTTAAATATTGAGCGCGAGGCATGTTGTACAAGTCGGGTCTTCTGAACAGACCAGAATTGAATAAAGTTTTATTATCTCTCATATATTCTTGGGTGGAAGGAAGGGGCAAGGATAGAGAGTTCAGATCTCTCTTGATATTGGAGAATTGTATCTTCCTCTTGGAGGTTTATCCCTCCCTTTACATTTGGAAGCTTTAGCTACCTTTGGAAGTCATTACTTCCCTTGAACAAAACTATTGATTATTTCTCATATATTGTGGATAGTGTATTGTGGTGTATTGGTGTAACTCTTATACTATTGTTCATTGCTCATTGGATATAATTGAATGGATTAAGTATAAGTTGAAAAAGGTTTTAAATTGTACTTGATACTTATTCACCCCCCTCTCAGTATCAACAATGTCAAATCGATCTCCTCCCATTCATAACTCAAGACATCCATGCAATAACTCTCTAAGGAAAACCCCTTTGCCCCGTTGTGTTGTGGTGTCGCCCCAAAATGAAGAATTCCTTAAAACTTCATCATCTATGTTGTGAAAGTTGTTGTCACTTCCTTCTATCATCACACCCATCTCATATAATATTCAATCTCTTCAAAAAATCAAGAATATCATTGCATGTCTGACACTCATGCGACCAACCAAATTCACTCTCTTTACTCATCCCATGAGTTGTAGGATCCCTAGGACCACCTCATCATTTTTTCAGTTGTTCCCTCCATGGAACCATGGTTCGCTTTGATAATTCTACCCAAGTCAAGTATGATCCTGGCTTCATCGGTCAACCTCCCATCTTCCTCATCACCTATCCATGAAATGATCCAATTTCACAAGTTTTTCACATCCAACAATCACCTCCACACTACTTATTAATTCGTTCTAAATTTTAACCTATATATCCAATCCTCCAATCTATATAATCCCACAAACTATCTTCACAAACTTATCAATGTATTGTCCAAATGGTTCCAAATGGAACGATTCGCCTAAATACTTCCATGCCAAAACATGTTCGATCCAATTCCTATGTCAATTACAACCAATGGTCATTATATATTTGAGTCAATCCATCATCATGCACAAGCATCCTCATAATTCCCTACCTCTCCCATGTCCTACACCATGAGTAGGAGTGCATCACCCAATCCATTGAGTTTGCAGTATGACCCATCTTGGTTTTCTTTCAACATTTCCCTTGGTCGACACCTTGCTTCCTTCATTCACCTCTTGGAATGAATCATCTTTCCTCTGACAAGACACTTCATCATTTGGATTTCCATTGCGACAGTCGATTCACGTCATGACCCAACAAATGTGTCCAAGGCACTAATGCATCAAAGGGCCTCATCCAACCTTCTCTCAAATGAAATGTTTGTCTCATTGTCTTCTTTGTCACAACAATCCATTCGATGCACTTCATAAGAGAGTTTGACAAGAATCAAACTCGTCCCCATCTCTGTCACCAAATATATCTAAGTCCCATTTTGGAACTCTCTGAAGCATTTTGTTCCAAGTCCTTATATGTGCCTACCTCCGCCAGTTCCCTATGAACTATTCTTGACTCCATCAAAGGTCAAAACACTTAGAACTCCCCAATTTTGGAATATAAATAGGTCACCCATATCTTCAGTCAAGTCTCCATGTTCTCTCTTCAAAGCAACCAATGAAACAATTTATATATTTCCAAGAAATTGAAATGATCATACTTGTTGAAGGCGTCTTCGGCAACCAATGGTTCAAATATTCATGTTACAAGTTTGCAACTTGTCTCAAATCACCAAATTTGATTTCACAAATGAACCTCCTTTCTATGGCTAAAGGGAAAGTTCCATTTTTGGCTAAGTCAAAAAATGTGATGCGGCCAATTCACCACACCCAAACCAATTTTAGTGTCCATACCTTAGTTTTTCTTCATCACCAAGGTGCCAAGATCCATGACACTCCATCACATCCATCTATTACTACAACCAAAAGTATGCAACAATAGGACCCAACATATGTGTACAGTGAAGCCCAACATGGACTCATATCAACAATATTTGTCCAAATTGTTCACACCAAGCCTTCAATTCAACCCAACGATACACAAAACTCCATCAAGTCACATGCATTCAACCAAACCCATTTTCTCCATCCCTTATCTCCGCGCCCTAAAATGATTCCACACCAAGACACCATGCATAAATCCACCGATTTTTAAGTCACTTGTTTTTAACCAACTTGCATGACTCTACAACAAGTCTCCTTGTCCAAAAGTTGTGAGCATCATTCGCAACCCAACTAATCCAACTATTATCTTTGATAGTGCATGACACAAAGTTGGCACGGTGGAAAACATGCACAATTGTCTGCATTGCGACCCAAACTTGTATCTTCTATCTCAAGTCACATCAGTGACCAAATATACCATCAAATTCTTCTCTAATACCAACTATCATGGGCTTGGAAAACATGTAGTTGGGTGATGAAAAACACCCAACATTCCCAGTCATCATGCAACACTGCAATTGTTGACTTGTCGATAAGACCAATCAAAGCTACTTGAATTGAACTATGCATACCATCATTGTTTCTTTTATTACTTATGCTATGTTAGTGTTTTCTTATACTGAGCTTGAATAGTAGAAATAAACTATTTGTACATAGTAACAAAACAAAATATGCAAGTGGGTGGCCAAACCAGCCTAACACCCAAATATTTTTACAAAATAATAGTGTGTTGAAATCAACTTGTGCCACACAAAGAAAGTTTGAAAATGGGATATTTCACTCAGATTACACAAATAAGCATGTCAATAAAACACCAATACTCCTCATCAAGCCAACTTGTGTTCTGTTCCTTCAATTCTTCAACCTGAATGAAATTGCTTCATGCTTCATCTCTTGAAAATCCTACTGCCCTGTCTCAGAAATGGTGTGACCTATGACCCTCTTCCTTCTTCAAAAATGTTCATTCATATGCTAGCTAATTTCTTCAAGAGGACCTCACCCAACCTGAATTTTCGGTGCAACCTCCCCAAGGTAGCTCAAGTTACCCTCTAGGGTCTACTTGGCTCCTTAGGGGGACCTCTCCCTCTCTACTAGTCGCTACCTCAGAACTCCCCAATATGTGATTATGAAAGAAGATGTCACTTTCTATCAGCCTCCCAAATATATATCTTCTTTGATTTTTATAAGCACCCAACTAACCAAAGTAGTTCCTCTTTTCCAATTGGCATGCCCCTTCCAACTAACGTGCCTCTTCCAACCAACATGTCGCTTGGTCATTTTGTCCACAAAGCGAATCGGGTAAACTTTCCAAAGGGTGTGCTCTTCCTTAGTGGACCCATCATTTTTTAATTTTGGGCACCTAAGTAATCTTAGTATCCATTCATCATTTGGTCAGCTCCCCTTGGCACGATGCATGCCCAAGGCATCCAATATTTCCAACTTTCATTATTTGTTCAGTCAGTTGGCCACTCATGTTGTTGGAGCATCTATCATCTCCAACCGTTCCAAATTTCAGTTGGGATCCCATGGCTTCCATGGGGTGCCCACCTAGGATACTCCTTTGGTCAAGGAATGATATTAACCTCTGGCGCATGTCATCTTTAGTGAATACGTGTTTGGTATGGTATGTGCCCAAAGATCCCATATTCAACATATAAGTGCTCCTTTGTTTTCATCAACCGAACCAAGTGCTCGCTTTCCCAGCTCATCCATCCAAGCCAGGCATGCACACGCTTAGGTCAAGTCCTGAGGCATTACAATAACACTATGTGAGACTCATCTAAACAACATTTCCAATTCCACTAATGTATCATTTGTTGATATTATGGTAGTTGTGAGAGGAATTAACCTCTACATGTAACCTTTAACCAGTCTAGAATATTCCAGGAAGTAAGAGAAACCCTAGAAGGTTAGGAAATAACCTTAGAAGACAAGTCAGATCAAGCTAATAATTTATATTAAATTAGTATCCTCCAAAAGTATAAGTCAACCAAATTAGGTCACTTGGAGGACTATAAATAAGAGGGTGTTAGACCTCATTTGACACACTCACTCTCACAACTTCATAAGGACAAGTTTTGTGCATGACAGGAGGAGAACTGTAGTTGCTACAATAGTGACTTGGTCTTTGGTTATGGTTTGGAATTTATTCTTTGGTTATGGTTTGGACTCTCTACTTGGTACGTTAGCTTTGGAGATAAGTACACTACCTTGGTTGGCTATTGGTTCTAGGGTTTGATTCCATAATTATTCTATCTGTCAAGGTTAAGGTGCTCAGGGGTGGCCTTTGTGCCTATGGTTGGGTGAAAATATTGAGAAGATATTGTCTACGGTGAAATGAGGACACCTATTATTCTAACAGGTTATGGGCCCACACTATATTCAAAACGCATAACCATTGGAAGGTAGACTAGGAGGATTTGCTCAGTTGCAGTTGCAATTGCAATCAAAGTTTTGTTGCAGCAATGAAACCCTAACCCTCGTGTTGAGCAACCTTAATTGAAGCAGTTTACCTAATTCTTAGATAACCTAGTGTGCACTAGCCTAGTGCACCTCTTGGTACTCTCAGCAAGCCAAGACATAAAGTTTGAAATTTTGGTCAAAGTCAACATTTGACCAAGTCAAAATCTAAGGTTGACCAATAAAAAGGTCCAAAATAAAGGAATTTATGAAGACAAAAGACCTAGCATGAATAAAGTGTATGTTGTGCCCAAGAAATTTCTACTGAAAGGAACATTATGAGGTTCACCAATCCTCTAGCAGCTAAACCTCTTGTCCAACAAAGTCATTCTAAGGTTTACCTTCACAGTTGGGTAACAAAGGTATGTACCTATACATGTTCTTTTAATTTTTATCATTATCATGAGTTTGTTTGTAGGGAATGTACAAGGGATCTTGTCCAAAGTAGTGATCTTGGATTTAGTGCATTTAGAAGATCAACACACTCTCTAGGTTTGAATTGATATATATTTGGTTGTTATGGCATTATGAAATTCTAGTCAAAGTTATAAGCTGACTTTAGTCAATATCTTATAAGGTTTACATTGTATTATCTAACTTAGTTTTCTGTCAAGAAAGCATATTGTTTTAATTTTAAGGGATAGGTCGGAAAGGATACTTGTCTTAGAAGAAAAGCAATTCAAGTAGAACAATAACAAGACTTTGGGTTTTCATATAAAGTTTGACATCTTTGTTATCGTCACTTAAGTGAGTATTGAAAAGTACTTAGTATCTTATACTACTTAGTGTACTTATTTTCAAATATGAACTAATTCCTACTCTAGGAGATATTTCATGTTCTTGTTCTCGGACTAGATCATCCTAGTAATTCTACCAAGAAACTATCCTTCATATGAAATATGTTGTATCACAATCACCAGTGTTCTTGTTGTCTCGAGTAGGTTATTTCATGAAGGATATCATGAATATTTATTTCCAAGCTTGTAGCAATTTCCTCTATGCTTGTCCCTATTCTTGTTTCAACTTCCTATCATAAAAATATTGTCTTGGATCTTTCTTTTGATTCTTGTCTTGTTCCAGGCAGGTATCCTTGTGAAATATAGTGACAAACCTTTGATAAACAATCCTTTTGGAAGCTTTCATAGAATAAATTTATAAGGATGGCATCATGCTTGCAACAACTATCAAATGGGCAACAATCAGAACAGATAGAAACAAACTTAAATAGACTAAGAGGTAGTTAGACTCAGAGGGAGTCAGACTCGGAGGAAGTCAGTAACCAAAAGGAAACTGGAACAAACTTGTGAAACTTATAAGATAGAAGGAATTGATTGCAGAACTCCATAAACATGCAGTCTCATAATAAAGTTATAGATATTTCTCATTTAGGCATGAAGTCAGGATTAGGAGGGAGCCAATCCCCAATGATATGGTCCATTAAATAATCCATGAAGACTTATAAATGGAATCTTTGATAGATACAAGGTGATATTCGGGGCTAGAGTGTTCTCCCATAAGGAGGGATAAGACTATGATGGCAGCTTGTTCCAGTAACCAGATATACCTCTACTTGAGATAGTATATCTCTTGCAGTATCCATATGTTGGAGTTCACATCAGATGGATGTAAAGACTATTCTTCTCAATAGAGTAATTGAAGAAGAAGCATATGTACAGAAACCTCAAGGTTTCTAGGTATACCAAAAAGAGACCCATGAATTCATATGGAAGAAGACCTTGTATGGATTCAAGCAACTTGGTGCAAATCCTCTCATGTATAGCAGAAGCATGGTGAAAAATTCCTATGACAGAGGAAGTGTATCGAAATAGTTCTTCGGAAGTTGGGGATAATGGATTGAAAATCGATAGAAAAATCACATGATGACAAATCTGAAGAAGTTGAGAGAGTCTAATCTAGTAGACCCATCCCTGTATCAACAATTGAATGGTTCATTGATGTATTTGGAGAATACTCAACCAATATTTACTTTGTTGTGAAAATAGTTCCAAGTGGAACCTAGCCATGAAAATTGAATAATTTCAAAGCATGACTTGAAATTTCTTCATGGGATGTTTGATTTATATACAACTACATGGATTTATTGATTCAAATTGGGAAGGAAGTGGAGATACCAAAAGAAGTGTTTCTTGGATATGTTTCAATTTGATCTTTTCTACGATATCATGGGATAGCAGGAAACAAAATTTTGTTGCACTCAGCATTGCAAAAGAAAATTATATTGCATCTTATGATGCTTGTACAGAAGCAATGTGGCTCCCTAAGTTGGTTTCTGAACTGTTTGATCAGGTGTTGGATTCGACCATAATATATTGTGATAACCATAGTTGTGTGAATCTCTCACAGAAACTGATGTTCCATGACAGGTCGAAGTACATTCATATCAAGTATTATTTTCTCCATGATAAAGTCCAGAGGGGAGAAGTAGTTCACTAGTATATCTCCACTGATGAGGAGATAGAAGATATTTTTGGCAAAGCCTCTGTCCAAGATGAAAAAATTGCATATGTAAGGGACAAGATGAGACTCATGGATATGAATTTCTTATTGGAAAGGGAAGTGATTACTCCCTAGGTTAGGAGGGAGCACTGATATGATATTGATATATGGACAATAATTTTCCATTTTGGAAAATGGTCCAGGTTGGGAAGTCGCTTTCCAGTGCAGAAAGTAGTCCAGGATTTTTTGATGGACATTCATTTTCCAGTTTGGAAAATTGTCTAGAAAGGACAGTCATGGTCTGAAAGATTATTGAGGTACCATAAACAATGATTCCCCTTATGGACAGTGTGGGGGAATGGTCTAGGATAGTCATTCTCCTTGGCAGTCACTCTAAGAAGTGGTCAAGAAGAATCATCTGCCTCTCTGGGTAGTCATTCTTTCAAAGTTCATAGTTGTGAGAAGTTTCAAAGAATGATATGATGTAGGAGGTTGGTGCAGGACAGTCATTTCCGTATGAAATGGTTCAGACAGTCATTCCCCAAGGAAGACACATTCTCTCCAGGTTTCACTGTGAATTGTGTTGGAAGAACAACCCAGTTAAGTTGAATGGTCCAGGTTCAACAATCAGGGGCAATCATTCCCTAGGACAGACTCATTCTCTAGGTTGCACTATGAATCATGCCACGAGAATGGCCCATTTAGGTTGAATGGTCCAGGTTCAACAATCAGGGACAATTATTCTTCTATGCTTGGGAAGAATATTCCAGACAGCCCATGGCTTATGTTTAACTTTCTAAGGGAAGATGCTCTTCCATATCTCACAGATGTGAGTGGGAGAATGGCCCAGATGACTCATTTTATATCATGACATTGTTGATGTAGGTTGATATCAGATGATATGATTGTTGTGGAGACTGTATGTCTCTAGAAAATAGTTGTATGCTATTGTGGTGGATGTGATCCACTGGTAGTGACTTTGTGTCACTAGCTAGTAGTTGTGTGCTACTAGGAGTGGTTGTGTACCACTCGATAGTAGTTGTATACTACTATGAATAGACACAATTGTGTTCTATTGGATGGAATTTTATAAGTTGTATGCTATTATATTATTTCCATGGAGACTACCACTAGTGTTGGAGATGATTTCTAGATAGATGGATAGTCAGTGTGTTGATGGACAGACATTCTCTAGGCAAAGAATGGTCCTGGAAAAATGAATTATTGGTGGACAGAAATTCTCCCTGTGGAGAATGGTCCAAGTTGTTAGATTGTTGATATATCATGGACTGGTATTTTCCTAAGGCACAAATTGTGGCCTGATTAGGAAAATGGTTCGGGACCGATATTTTTCATGAGGCACAGTTATTGGCCCGATCAGGTTGAATAGTCTGCCTCCTAAGGACATGACATCCCTATTAGGGTGGTTGATACAGGACCAATATTTTCTAAGGAATGTGGGTATAGATTGATATCTATGGTACATATGACCCGATTAGAAAATAGTACGAGACTGGAATTCACATAGGAATGGTCTATGTATCCCATATGGTGGCTTTCAACATCTGGGAGGACTGACATTATTCTAGGACGTAGGTTCAGATTATAAGAATGATCCTTGTAGCCCATTGCAAGGATTTCAACATCTATTGGGACAATTATTCTTCAAGGACGTATGTTTGGATTAGAAGAATGGTCCTTGTATCACTCTATTGAGTGAGTGACTTATTCAACATCATGCTCGATTACTCACATGGAGTATGGCCTCGATAGATGATGCAGTTGATGCTATCAAATGATACTAATAGTGGTGATGTTGCTCGTAAGTTGAGCAATGTGATCATGAGATAGCCTGTGTGTAGCTATGATTATTCTACCCGTTGAATGGTTTGTTTGTGATCAAGACCATTTCCTTTAATACCTCCCTATCTAGGAGGGAGTGTTGATATTATGGTAGTTGTGGGAGGTATTAATCTCCACATGTAACCTTTAACAAGTCTAGAATATTCCAGGAAGCAAGAGAAACCCTAGAAGGTTAGGAAATAACCTTAGAAGACAAGTCGGCTCAAGATAATAATTTATATTAAATTAGTATCCTCTAGAAGTATAATTCGGCCCAAGTAGGTCACTTAGACAACTATAAATAAGAGGGCACTAGAGCTCATTTGACACACTCACTCTCACAACTTCATAAGGACAAGTGGTGTGCATGACTGGAGGAGAGTTGCAGTTGTTGTAGTAGTGACTTGGTGTTTGGTTATGGTTTGGACTTTCTTCTTTGGTTATGGTTTGGACTCTCTACTTGATATGCTAGTTTTGGAGAGAAGTACGCTACCTTGGTTTCCTATTGGTTCTAGGGCTTGCTTCCAGAATTATTCTATCTATCAAGGTTAAGGTGCTCGGTGGTGGCCTTTGTACCTATGGTTGGGTGACAATATTGAGATATTGTCTACAGTGAAACGAGCACACATATTATTCTAACATCATCAAATTTTCCTATTAAAAGTGTACATATAAATTTTGTATTATGAACTTTGACTATTAAAAATGCACATATAACCTTCAAAATACTTCCACCACTGCCCTTCTTCGACTCTCCTTTGATGATTTTCAACTGTAGATTACTGCATTAATGCTATGATTGATCACCTAATACCATATTTAGTGGTTACTAAAAACAACACAAGTATTCATCACTATTTAAATTTGATATCATTTGAGTTGTATACTTTTTATATTTTTTAGTACAATCTTCAATATTTTAAGAACACAATTTTATGTTTTATGCATGTCAAAACTTAAAGAAGCTAATCTTAATGTAAAAGAAGTTTTTTTATGTTATCAAAATTGATATAAATTTAATATAAATTTTAAACATAATTAAATTTTTATAATAATTTAAACTTTGTGTAAACTTTCTATATGGGAAGATGTTTTGGAAATTTTGTCTAATTTTAAATTAAATTACATCACTAAATTAAATCTAATTTATAAAATTATTCACATATACGTCCACCTTATACGTACATAATAATGATAAAAACCATTATTAATGAAAAACATAATCATACATTCATTTTCATTTTAATAAAACATGCCTATTTTAATATTAAAACTTAATGAATAAACACAATTTTATTCTTTGTAATTTAACCAATTTTACCAATTGTCTTATGTCAAATCTATTACATGGTGAAAATTAATAATTCTATGACATAATCAACTTTTTACTAATTTTACTTTATTAGTCCCTATTGTAGCCATATAGGGACTATAGCGATCGATAAATCGTTGACTTGGCATTAGCTTATGCGTTGACCAGAAATATTTGTCTATTGTCTATTGTTGGAACAAAGAAAGTGAAAACATCGATTTTTATATAATAAAAAGTATCATGTTTGTCAAGATCCGATTGGACGAAGGATTGGAGGTCATATTTATGCCTTTGCTATTCCCAATGTAAAATATGTTTGCATTTCCAAAGTATTGGGTAGTATATGGTCATTTTTGAATCATAAATTTTGTTATGCATTCGTCGAATGTGGATTAATGCTACCATTAATTTGAATGTTTGTTTTAGCATTTTATGGTAGGTAAATTTATGGCAATGTTTGATATGGTGGCATATCCAAAGTATGGCTTTGCAATACATTCTCTGGTGTTTGAACTATTGTTACAAAAAATATATGAATTTATTTGGGATACATCAGAGACCTGCCACATTGAATTTTTTTCTTAAACGTTTATAGTGCATTTCTGACAGACTTAAATGTTTACCTAACAGGCTTGGTAGTGTTGAATGGTTACTTAACAGGCTTGTTACAAGACATTTTCTTCAGTTTTTAAAATTTATATGCTCCAGGGGCATTGCTGGTTCACTAGTCCATGCTTGCCTTTTTCATGGCACTGATTTCTTATTTGCATGTTATCGTTGTTCTTTCTTTCCTATTCGTGTTGTTGCAGTTTTCACGTTTGGGTTTCTGCAGTTGCAATTGGAAGAGCTTCATTCCTGGGGGGTGGTTGCTTCTTGTTCCTTTCTTCGTTGTATGTTGTTTATTGTTGCTTGATTCGACTTTGCAGGGTCCCGGTCCTATGCCTCCACTTGGGCCTTTTGGTGCTTTTTGGTTGGGTTCTTATTTGGTGCTTTTTCTTGTTTGCCCAGGGTTCGCAATGTTGGGGTGTTGCATATACGATTGGATCTTTGGTTACATTTTTTTGCACTTCGATTTTCATAGAGTACTATTAAGATAAAATGAAATACTAAAGAATTGTAGGTGATGTAAATTGCATTTGCTACATGTTCAAACAGATTTTGTTGGCCTGAAAATATATTTCATAGCTGTCGATGCGTTTTCCATGGATTATGTGTTACTATGGTTTCATAGTTATGAGAGTGCCTTTTTCTATGTGGGAGATATATATGTTCTCTGCCTTTTACTTTCCTATTGTAAACTACGTTTGACTCTAGTTTGTCATGTTTCTATGGTCATTCCAAGTGACTGTCGTTCGGTTGCGTACATAGCCAGTTTTATGGACGCAACTTCATGAATAGGTTCTATCAAACTATGACAGGTCATGTTCGGTGTATACATTAGCTTTGCTGAATTAGTTTTCTTTAAAAGAAGGCCTATTGGACAAAAGAGAATGCAATTTATGAAATTATAGGTTTCCTGGACAACATAGGTTAATAATCATGACTTCTGGGGTTGGTGGGCTGAAAATTGGGCTTATTGAGATAAAATAACAAAGTAAAAAATTGCAGACGATGTCAATTGCATCTGTTATGCTTCGAAGCAGAGTTTTTTGAGCTCAAAATATATTTCAGAGTTGTCGATGCTTTTTCCATGTATTCTGTGTTACTACAGTTTCATAGTTATGAAATTGCCGTTTGCTGTGTGGGAGATATAGCTCTTCTCTCCCTTTTACTTTCCTGTTGTAAACCGTGTTTGACTCTACTTTCTCGCACTTATGTGGTCATTCCAAGTGAATGCATTTCAGTTGCATCCTATGACATGTCGTGTGTGGTCGATACATTAGCTTTCCCGAATTAGTTTTCTTTAAAAAAAAACCTCCTGGATAGAAGAGAATGCAATTGATGAAGTTATAGGTTTCCTGAACAGCATAGGTTAATGATCGCGGGTTCTCGGGGTGGTGGGATGAAAATTGGGCTTATGTTCTTCTGTGCCCTGCAAATAGCACAAAGAGTTCCACGATCATTCTGACCAGTCGTCGTTCGGTTGCATAGTTAGCCAGTTTTATGGGCACGGCTTGGAGGATAGGTGGTATAGAACTATGGTGTATACATTAGCATTTCCGAATTAGTTCTCTTTAAAGGAAGGGATCCTAGATAGAAGAAATTGAAATTTATCAAATTATAGGTTTCCTGGACAACATAAATTAAACATAAGAAATATGTAATTTTGTAAAGTAGATATATAAAGCATGCACGGAGCCCTCGTCCCATACTTAGCTAGTTTTTCAATCGCGGGTTCTCGGGGTGGGCGGTTGAAAATTGAGAATCGGAGAGTTCCCCGATATACAAATTGACCATCAGACTTGTAGACTATTTGAATTTGAAGGCCATCATGTCCAAAAAAATTAGCATTGTCAAAATAGTTTACTTTATGTACGTCCTTTTACATACCCTGGTGGACAAAAAAGCACACAAAAAAAATAGTAAGAATTTTTTGGATCGCGGGTTCTCATGCTAGCAGGTTCTAACTTTGGCCACTGTTGTTCCGTGTCCTACAAATAGCATAGATAGTTCCGCGATATAGAAATAAAAAATCGGACTTGCAGACTATTTGAATTTCAAGGGCTCATGTGCAAAAAAATAGCATTATCAAATTACTTTTCTTTACGAACGTTCTACATACGCTCGTCGACAAAAACTGAAAAATATTAGTAATGTTTGTTACATAGGGCTCCATCCCCACTACATTCAGCGCTTCCCAATACACATTAAGTATGCTTTCAAAATTCAGAATCGACCAGATAGGTTCGAAAAGATGGGCTTTAATAATTGGAAAGCTCAAGGACATTTCCAATTAAAATAAATAGACAGGATAATATTCAACCCTTGTCTTTGATTTTGAATAGGAAGGGAAATCTGAAGACTCAAATGCAACGTAGTTCCGCAGTTATTAGATACTCAAGTCGCATTCTCACTATGTCTTATGCCAATGAGTTGTCCATCATATATGGCCTTCCTTCTAGGTTGTCATATGTTTTTTCCCCTTTACTCAAATAATAAAAATTTCATTTAATTTGAAGAACATTGAGTACTAAAGTGCCTTACCTATGAAAGAGATTTTTTGCCAGCATTTTTAATTTGCAATTTTTTTTTTCTTCTATAGTTTTAGTTTTCTTAAAAGCTTCAACATAGTTCACGAAGGTGTCACCCACAGAGGGCTTGACATCATGTCCCTCTTTAATATTATGCATTTTGAAATGATTGGATTTAATAACTGAAAAGATCAAGGACATTTCCCATTAAAATGAATAGACAAGTGAATATTATGGGATCTGACAATTTCTTTTTGCCTGCATTTTGAAGTTACGAAAATAGTGGTTTTCTTTTTTGCTTCTACAGTTCTAGTTTTATTAAAAGCTTCAGCATATTTCATGAATGTGTCGCCCACAGAGGCCTTCACGTCATGTCCCTCTTTAATATTGCACATTTCAAAATGATGGGATTTAATAACTAGAAATATCGAGGACGTCTGCCATTAAAATGAATAGACAGTCAAATATTATGG
Source organism: Picea engelmannii (assembly GCA_009831015.1). Lineage (NCBI taxonomy): Eukaryota > Viridiplantae > Streptophyta > Pinopsida > Pinales > Pinaceae > Picea > Picea engelmannii. The sequence goes on from ML778065.1 coordinate 478,941, forward strand.
GATCTGGTAATTTCTTTTTGCCTGCATTTTGAATTGGTGAAAATACTTTTTATTTTATTTTTTTTGCTTGTGCAATTTTAGTTTTCTTAAAAGATTTAGCATAGTTCACGAATGTGTGGCCTACAAAGGCCTTCATGTCATGTCCCTCTTTAATATTGTGGATATCTTAGATGTCAGATTTGAGAATTTGCTCGGATATGGGAATTTTAATATGTGTTGGTAGTCACTATTCAGTGTACATATTCAAAAAGATTGGCATTAATAACTGAAAATATCGAGAACATTTGTCATTAAAAGGAATCAACACAAAATGTACAGAGGACCATCTAGCCTTTCTTTTAAATACTTATTCCCATTTCTCTCTATCATCAAAGAGTTGCACTTTAGGGTGCCTTCACTCTAATGTTCCTGGTCATGGACATGTAAGACAAATTAGAGATGTGATCGAGGGGTAGATGAAAGAAAAGAGACTGGTTTTATGTGACATGAGCTTTGAGTAAAAAAAAAGCCAGTTATACAAGAGAAATTCAGAGAGGACGAATAAAAAAGAACAAGTATGTTTGGTGTTTTCCCTGTGTTCGATGCTTTGGTTGGTTGAAAAGGCTGCCTGGAAATTTGTTTGTTGAAATTCTTCATTTTATTGCTGGGAATTGTAATGGATTTTTAGGTCACCTGAAAGATAGTTCTTCATTTAAGTATATATCTTCTTCCAACAACACATATTTGACCATTGTATCGAATTGTAGAGATCGCACAAGTATTTGTCTTCCTCAGAGGCTGGTAACATAATCTGTATGGGTGGATAAAACAACATATTATCACTACAAGAGTTTCTATTTCATACTTTGATGATCTGGATGTCGCTCTGGTAGCCGACTAGACATAAATCCATGTTCTTTGTCAAAGTTTGTTCGGTTTCCTCTGGATGTAGTTGCAGAGTCCACATATTAGGCATCACCTCTGAACATTCCAGACCTTTATGTGGGCTGCCATACCTCGCCCGCTATGAGGAAAGATATATTTTGATCCATTTTGGTGCATTCTGCAGCATTTGATGCACTTTCCACACATCAGCTACCCGAATAATTTATGTACCTCAATAGATTTGGATTTTTCATCTAGGCTGGACGTTTCTTCCAATTTACTGTAATGAAGAAAAGAAGTTCCACATCCAAATCCTCAGGAAGGATTCTTAACCAAACAGACGAACGAATACAGGGATAATACCAGTCACTATATACTTGAATTTGTTTCCCCTACCTTAACTATTGTGACATAAAATGACTTTGTTCACTTTGAAATCGGCCTGAATCGCATTTCTAAATTTTCTCACATGTGAATGCTCAGGAACATTGGAAATAAAACACCTTAAACCCCAACTTTTCAACGACAGAAGGAAATTAATACTTGATAAAGAATGGAATGTTGAATAAGCAGCCACTGCAAGTAGGCCATATCTGGAAGAAACAAGGTATTCAAAAAACTGGGATAGATGTACTTCGCAACACCGATAAGTACAAAACCCAAAATTGATATTGAACTCATTTTTTATGAATAAAGAGTTTTAACGTGAAGAAAAGTGTGAAGCTTCATCAATGTACATATCTTTAATTGGTCGATGGTAGGAGAAATCACAATTGTTGTCGCAAATAACCTCAGTTGTATTTTGTAACACATATTATTTGAATATAGAATAATTTTGGTTTATTTCTTAATAGTATTTTCCAATTTTCGGTATTTGTTTCAATTGTATTTTGTACCTTCTACCCCTGTATCGTTAAACATGAAGGACAAGCTTTTCTTTGTGCTACTCACCACTTCAATCTAAATAAAACATGGTCTGTTCTTTCTTTACATTTTACATTTAAAAATATTTTTTCATAGGCCATACTTATGTGGCGTCAGCTCTGTATTTAAAGAAAGAAATCAGAGGACTCGTTCTTCTCCCATTCTTTGAGTTTCGTCAATAGAATGAATTCATGAGTTACAACAAGGTAGTTGAACTGTTTACGCAATGTTCCTGTGAAGTATGTTGGATAAATTTCATCTTGGTCTATTTGATAATATCTGTGCATATATACTAATATCAATACTATTGGAAAAAAATACAGAAAACTTCCTCTTCAGCAAATATTAGGTAGTTATGTTTGGGTTTGCAGTATTAAACAAATATGTTCAGTGTTCCATCATATAAATCTTGCAGCTTAGGAGTTTCGTAGTTTGTAATTTATGATTTAATTACTTAAAGTCACAACAAATTTTGATTGCCTTTAATTTAATTTAGATATTGATGTTTATGGAGAGCCATTGTTTGTTGATGTCATTGCAATGAATACAAGATGAATAGATGATAAGGAATTTATGTCGTTGAGACCACAATGCAAATCCATGTTCCTTGTTGCGCTATGTACATCTTGTAGTCAAAATTTTCCTAGTTTCAACGAAATTTGCGAGCCAAATAGCATCTTGCAAATTGGGAGATCATTTGCATTTGAAACAGAAACAATCCATTAATATATATTAGTATGAATACCATTCAAATAAATATGAAAACTTTCTCCATTGATAGATACTAGTAGGAATACTATTGAAATAGATATCAAAACTTCATCTAGGCCAATACTTAGCCAGTTATCTGGACACCAGGCCCTAGGTTAGCGGTATCCAACACCTATGTCCCCTGTTTCATCATATAAATGTTGTAGGAAAAGAACTTCAGTGATGTGTACTTAATGCATTTACTAGTGAGAAGCTAGCAAAGGTTGAAAAACATTGCCATTAATAAACAGAAAAAAAAGGTTTTCCCGACTCTCAAATACTTATCTCTTTTCCCATTTTTCTTTTCTCGTTCATTATGGCTTTCTGGTTTTATACTTAGTGATATTTATATGTACGACGAGCTGACATTTCTTCATCTCCATCTCTATCCTCGCAAGACGGATCTGACCAACCTCTGTTCCATTCCATACTTAGCCAATTTTATGCCCGCCACTGTGGGATCGGTGATTGCGAGCCCAACTGCTTATTGTTCCGCTATATACACCTTGCATTGAAAACATTTGTGATCTACAATTCTACCACGGTTTCCTCGTATACATTAACTTCGTTCAAAGTATCTATTGATGATATGCATACCTAGCAACTTCGCGTCCTTCCTGACATACATCAACAATGGTCTTACCAGTGACAAGTGGACATAATGATACAAAATATACTTCCATGATTTGCAATTCATGCCTTAACATCTCCATCTATATCCTTGAACGATGGATCTGATCGACCGATGTTCCTTTTCATACTTATCCAATTTTATGCCCGCCACTACAGGGATGTCGCTTGCAAAATGAGCTGCTTATCGTTCTGCTATATACATCTTGCACTCAAAACATCCATGATCTACAATTCCATTGTAGGTTCCTTGTATATATTAAGTCCGTTCAAAGTATATGTTGTTTTTTTTCATCCCCAGCAACTTCGCATCCTTCCTCATATACATCAGCACTGCTCTTACTAGTGGCAAGTGGACACAGTGGTACGAAAGATACTTCCGTGATATGCACATTATGCGTTAACTAGTGAGAACACATTAGGAATTCACAATCATTTGCATTACTAAGCAATCTCTAGATGTTCTTCTGTGAGATACTTGGTTCTTTTTCCCTTCTCTTCTTCCCATGTATTATCTAGAATTCCATTGCAAACTTCTCCATCATTTTTCCCTTATTTTGTTCCTGTGTATTATGGGACTATAAAATATGGACATGATATTTTATAGAACATGTACAAATTCCACATTCCATACCTAGCAACATTTTGGATTGCGGGTTCTCGGTCGAGCAGGCGGGCTCAAAATTGGGCCTCCATTGTTCCATGCCCTACAAATAGCACCTCGAGTTCCACGATATACAAATTGACAAGCGCACCTATGGAATGGCTAACTTAACATTGCACTACTATTATTTCGTGTCCTCCAAACAACACTCCCAGTTTTTCAATATAGAAATTGGCAGATGGAGTGCAAGACTGGCAGGGTGGAGATTGTCATTGTTTATAGATGTTAATCCCTATGAAGTATCTAACAGTATCTAAAAAATTATTTTAGTTTTTATTTTTTCCTTGTATAATAGTATCTAAAAAAATATTTTGAATACTAAAATAGCTCTTAGTAGTGACAACTAGACACAGAGTTACAAATTAGTTGGGATTGCACTCTCTGTAGTATACAAATTTACTACCGGATTCTGAAATCGTCTGCTCTTCCATGTTACAAATTATGCATTCCAATGTTTGGAGCGATACAATTAGAAGGTTTGGGCCTCGCCTCCTTTGCAGACACTTTCTCATCCTATTTTGGATCCTCTTGTTTCTCGGTTCACGAAATATGCAGCTCTAGCGTTGGTGGGTTGACATATGTTTTTCTTCATCTATATAATCAAACAACGAATCCGACCGACTGTTGTTTCTTTCGATGCTTTTGATGTTTTTCCGTTATATACATATTCCACTCTAAATTTCTGTGATCTACAATTCCACTACTAACTAATCTGTTCTTTTTCCCTTTTTTTTCTTCCCGTGTATTATGGAACTATAAAGTATGCCCATGATATCTTATAGAGCATGTACTAATTCCCATGATATTTTATAGAGCATGTACAAATTCCACATTCGATATCTAAGGACATTTTGGATTGTGGGTTCTCGGGCAGGAAAGCTCAAACTTGGACCTCCATTGTTCTATGGCCTACAAATAGCACCCACAGTTCCACGATATACAAATTGACAATCAAACCTGCGGAGTGGCTGACTCAACATTGCACTTCCATTATTTCGTGTCCTCCAAACAGTGTTCGCAGTTATGCGATATACAAATTGACACACGGAATGCAGGACTGGCGAGGTGGAGATTGCCATTGTTTACAGATGCTAGTCCCTATGAACTATCTAAGAATATCTAAAAAATTATTTTGAATACTAAATTATCTCTTAGCACTGACAACTAGACATAGAGGTACAAAACAGTTGGGATTGCACTCTCCGCAATATACAAATTGACTACCAGATTTCGACATCGTCCACTCTTCCATGTTACAGATTATGCATTCAAATGTTTGGAGTGATACAATTAGAAGGTACGAACTGAGCCTCCTTTGCAGACACCTTCTCAACCTGTTTTGCATTCTCCTATTGCCGGGTTCATGAAATCTACAATTCCAGTGCGGTCACTCTACCACTGCTCACAAATCTTTCAAAGTATCTCTCGTTGCCTTCCATCCCCGCTAACTTCCTGTGCTTCTGGCTATCCTACCATATCCTCTTTGTTGTTATGCGTATTGAACTCAAAAATTTCCGAGACATACAATTTGAACCTCATGCCCTCACCCTCAATGCTTGTACGTTGCAACCTTGTTTTGTAGCTTTATTTTTTCCGCTGCCCGTGACAACCGTAGTTTCTTATTATGCGATTAGAAACCTTTCATGCTAACAAATGACCATGCTGGAACCCTCAACATTGTCATTAGTGTCTGAAAAACTCGAGGAGATATCCCATTATTATGCATTAAACCAATATGTGCAGAGAGTTATTTTGTCCCTTCTGATTGTTCATCTCCAACACGCATCCTCATGTTAGGCCGCTCAAGAAATCTACAATGCTTAATCGCTCATTGAAATATCCAACGTGTTGGCATTTATATGTATGAAATTATTATTGTTTAATTTTAACAACGCATTACGCAACAACCATCCAAATTATCATTGATCAACGAAAGTCTCGAGGACATCTCCCATTCACACACTTTCGACCAAAATTTGCACAGGGTTATATTATCCTTCCAAATTTTCATTTCATTCATCGGCTGGAACAAATAAAACTTCTTGTAGACTTATGGTGCCAGGTCAACATCAGTTTTGTGGAGATAAAGTAAATATGTTTGCACAAGAGGACCAAAGATTTCATTGGTCTAGGGCATACTTTTACTATTCATCTCGTTCCGCCCAAAATGAAGTGATTTGGACCTCTGGAATCGCTCGTGCAGGCTGCGTTCCTGAGGTTTTTGACTCTAAGGAGGTGGTCTCTTGGTGCGCCGAAAAATATATTCTAGGCCAAACAATTATTCCACTACACGACCATTCTCCTATTTCTTTGTTGCCTCGGCTCTTCCGCGAGATGTTAAAATTGTCGAACCCAACATTGACATTCAGAGGACAAGACTGCAAACAGTTTCTAGAAAAACATCATAATGGGTTGGACATCTTAGCGCACTTCCTCGAAGACCCGACAACAGTTCTTGAAGATATCACAAGGTTGCAGGTAATTTCATTTAGAAATCCATTCCAGGAAATTGTTTGGCTGGTTACAAGAATAATGGGACAAGCATCCACAGCAAGCATTTCCCATATAATTATTTATATTTTGTATTTCATAGTCAAGGAAAAATACATTTTCGATTGGGGGAAGCTAATTTAGATTGAGATTTTCTCCCATTTGTCACGATTCAAAGAATCAAATCAATTTTATATGTCATCCTACTTGATTTTCGTAATTGTGTGTTGTTGTCCATTTCCAAAAATTTCTCTTTCCAATAAAATAAACTGTGGATTCGACCCAGTAACATTCTGGCATGAGGCACCGTGGAGACACAAGGCCTCCAATTTTTTTTATGAAGTTTTTAGTGGCTTTGTCTCAGTTTTCAAATATTTACTGTTAGGCAAGGATGCTCTGCGAATGTCTGGCCAAACAACCAAGTTTTTGAACAGGAAGGGCACACTTGAGAAAGAGGAAAATCATTGTGTCCTCATGGTCTTTGGATCTAAGGAAAATACTACCTTCCTTCCATGCCACATAACGGAAAATATGTTTGTTGCAGAAATAGCAAGGCAATACAACCACTGGTTGCATTTTTTCCATGACAAGAAAAAAAAAACAGTTCATTCCTCTACCCTGGAAAGTCAGAGACTTCGTGTGCAGAAACATCAACAACATTGACGAGTTTGCTTCCCATTTCAAGAAATTGAACCTAACGTACACTGAAAGGCTAAAAGGGTTTGACCCTAATGGCATTTTTCGAGAACATTTACTGGGCAGTTATTTTCTTGTTTGTGGCAGTGTTGATCCAGGTATCGGGTAGCAGGAAGGAAATAGCAAGGCAGCAAGGCAACATATATTAGCATCAGAACCAGGTAAATTGTTAAATTATGTATTTATTTCATTCTGAAATAAAAGCATTATTCATTGATAAATTTAAGTTGTTGAAGTTGTTGTTATAAAGATTGTTGTTATGTTATGAAGTTGTTATCTCAATTCATGAAATAAATTGCTTATGGAAGTAAATGTTGTTTAGAATTATTTGGCGGTTACATATGGTATCAGAGCATCTTAGTTCGAAATCTGGGCCTAAGGGCCAAAATCCCAAACGATTAACTCCAGCCACGCTTAACCTGTAAGAAACACACGTTAATTGTGTCTTAATAGATTGTGTCAAGCAACATTCAGCTTGACCAAATATGACTGATACAGTATCAGAGAATATACTCAGGATAGCACCCCTATATTATCCAAGCAAATGGTCTCATATATATCACAAGCAACCGTTTTAGGCAATACCCTGTAACTGGATCATATATGGCTACTACAGTTAGTCTGAATATTCAAAGGAACGCCTTTAAAATAGTGGCAGCAAACCAGAAAGTTTGAAGGATCACTTCCTATAAAATGGCTACCCTTAAAGAAGCCTGATAAAGCTATTGAGCACGAAAAAGAGAGTTGATAATTTAATTTTATTTGAGCAATATTTGTCAATGAAGTTTCGGGTAAGACAACCACCTGGAATCGATGGAAATGTCAAGGGAAACTTTTGTCGAAGGCTTGAAGTTGGCAAGATTCCATAACTACATGAATTATACTATATAAAATGCAATAGGACTTTTTCAAGACCTTGAAAAGGACTACTTCACCTCGAACTTACCTAAATGAGGAACTGCCAATGCGCAGTCGGAAAAAGGAAATTTAGAAGACTTGTATTGCGCGGGAATAGTGTAAACTAGTTGCCTATATTAGCCTCAGTAAAATTTTAAATAATGAAGAATCTCAAGAACTATAGAGCCATACAAATTTTAACCTTGCAAAGAAAGTAATTTTAACACTACGTAATGTTTTATGCAACTAATCGATTATCCCGAAGGAGAGTTGCCTATTACACGGGAGAACGGATCTGAGTCATTAGATCTCAGGCGGATACCCGACAATCATCGGATCTACAAGGAGTTGCGAGGGAGTTAAGTCCTCAAGGGATACAGGAGGAGAAATCCCGACGAGATGTGTGAAGGCATCGGGATATCGACGTTCGTGAAATCAGGATTCACGAGGTCAAGGAAGTCGGGACATTTTAAGTCTCGAAATAGCGAGATCAGATCTAAACCGTCCGTTGAAGAGAGACACATGGCAGAGATCAAGCGCCCATCGACATATCGTCAATCGGGAAATCGGAGTTCCTGAGGACAAGAGAAACGGGTCATTGGAAGTCTCGAAATCTCGACGTAATCAGGGTCGTCCGTTGGAGGGACGCGTGGCAGCAATCGAGCGCCACCCAAGAGAGCCTGACAGGAGGTCAGTCATCGAAGAATCGGGGTTTTGCTAAGCCGGATAATTGAGACCTTGTGCTTCTCGAAATCCCGAGAAAGGATCCTAACCGTTGACCTCGGCAGGACACGCGTCAGCATTCTGGGGAGGCATCGGGATTTTACCCATCTGGGATTTCAGGAGTGTAGAATTGTTGCGTCAAGGAATCGCGATCCATGATTTCCCAATAGGATCAGAGCCATCCAAACAGTAGGGACACATGGCAAGAGATCCCGAAGAGTCGGGGATCAGGAAATCGGGGTTTTCGAAGACAAAGAAACCTCGTCATTGGGAATCGCGATCCGTGATATCCCGACAGTGACGTAAGCGTTGTGGGACCACCAGAGTCAGAGTGGAGGACAGGTGTCCGTCATCCGGGAAGAGTCGGGAACTCTGTGAGAAAGAGGTCGGGAAATCCGTAGAGAAAATCTCGATACAATCAGAGTCGTCCATCTGTGGGACAGGTGGCAACCATCGAGAACCATCGGCGTTTGGCCCCATCAGGAAATCGGGAATCCCGGGGACATGATGTTTAGGCACTTTAAATTCGCGATACACGAAACCCCGATGAGTGGGGGCCATCTGTCGTCACAGCAGAGAAGGAGGACAAAGGCATAGTGGAGGCCAGCTGTCAGCCAACCGGGGAGTCGGGATATCAGGGCTTTCGAGGACATAGAATGCTCGCATGTTGGAGTCACGATCCGCGATATCCCGACGGGAGTTTTGAACCGTCCATCGGTGAGGACGTGTGGCATGAGATCCTAAAGCGCCGACGTTTGGGGGCATCGGAGTTTTCGCAGGTAAAGAATTTGTGCAACAGGAAATCGTGATCTGCGATTTCCCGACAGGATCAACACCGTCCATCAGCAAGGATGCATGGCGAGAGATCCCGGAAAGTCGGAGTTCGGGATATCGGAGTTTCCGGAGTCGTGAAACTCTTGCACAATGGAATCGAGATCCACGATTTCCTGACGCAATCAGAGCCATTCGATTTGAGGGATGCGTGTTCGAGGATCTAAAAGAGTCGGGGTTCGACATTTCGGGGTTTCTTCATACAAAGGAATTGTTGCATTAGAAGTCGCGATTTCGCGATACTCGATGGAGCGATGAGGAAGTGGTGACGTGGAGGAGAGAGCTCTCACGTGCATCAGGGATCGACATTTCAGGATTCTCGGTGACGAGAAAATCACGCCAGGAGAAGTCGCGAAACCCCAAATCCCGACAGGGAATAGGACTACAATCACATAGGACAAGGTCACATGGACCAAAGCATAGCCAAGGGAGGGATAAAGTTAGAAGGTAGCGCATTGGCATATTGGAGATCGGGAGTCCGTGAGGACAGGAAACTCTCGGCATTGGGCATAAGGAAACCCCAAAACCCGAAATTTAAGTGGGGAATTTCACAGTAGGAGAAAAGGGCCGTGGGAAATACAGGAAGACAACGTATATGCATACACCCACCTAACATCTACACCCATTTAACTACATGCATATGCACAGAGGAATAAATTTATAAATATAAATGAAATAAATTGAAAGCAAAATACCAAAATCCGTACAGAGCTGGAATTACAAGCAAATCATTTTGTTTCAAAAGAGGAAATTACCATTCATTACCACAACGTAAGGAAGGTTTATGCAGATTCTTGACTCAATCAACTCAGTATTCTTCATGAAGGTACTGAGGCTATGCAAAAGCGGGCGGACTGAATCGTGCCTCTTACCATAGCTGAGGGCGAGCTCCGCAAAGTGTATAGACAGGGGATTGGCTCCCAACATTTCAAGGAGACTGGACACCAAGTCCTGGATCTTGTCAGTGACCACATCAATATACTCTTTTCCTACAAAACAAATGGGAGCATATACGGCAAAAAAAAACGCTAGTAAAGTGCTCAGAACAACGATGAGGATGTGAGCCATGGCAAGGGAAATCCATGAAACCTCTGAACAGAGCAAAGGCAGATCTGTGGAGGAGAAAGAATGATGCGAGGAGGGTCTCAGTGAGTGAGAAGGATGCATAGGGATTCGAAGAGCTGACAGGTGTAGAATTTGGGGGTTAGATACGAGGGAGATTGAGGAAGCCAGACGAGCACGTGGAACCCATGCGTGCCCAAATCCTTGGGTGCACATTTAGTCATTTTTTTTCATATATATTTTAAAGTATAAAAATAATTTAAAATAAATTAAATAATTTAGTATAAATAATTTATATATAAATAAGGTCAAGTTAGTATAAATTAAAGTAAAGTTAATTTGAGTTAAATTAGTGTAATAATAATTTTAAATTAATTATTTTATTAAAGTGTAAGGTTAATATACCTTAAAGTTCGATGTTAACCAAGCTTAGATGCTTCATCCTAACCCAAACATAGCCAATCCCTTGATGGAGTACTGTCTGTTTACATACAAGTAAAGAAAACTTATGCCTAACCCTGTTTCTAAGTTTAAGTAGCACCAATTTGAAACGTCCTGGAACTCATTCTGATAACTTTGGGGTAATGCAAGTTAATTCATACAAGATGGTCAAGACTCGAAGGGGTCGAGGTAGGGGAGCGTCGTTACGGGCACCACCAATGCCACCAACGCCACCAACACCACCAACACCACCAGCACCACCACCACCATCGCCCGAACTAGCCCTCATATTGCGCTCATTGGAAGCCATTAACGAGACTTTAAAGGGGTGCCAACCAGTAGGGACTGAAGTGGAACCCCATCCATCTAGAACGGGTAATCCAGAAGCATCAAGGGATTCAGGGGGAGGAATTCCACCTGAAGACATCACGCGAGAATTGCAGAAGATCAAACTTTCAGAGTTTGTCGGGGGTCGCGCCAGTGAACGCGCGGAAGCATGGTTGGAAAGCATGAGAAGGTGTTTTGCCTTAAGGGACTATGCGTCCAATTCAAAGGCAAAGATCGCAATTTTCTAGTTAAGATACAGCACCTTGAACTGGTGGGGCAACTTGGAAAGACAACTACACCTTACCCAAGACACAGTATCTTGGGAACTTTTCGAGGAGAGATTCCGAAGGAAATATCTACCAGCATACTATGAGGAGCAACAGGTAGGGGCATTTCATGCCTTAATACAACGAAACAGAACTGTAGAAGAATATGAGATCAGGTTTATGGAACTGGCCAAATATGTTTCGTATATGGACAATGACCAGCGACAGGCAGAGTGCTTCATTTATGGATTGAACCCGAAGATAAGAGCTATGGTGCGGATGTGGAAACCGTCTTCAGTGGCGGAGGTGGTAGAAAGTGCACGTTACGCAGAAGAACACATGAACTTAACAGGGGTACAAGATCGACATTTCCACATCGCCCTAGATTCGTAGGAAATACCCCGAGGACATTTCCTAGGGGAGGGAGCTCAAGGCCAGCACCTTATGGTAACAGAGTCGTGCCAAGGACAGTAGCTGCAGGGATTTCAATGGCAGCTAGTGCAGCATATCATTCATCGCCAACGGTGCAGACAGGTCCACGACCATCTCGAGGAACAATTAGTAGGGGTAGGGGTTCCAGGGGAAGGAACTCATTTCATAATTAGTCACATAATAGTGCACCGGTTCAATCTCGTATTACCTGTTGGAGATGCGAAGGACCCCATTACGAATGGGACTATCCAGATTTACAATCAGGGTTTGTGCCTAGAGAAGGAAAGGCACCAAGGGGGAGGTCAAGTAGCAACCACCAGATTTACGCAACGGTTAATAACCGCCAGGCTGAACATCAATCCACCGTGGTGGAGTCATCAGGTATGCTAAATCATATTAATGTTAATATTTTGTTTGATTCTGGTGCGATAGATAGTTTCATTTCACCATCTGCATTAGAAAAGAGTGGGTTGGCAACCTACAAGCACGATGACTTTAAACAAGTCGAGATGGCTTCGAGGGAAAAACAAGTTGTAGGACCTATGGCGATAATTGTATAGTAGACCTAGGAGTGTGCACCACCAGGTTGAAGGTATACGTCACTGCTCTTGGGGCGTATGACCTAATCATTGGAATGGATTGGTTAGTAGCTCATCAAGCTTTGGTAGATTGTTTTGCAAAGAGGGTGATTTGTGTCGATGATGAAGGAAGACCAGTAGAGATCCAAGGTGTACAGAGAAAACTGTCATTACGCTTTATATCAACTATGAAGGTCAAGTGATGCTTGAGACAAGGGTGTCGACTTTATGTAGTGGAGGCAGTGAAAGAAAGGAAGGGACCCTCATTGGATCAGTACCTAGTTTTGTCAGAATTTTAGGATGTTTTCCCAAACGAGTTACCAGGTTTACCTCCTGAGAGGGAGCTTGATTTTACTATTGAGCTAAAACCTGGTGCAGAACCAATATCCAAGACTTTGTATCGAATGACGGTGCCGGAACTTTGTGAATTGCAAATGCAGTTGAAGGAGTTACTAGACTTAGGGCTAGTAAGGCCCAGTGTCTCACCTTGGGGCGCACCGGTAATTTTTGTAAAGAAGAAGGATGGATCCTTACGATTGTGTATAGACTATAGGGACTTGAACCGTGCTATGGTGAAGAATAGGTACCCAATGCCGCGAATAGATGACCTCTTCGATCAAATGAAAGGAGCAGCGGTATTCTCAAAGATCGATTTGCAATCTGGGTATCATCAGTTAAGGATTAAAGAAGGAGATACCCCAAAACTGCCTTTCAAACTCGGTTTGGACATTATGATTTTGTTGTAGTACCTTTCAGATTGACTAATGCGCCAGCAGTATTCATGAGCCTCATGAACAACGTATTCCAGAAGTACTTAGATCGATTTGTACAAATTTTTCTAGATGACATTCTCATCTATTCCAAGAATGAAAGAGAACACGAGGAACACTTGTGAATAGTGTTGTCTTGCCTTAGGGAGAACAAATTGTATGGGAAGTTGTCGAAGTGTTCCTTCTTCCAGAAGAAGATACACTATTTAGGTCATATCATTTTCGGCGAAGGAATCTCGATGGACCTAGAAAAGGTAAAGGCCATTATGGAATGGCCAGTGCCGAAAAATGCACATGAGGTGAGAAGCTTCATGGGGCTAGCGGGTTATTACAAGATATTTGTGGAAGGATTCTCAAAAATAGTGAAACCCATCACCACCTTGCAACGCAAAGGGGTCAGGTATGAATGGACAGAAGAATGTGATAGCGCATTCATTGAGCTTAAGAGGTTACTAACTAGTGTGCCAATTCTACGAGTGCCAGATATGGAAAAGGACTTCATGGTCTGCACAGATGCCTCGAAACAAGGGTTGGGGGCCGTGCTAATGCAGGATGGAGGAGTGATACATTATGCATCAAGAAAGTTGAAGAAACACGAAGAGTTATACGTGACTCATGATTTAGAGTTGGCAGTTGTAATGCTAGCTCTGAAACTTTGGAGGCACTATCTTATGGGGCGAAATTTTGAACTTAAAACAGACCATCAAAGCTTAAAACATCTCTTCACTCAAAGAGATCTGAATGCCAGGCAAAGGTGATGGAGT
>ML778065.1:495838-510726 GCA_009831015.1 Picea engelmannii
ATGTATGAGCTTTCTTGACTTACTTACTGATAATGTCAATTACTTGTTGTGAATGTGTGAACCATGCTCTTTTCCTTTGTACCATCAAATACCTTAACTTCGGGACGAAGTTTCTTGAAGGGTGGGTGTATGTAACGACCCTAATTGGATAAATGCTTAAAGATTACAAAGTAAAATTAATTAAAGAAATTAATTGTGGTTAACTAAGTAATAATTTAACTACAGATCACATTTAATGACCTGAGAAATAAATTTAAGAGATCAATGAAAAATGTTATAAAATGGTTGGGTATGCAGAGAGGAATAGCCTATGAATCCCGAGAAGATAAAACATTGAAGGGGGACGAAGGACGAAGGACGGGGGGTGGTTGGAGAAGTAACTGCATGAGTCAGTGGAGGAGGAATAAGGGAGAAAGGAAGGATTACGTGAGGGGGATTCGATGGAGGATGGATTGGGGAGGACTATGAGATTTGTTGTGAGTAGAGAGTTTCTGACTATGGCTTTTGATCAGTTGAGGCACCGAGTTGGTGGAGGTTTTGGGCATGGGGGCTAGGATATCCATAGATATCCTGGAGCTAGGTAGTTTTCCTAGTTGGCAGGGAGGACAGTAGTTTTGGGAAGTTATTTTCTTGTTTGTGGCAGTGTTGATCCAGGTATCGGGTAGCAGGAAGGCAACAGTAAGGCAGCAAGGCAACATAAATTAGCATCAAAACCAGGTAAATTGTTAAATTATGTATTTATTTCATTCTGAAATAAAAGCATTATTCATTGATAAATTTAAGTTGCTGAAGTTGTTGTTATCAAGAGTGTTGTTATGTTATAAAGTTGTTATCTCAGTTCATGAAATAAATTGCTTATGGAAGTAGATGTTGTTCATAATTATTTGCCTGTTACAGTTCTCACAAAATTCCACTGGCGAAGAAGAGAAAAAACAATGCAGGGCAGGCGGAGGAACCCCAAATTGAAACTGGAAAACTGCAACTTGAAATTGAAGCTGAGAACATGCATAAAATTGGGTCGTCTGCAGTGGAAATATCAGAAACCGACTTTTTTGACATAGATGAATCCTTCGTAATCCAGAGCGCTATTTTTGATAGCCAATCTAAAAGTCTGGTCATTGAAAAGAGAGATGTAACAAATAGGAAAGGAAAATCTCATGCACAGATTAACTTTAGCAAAATCCTATCATCCCAAATCTGCCAATTTCACCAGGGAACCGGTGACATTATTCATGATTCCATTCGAGGAATTGAGACAAAAAATGCCAATATGAAACAACGACTCAACGAATTTGAGCAGGCTTTCCTTACAACTCTAGAATTTGCTAGTCCTTTGGCAAAAATCGTGCCTGTTACCATTGCAGCAAAGATGAAAGTATCCTCTACCCTCCTTGCATGCTCTAGAGCCCCTGTAGAGAATAACATCAACAAAAGAATGCAGTTAGTTACTGAAGCCTGGGAAACATCGCAAAATTTAGTTTCCTTCGGAAAGAAGGCCAATGGTTTGCTGGAACAATTGGAGATGAATTTAAAAAATGAACATCTTTTCTATGATCAGGTACTGGCCCCTTTTGCCAAATATGCTGACAACACATCAGAACTGAAAAGAAGATAGGAGAAACTCCCCTCACCAAAGCACACCCAAAAAAGTAAAAGCATGCTGGTAAAAGAAAGTTGACAACCTGCAGCTCATTGCCAAGTCATGTAAACAAGTCATACCAGAAAAGGAAGATTTATTCATAAGCCTTCTCCAACTGGACTTAGCCGGAACTACCAATGAGGTTCAAGATCCTAACTTAATTCTCAAATCCTTGTCAGTCACCAAAGAAGCCTTCAATGAACAAGTTGATATTTTAAAGGGGTTGTCTTTCGAAAAGTTTTACAGCATACTTGAACATCGTCTAGATGAGCATGAGCGTTGGGTACTGGACTATGCCTCACATAATGAAAAAATTGAATAGACTCTTCATAGCATTTCAATGGATCTAAAGAAATTATAAAATGACCTTTATGACATAAAAATCCGAGATGAAACCAACACAACCCCCATGAAAAGCTACATCGAAGAATGGTTCCAATAGAGAATGGATGGCCTCGTTCAGGAAGGGCAAGAACCGGTCAACAGGACTACAATGCCCATCAACAACAGCAACAAAAATGCATCGGCTTCATAGTAAGTTTATACTATCATCTTGCTTTGTTTATCAATCAAGTTTAAGTCTATGCTTTCATTTTCTCTTCTTTATCAATCCACTTATGTTTTCTTTCAATAGAAAATTGTAACCAAACACTCTTAACTTCCATTTTTTTCTTTTTAGGTCTTCCTCTCTATCGCCGCGAACTTCTTTCAACATTCCTAATTCTTGTACTTATTTATTTTTATGGTCCGCGGGAGCCCCAATCCTAGTCTATATGAAAAACGCGTTTAAATTTCTAGAAATATGTAACATACATTATTATTTTTTGATAAATTCCAAAGAAAACTGATTCGACAATGCCCTTATTGTCTACTAAATTTTGGGTTTCCAAGAACCTTTCTTGTTTGTTCCAGATAAAACTAATTCAGATATGGTACATTTCTTGTCTCCTATTGTATGCTAATTTTCTGGTCTTCAACGACGTTGATGTAATTTCCAGAGATATGTAACATACATTATTTATTTTATAATAAGTTTGTATTGTATAGTTCGCAACACCGCTTCTCAAAAATCTCGATGATGTTTGTAGGGAACAAAACAACAGAGACCCATTTTTGAAAGCACCAGCCCGAGAAGCGCGATCCAAATACTGACAAAGTATGGAATGACCCCTTCCTGCATGCTCTATAAAACGTGTACAAAGAAAACTAATTCAACAATGCTATATCTTTTTTGTCCAAGAAAAACCTTAGTTTTAAAGCAAGCTGATTCGGGAAAACGTTATTACTATTCTATTATATAACAAACATTAATTTTTTGTAAATTTCTATAGTCCGCAACTTCGCCTGTCATTTTGTATATCACAGAACTATCGTTGCTATTTGTAGGCCACAGAACATCAGAGACTCAATTTTTAACCTGCCAATTTCCAGAAACATGTAACAAACATTATTATTTTTTGATAAATTACAAAGAAAACTGATTCGACAATACCCACGATCCAAAAACTGGAAAAGTATGGAATGACCGCTCCCTAAATGCTCTATAAAATGTGTGCAAAGAAAACTAATTCGGCAATGCTATATCTTTCTGTCCAAGAAAAGCCTTAGTTTTAAAGAAAACTAAACTCCACCTATCATTTTGCATATCGCGGAACTGTCGCTGCTATTTGTAGGCCACGAAACATCAAAAGCCAAATTTTGAACCCGCCAGCCCGAGAACCCACGATCCAAAAACTGGCTAAGTATGCAATGAGGGTTCCCTACATCCTCTATAAAATCTCTTCCCCATACTTTATAAAACTAGAAATTTTGTATGTATAAAACTAAATATCTACTTTATACAGGTACATATTTCGTCTGTATAATTTTTTTATTTGTGATGAATTTCTATAGTCTGCAACTGCACTCCTCCATTTTTGTATCGCAGAGAACATCCGAGGCCCAATTTCTGTATCGCGGAACTGTGGGTGCTTTTTGTATATCACTAGCCCGACAACCCGTGATCCATTACAAAAGTACATATTTCCTATGTATAAAAGTATTTCAATGTATTTCAACTTTCTAGCCACGTGTCTGTACTAGGTCCCATTTACTCCCATCACAACCTGGCAGGGACTCCGCTGTCATGCAACCTTATTATTAAAAATTATAATAACTATAACGCATTGAACAAAACATAACGACATACAGCATTAAAATTCTATAATAAGTCAATATAAACCTCTTGAGTTATAAAAATAACATTAATTTCCAAAAGGCATCGGGGCCACAGCATGTGTAAGTAAACGCACTGAACCAGGATTTTCGCTGAGGAAAAGTGTTATCATTCCCACATTTGATGGGATTTAGGAGCTACAGAGCTATTAAACTCTGGACTGCACTTCAAACCCGAACCTACATATACTCAGGTATATATATATTGTGAATATACACACAATATCTCTAAATGTATTCTATCTCTGGGTGTAGATGTATATATTCGCAATGTATGTTTCAGTGAATAAAGTGTGATCGTGATCACATTGCAGTAATGTGCGTATCTTGACATCGTATATGTCAGTGAATATATTGTCATTTTACGATGGGTATCCTGTAGGTGTGTATATTCACAATGTATATATCACTGAATACATTGCGATATGCAGTAACTACGAAATACAATAGATGGTATTTTTACAATATAATCACAACGTATTCATTGATATATACATTGTGAATATACCTGCATAACCACGTACATAATATATAATGTATTAAGAGATAGTGTATATATACACACCTGTACTATGCAGAGACACGGCTTGGTTCTGAAAGGACTTTCACATGGGCATAAATGGTAGACAGAGGAAGTTTGGTTATCAGCATAAGATACGCCAAGGCCGAAAGGACCAGTCCCACAAAGTTATAATTTTGCTACTCTGTTTGATATCAACCCGACAATTTTCTAGCTTTCGAGTACTTCTGCAATATCAACTCTGTACAATGAAAAATTACAAAGAAAAAAACCCTTGAGGAAGTTTGGTGGTCAGTATCAGGTGGGTCATGGCCGAAAGGAGCAGTCCCACTTGGTATAATTTTGCTGCTTTGTTTACTCTCAACGTAACAATTTTCTAGCTATGGAAAATACCACTGCAATCCTTGAAATCATTGCTTTCTTTAACACGTCTCCATTTACCTTTTGATATATGTATATATATCCAGTTAGTTTTAGTGCAAAGTCAGGCTGTAACACATTTTTCTGATTTGAGAATGGTGATGGGATTTTCCTTTCCTTTACTTTGTTACTTCTTTTTTTCCAAAAAACAAAAGAATCCTCCAAGCCTACCACCCTATTCATGACAGAAAAAACAAAAAGCCGGTACAGCGGTTGGGTTGTTGCAACTTTTCGTTTGCAAAGTGGTTAAACTGTGTGATGAGGTTGTAGCGCATAGAGAAAATGGGAGATTTGTGACGTTATGTGGTACTGCTGCAATGGGACTGTTTGCTTTGTGAGTACGGAGAGTGCCTGCAAGATGACGTAAAGGTGAGAATGGGAGCATTGCTGGGAATGGGATGGATGTTTTGAGTATGGGGGAGGATTTGTGAATTAGGGATTTTAGTGTGCATCCGGAATTGGATGGTGCAGGGAATTATTGGATGTATATCCACGGAGTATATTGTTAACTGGATTTATATTCAGAATATAGGGAGCTTGTGTGAGGTTAAGGAGGTTCAGTTACAGTTGGGTGTTTGAATTAAGGCTACCCATATGCAGACCTTTGCATTTGGACGTATATACAGAAGGTCTGTAATCTATGGGATGCATATTTACACTGCTTTATCGATGATGGGTTTTCGTACGTTCAGGTGAATTAAAATATACATTGAAATTATAATACGAGGTAATTTCATTTTAAGATGTAAAACTTAATTTTTTTTTTTTGTTTGTTAATTTGTGGGGGATTTGTTGGCTACGCGATTAAGCCTTAGCCACACCAATCCTTAACATGGTTGGATTTTTTGTCCCCGCAGGCTTCGAACCGGTAACTTTAACATCACGGAATGGCTTAACAACATACTCCATCACCAACTATCCTACACCTCGGGGACAAGATACAAAACTTAAATTGTTGTGATTTAATAATTTATATTGAAAAATAACTAACATGTATAAACAAATTAAATTAAGTTAAATGAACAATAGTATGAATAAAATTAAAGATGAAATAACATAGAAGAGATATAATATATATATATATATATATATATATATATATATATATATATATATATATATGTTTGGAATGTTTGTATTAGTATATAAAGATATTTACTGAAATGTATAAATATTTAATATAAAATTTATTTATTTTTTTATGAAAATGAGAAGAATTTTTTTCCTAACTTTATGTTTTATTATACATAAATATATTTTAATTATTATATAAATATATTTTAATTATAATATTAAGATAATTTAGTTGTTTAAGAAGATTTTTTTTTCAACAATTATTGACTAGCTTTTTTTAGTTCATTTTCTTAGTGCACATGCTCTAGAATTTGACATGCATGGTGGTGTTTCATTCTAATAATTAAATTATAATCATTAACTTATAGTCATAGGACAATGGTCCACTCATAAATTAATGTTTAAAATGCATACATTACAGTGTAAACTTGAAAACTCTTTTTTTTACTCGTATTTAATTTCTTATTCAATTTTGTTATCTAACTTTGATACACTAATTAATTAATTAAATTTATTTAACCAACTTTATTGTCTATTTAATTAATTATTATCATGATCTCTTTAACTCATGTTCAAACCTTTACCCATATTTCTATTACTCTCTAACTTCTAAAAAATTTGTGTAACCACCTTCAACACACTCCATGCCTTATACACGTTGTACTTATATCTCGTTACTTTCTTCCTATGAAACTCGTCATAATACTACTCCATACAGACTTTTCTTCGACCATATGTTTATGTATTCGTATACCTTATTATCACCATAATCCATTTTAACATTATTCTTCAAATGTTTCATAACATTCATATGCTTACTTTTTCCTTATCAAAACTACTAAACTATTTTTTCCTCACACCAATCCATGAGGTCAAAGTTGTGTTTTTCCATCCATTTGTCATTTTCAACTTAGATCCATCTTTAAAGATTTGATAGGTGTAGCAACGATTCAACACAAAAATCTATTCCATTCATACTTAATTGGTATTTAATTTATTAAATATATCATTTTAAAAATAAAAATATTAATTTATTAAGTTAGAGAAATTATTAAATTTTAACCTTATTTATCTATTCCATTCATACTTAATTGGTATTTAATTTATTAGATATATCATTTTAAAGATAAAAGTATTATTTTATAAAGTTAGAGAAATTATTAAATTTTAATCTTATTTATCTATTCCATTCATACTTAATTGGTATTTAATTTATTAAATATATCATATTTAAGATAAAAATTATTATTTTATTAAGTTAGAGAAATTATTAAATTTAATCTTGTAAATAAATGGAATACAAATTTATTATATTTTCAAATATGAAATTAAATTGTAATTATAGATGTCAACTTAGTTCAATCGTTAAGGTGTGGGTTTCGTTTGTTAAGTGATGCAGGAGCATCGTCATCTGAGCACACGTGGAAGACAGCTCAACGCCCCTTGCGCGCCTTTTGAGTAAAATTTTAAATTTTGAAAGATGGTGTATCTTAGAGAACTTCTGAGTAAATGATGAATCATAGAAGTTTTAATGTTGGGGTGTTGAACGATTACGTCCAGTGGTATTAGAGCTAAAATTTTCTTGCAGACAACAGGCAATGGGGAGAAAAGGTAGTATGGAAACATCAAGTAGTATCAGAAGCACAAGTTTTCTTGTAGACAACAGGTGAGAGAGAAAACAGAGTGTGATACTCTGTGAATGATGGTTGCACGTGTGCAACAACAAATGGACAACCCAGTGGGTTGCAGGGAGAAGTTGGAGATGCTCTCAGTTGAAGAGTGATCAACATACTTACCAGGAGGGAGGAAGACAGATGGATACTGGAGGCCATAGGTGTGGTCAAGGAGAAGACCACCATAAAAAAAACAAAGCTGAGATAGACAAAGAACTTACAGAGATCAGAGAAAAAATGGAGAAGCTGACATTGAAGATGCAGTAGGGTGCAATGGCATGTTGGACATATGAATGGCCTTTGAAGAGGAAAGATAAGTGGCTTGTCTAGAAGTTGTTGTCCAGAAGGAAACACCAGATGTTGAGAAAGTGGTTGAGGCATGTTGAAAACCTTAGTGACACAAAGGAGGAGTTGGTTTGCATTTGTGATCCAGAAGTTGGAAAAATCCTTAGTGATGAGGAAGGGAGATCAGTTAAAAGTCTCCTAAACTACCAGGAGGGAAAAAATGAATTTTCAAATTGCTAGGTGGGAAATGAGATGGGATCAATTGAAGATCTTATAGACTACTAAGAGGGCAGGGGAGAAATCCTAGATTTCCCGGTGGGAAAGGGAGGTAAATTGAGACTGTCTGAAAGTCTCGTAAGCTCACAGGAGAGTTCATATCAACAAAGAATGTTGACAGGTGACAGGGAGGTAGAAGAAAGACCTCATTTGTATGAAGACTCATGTGGGTTTGTAGACCATGTGAATGAAGATGATGATAAGTTAAATACTTCCACCATCAAAGAGGAAGATCAGAGGTGCATTCTGATCATTGGATGAATCAAATTGTTCCTTCCAAGCAGCCAAACAGAGGCTAGCATATGTGTTGTGGATGAAACAGAAGAAGGGAAACCACTGGAGACTGTCATAAATGAGGAAATGGAGTGAATGCTAAAGTCTTCCCATGTATGAGAAGAAGAGGAGAATTCTGAGGGATGGCTCAAAATTTTCAGCAAGGAAGCTAAACAAGAGATGACTATAGCACTGGACACTGCATCTGAAGAGGAAGCATGCACTATAAACTTTGTTGATCTGTATGAGGAACTAGAAGCCCTGGACAGAAGGGTGATAGCGCAAAGCATGCACATCCAACATGCTAGGTTGGAAACATGTGAAGGAGCATACCAGTCAAAGGAACAACTAGAGTAAATTGGAGATGTGCCAGTAGAGGAGCTGACAAAAGCCAATTTATTAGAAGAGGAAGCTTAGCAACAACTCAGTGGTGAGACTACGGAAATGAAATCTATAGGTGAGTGGCTAACTAGTGCCATAGGATATGAAGATAACATGAAGGGTCAGATTGATCAGATTGGTAAGGAGGAGAAAGAGCACATATTTCAATGTGCCCAAGAGATGGAGAAAGAAGAGCATTTGATGGAATTTATCTAAAATTTTAGCGAGGGAGATAAACATGGGGTAACTGTAGAATTGGGATCTACAGTAGAAGGAGATGAGTATTAAGAGGAATGGCTAAAAATTTTCAGCTGGGAAGTTGAGCAGGAGATAACTGCAGAACTAAAACCTGAAGAGAGCAACAAATAGCATGGATTTTGTTGATTTGTGTGAAGAACTAGAGGCCATGGAGAGAAGGGTAAAGATGCAAAGTCAGGTTGGAATTTGATGAAAGGGAGATGCATGAGAATGGGATGAAAGAGAAGAGCCAACCATTGGACCAGCTGGAAGAGGTGATAGAGGAGGTTAAAGTATTGATGTTGGAAGTCGCACAAGAAGTAGTCATCAAGGAAGGATGGAACATAAAGGAACTTGCAGGAGCAACAAGGAAAAAGAAGTAGCAAGGAAAAGGAGCAGATGGACAAATCCAAGAGAAAGTATGGGAACCTGGAAGGCCTCAACAACATAGCAGAGGGAACCATTAGCAAGATCTCATGATTTTCCCAGTAATGGAGTATGATGCAGGAGCATCGTCATCAGAGCACGCATGGAAGACAACTCAGCACCCCTTCCGCACCTCTGGAGTAAAATTTTAAATTTTGGAAGATGGCGTATCTCAGAGAACTTTTGAGTAAATGATTAATCAAAGAAGTTTTAATGTTGGGGGGTTGAAGGATCACATCAAGCCAGAAGATATCATATCGTCCTTGATTTAGTTGATTTTGGCATGGATCTGAAGATCCGACTTAAATTTTCTGTCATAGACGTTTATTGTAATAGGAGTAAGTAGATGTAAGCTTTTATTTCAATCAGATAGGTAGTTGGAGGGAACCCTATAGGACCTCTTGTATAAGTAGATTCATTATAGAAGATAGATTCATTATAGGGATGGCTGCAGATCGGTAGGAGATAGTTGTTACTGAATGTAAGATGTTTTTATCAGGTTGTATCCATTTACATTTGAATGAATATAATAGAGGGATATTCACCCAATGCATGGTGTTGCTACTGTTTATAGTTTCCCTGTTATTTTATGTTTTCATGAATGAATGAGTTATGTTATTGAAAGTATGAAACTATGAAGCATTAGAATAAGATTCAATTGTTTCTCTTCATTGAGTTCATGCAAGTTGTGCATACAATCCACAACGAGTGCATTGACAGAGTTTGTTTCGACTCAGAAGGTCAAAAGAGATAGAGAAAAACTTCCATATGAAAGGAGTGCAAAGGGACTGTTGCAATCCGTGCACAATCGCCCACAGGAAGCTAAGTCTTGCATAAGAATTTGTTGCAAGGAGTGCATAGATTCAAAGTTCGACTAAGTGTCAAAATATCCCTTTGAGGAGTTAAAGGGTTCAAGAAACAAATATCAAGAGAGAAAGTGGGTAGAAATATTCAAGGGTAGTGAAGCCCTGAAATTTTCACGAGTTATCAGTCAAGATCTGCCCAGGAGGAAGAGAAATCATTCCAGGTCGTTGGATCAGGGAAAGGTGCACAAGATTTAAGTCTCATTGTGCACATAGGAGCGATGAATTTGTCGAAGTCCTGAAGAGGCTAGGGACCAACCATCATCCATAGGGACAGGTGGGGTGATATTTCCAACTCTAGAGCAGAAGCACTCCGGGAGTTGTGTAGACAAGGAGAGAGAAATCGCCAAAGAGCCAAAGGATGAAGTAGATCATGGCCATTGGTTTGTAGGAGCTATGTGTCAATAGATCTAAGACTTTTGGGAAAGTCACTTCAGAAGATTTCAGTTGTGGAGTGTGATAAACTCCCAAAGTCTCGAAGGTCGAAGTAGATCGAAGCCGTCTATTGCAAAGGACATGTTGTGAGATATTAGGATGTTCAGAGGCCTAAAACTTTGAAAGGAAGTCGATGAGAGTAGAGAATATTTGGACTATCAGATAAAAAGGACACGTGGCAGAAATCTTTCATCTTGAGGTGAAATCACTCGAGGAGAAAATGAATGTGCAAGAGATGAAACTCCCGAAGCCTGAAGAGCCAAAGTAAATCGTGGATGTCATATCCCGAAAGACACACGTCAACAGATCATGAACTCTAGGTGAAATCACTCTGGGAGACAGCAAGGGAGGAGAGTTTTAAACTCCCAAAGCCCAAATAACCAAAGTGATTTGTGTTCGTCGATCTATGGGAGACACACGTCAATAGATCGTAAACTCTAGGTGAAAGAACTCTGGGAGAAGTGAAGATGGAGAGGTTGAAACTCTCGAAGGTCGAAGTCCTAAAGTGGATGAGAGCCATTGATTTAGGCAGACGTGTGGCACTTGATCTAGAACTTCGGGTACAGAGTACTCCGAGGAAAAACAAAGGTTGGAACATTCCGAATTTCTGAACCGCGGAGTCCCAAAATAGATCTTGACCATTGGTTGGACAGGGGGATGTACACCATTGATCTGGTCCCATTCAAAAGTTCTAAAGTCACGAAGAACTGTGAGGTTAAGCCCCAGGTCACAGCCTGAGGTCACATGCAAAGAAGAGTTAGTGGAAGGAGCTAGCACCCGTTAGTGTGAGACTTGGGAAAGGTTCTAAGAAAGCAAGGCCTGTGGGTATGGTCGATCTGTGAATATAAATCGATGGTGCGGAATCATTGCGGAGCGCCGAAGTGAAATTAGCAGATGTGCTAGTTCTCGGGCCGCAAATTCACCAACGTCGTTGATCTCGTTGGGATTGTGGATCAATGGCTATGATTAGATCGAGTTGGGAGAGCACTTTTTTGATTGCAAAGATTAATCCCTCTAATAAAGAGTGAGCACGTTGGTGCCCTGCAATCACTATGAACCATCAATCAAACGAAAGACAATCGGACTAGAGCAAGGTGATTACCATACGTCCTGCACCTTGGGTGATAATAGGGCATGTGTTTGATTCAGTTTGAGAGAAGTAAGGTCTCGAGTAACTAATCTAGCTCGAAGAAATTAAGTTCCTTGACTGGGAGGTCGCACAGCCCCGAGGGAGAGAAAGGGGGTCTGTATCATTAAGTGACCTAGGTTCAATATCCTTATGGTGTGAGTTCAATACCCTTAAAATTCATCTATGTTAAAGGTTTATGCGGTCGAGGCCGAGTGTGATCCCTAAAAAATGAAGTAGTTAATATATGACCTTACTAAAAAATACTATAATTAATTATTAACTCATAATAGTAATAATAATAATAATAATAATAATATATTTACCTAGATGGGGTGATGAAAAAGGAGCTAGGGCCTCAAATCTGGTGAACCTAGCCACCACCTCACCCAACCTCGAGACGATGCGATGTCAAGTAATGACTAGGATAAATGTGGTGCATAGAGAAGTGATGGAAGGTTGCACACCATCATCTTCCCTCATACAATGATGATGAAAGGGCTTCGAACTAGGGCATACAAGAGGTACGAGGACAATGAGAGAAAGATGTTGTAAAGTAATGGTAATCAATTTTGGGTTTTTCACATGATGAGAATGGAACACACACCAACTAGAATCATCAAAGTGGAGGGTGATTGTTTTGAGTGGATGATCATGGTCCAAACAGTGGATGACTGTTATAACTAGAGGAAGGATAACATTTCCATTGTTTCTCTGCATGAATTTCTCTTGGGTATCATCAATGAGTTTTCTATATGCAAGGTTATGTATTCAAGGTTTTTCATGTTTCCAAAGTATTCGAGCCTCTCTGTGTGGGAGGGGAATCCCGTAATCTCTCCTCTATTTATTACCTGGGGTAATTTTTTTTCGAGAAAGAGTGTCAGGGTGTCAAGGTGGTGGGGATTTCTATCTGGTTGAGGTGGGTACCATGAGGTGGAGGGGGATACTTCTTATGAACATTACAGAGACATGGGGGGCTAGATTAAAATGAGGGGATAGCTAGAAAGGGGCTCTCCGCAAAGCTCCCTTAGAAATAAACTACTCAACATTGACTTTGAAATTTTGAGGTAATCTTGGTCTCCGTGGATTTGTTTTACAAATCAATTTCTTTCTAGTATTTTCATTGGGACCTCGATGGTCTCGTGGAATTCTTCCAATTTAAGGGTTTTTAATGGGGTTGGGAAATCCCATGTTTGGTTGGTGGGTTTGTATTCATAAGTGTGGTCTTTGAGTGGTAGTGGCAGTCAGTCTGGTGAGGTTATTCACAATTTTGAAAGTTCTCCTGTGTAAACGGTTCCACCTCCTATTGTTTTTTAGTGTGATCAAAATATTATGGACCCCTTTGATCATTATAGTGGTGGGTATTCCCCATTGGATTTTTGGGGATTGGGTGTTTGGGCTATGGGATTGTAGGACAACTAATTTTCTATATATCCCCTCCTCCTTGAGTGTGGTTTCTGCAATGGATGAAAAAAAAGCCTTGGATTTTCTAGAGCCAAGTATCATAGGAGCTAAACGAAGAAGGTATCAAAAGCCTCCTATCCAAAGGGGAGACTCACAAAGAGCCCTGGGCACAAGGGTTGAGAGAGATACTCAATATGATAAGATTATCTATGGTAAGCACATTCCATTCAAAAAAAAATGAATGGACAATTTGGCCTACATAACAAGACTAAAAGAAAGGAGACCTAAAAATAGATAATACAAAAAGACTTCTAGGATTGGGTTGAAGACACAGGTTTTGATAGATCTCCGGAAACTAAAACATTTAAGGCGATGGAGTTATATCGGCTCACAAAAACATTGGTGGCTCTATCAATGGACGATAAGAAGGACAAGCAGATGGAGACCTTGGACATAATTAGAAGGCCTTAAGCCAAGTTCATAGTATTGTGTCGAGTGGCCTTCGATATCATCTTGAAGGTACTGGATTGGGACCTAGACAATAATGATGAACTGATTGATGTGACATGAACCACAACCTCTCAGGGAACAATTGAAAATATGATCACCATTAACGAACACGAGTGTGTGGGTGAGGAGAAGAAGCAAGGACCTCCAAGTGTTACAGTTCCCTACAGGCCACCCAAGTCCTAGTCAAAACCAGTCTTTTCTATGTCTTTTATGTTATGAGTGATGAATAGAATTTCTATTTATCTATCTCTCATGTCTCTTTTGAAATATTTAGTTGATTTTTGGGTTGTCTATGTAATGTTCCAAATGCTTAAATTATCATAAAAGAATAGAAGTACACACCCTGTACAAAATGTAAGTGCGGAGCACAACTCCAAGATAGATAAGTTACAAAATAACTCCTTAAATAATAGCATACCTCCTCGACATAACTAAATACATTTATACATCACAATTCACATCTCCCAAATAATGAATACATGACCTTTATATATACCTATTCAAACTTGCACATGTGATCCAGATTATTTTCAACACAAAATGAGAGCTGAGATATAATAAAGAAATATACAGAGATATATCAAATATACAATAATATAATAGAAATATATTAGATATACAACCATAAACAGAAAGATACAATAATACACAATTTAAGTTAATGAGCGAAATGTACAAAACTCTAGAAATACATAGTGAAAGACTTGCTAGAATGGTGACATCTTATCACTAAGAAGATATGTGACGGTTATGGTCATTCACTAGAAGATGATTGTTACGATGAGGCTCCAAAGGCCTTTTTAACATAAATAAAATACAAAACCCTAACCCAGAATATGAAAAGCCAACAATTTTGTGGACCCCGTTTAGGGTAGTTTGGTGTATCAACTTCATGGGGGCGTAACTTTGGCATACGATCTTTGTTTGGTGCGCACGAGAGCTTGTTAGAAAGGTAATGATGAGGAGATTCATTTAGGGGGATAGATTAAATACTTTGACCATTATTGAGGTTCCTTATCGAGAAAAAAACATCGTTTAGGCCCTCAAAATGGCCTCAGAAATTTAGGACCGGAAAAACTGCTAAAAATAGTAAATTGCCAACAAACTATTTTGAGCTAATTGGAATAGGTGG
>ML778065.1:515342-537373 GCA_009831015.1 Picea engelmannii
ACCTTAGTTTTTTAAGTTTTTCTTTGATTTTGTAATTATATAAATTTGCTTTTCAATTTTTTTTCTTTCTTTTTTAATTTCAAGTCTTTTATTTTCCTTTCTTTTTTTAGTTTTAATTTATCAAAAAAATTTATATTATATGTTTTTGCTAATATTTAAAAATAGTGTTATTTAACTACAATGATTTTCTATCTATTAAAGTAAAGGTAAAAAATGCGTTAAAATTGATATTTTCCACTATATTTAAAAAAGTATAGAACCATAAATTAATTGAGACAAAAAATTGTATTTTCAAAAATGTAAATCGTAAAAAAAAAATTAAGACTGAAAGAAGCATGGAAAAATGACTAAAAACACTGTTGAAAAGAAAAATTAAAAATAGATGAAAAAACATGCATTTAAAGAAAGTGGAAACATTATGTATCAGAAAATTGAAAATATCAAAAACCACCTAAAAAGGGCAGGGAGGGGTGCTATCGGTAGCACAATTTTTAAAAACAAGGTAAAAAACTTGACCCCCCAAAAAACGAGAACTCTGTAGATTTCTCGTTAAGTTGGTAACTATGTTTTGTGCTCCCCCTTGTTTCCTTTGCGCATTTTGTTGTCTTTCTTGTATTTGTTGTTGCACTGTTTGACTTTCATGAAGTGTCAACTTCTGCTTGTTGCTTACCTTTTGATACCTTCTTAGAAATTGTTGGTACCTTCTATTCTTCACGCCAGTATTTCATGGCCCACTGCACTTCCTCTCCTATCACATAGTACCTCAATTATAGCCATACCTTCTTGGGATCCCTTTTTTCCTGAATCTAGATGTTGTGTCTAGAAGCCTCAAAATTAACTATTCTTTAATGCTCTTCCACCACTTTTGGTGGTATCCTCTATGTATCAGCCAACTTTTCTTGATCTTGTCATAATACATATCAAATATGTGGTAATTTTCCTTCCTTTTTCTTACATCTGAAGTGTGCCATAATGTTGTATACTTTGTTGCATGACACTTTCCTGGCCTTGGGTAAAATTCATTGTATTTGGGCTCTCCCCAATCCACCAAATTTATCAATATAATCAACCATCCATAGTGGAACCTATTCCAAGATCTTGTGCATCCTTGTGGTCATACAAAAAAAAATTCAGTAAATATGGGGTCCAACTGAGTAGACTCCCCTTTGTGCATTGCACGGCTGCTGCTATGACTCCTGCAGGTGCTTCTTCCTTGCGACATTTCCTTAGAAGTTTACAAGCATCATCTTGGTCACCAATATGGTTGTTGTTTCACTAATTCTATTAATGATCAACCCTGTGCATCCTCTATCAGTGCCATATTTCTTCTTCAAATCCTCTGCCAGATATTTCTCCTTTGTCTTATCATCCAAATATTGTTCTGAATTTTCTCCATCTGTTGGAAAACCTCTGATTTCTGTAATTAAATCTACTTCTACTGATATTGATTTGTCCATGAATAGAACTACCCCATGCACCAAGACCAATAGTTGTTTCACACAAGCATTGACATATTTGCCTCTCCCAAAGTGGGGAATTTCCAATAGGTTCATGATACCTATGTTATACAATCCTGCAATCCATTTTTTTGGCTCTAAAATTGGAACCCATGATGGACATGTACCATTTCTCTGCATATAGTCTTGTGGTGCAAACTTGGGGAACTTTTCCCTATCTACAATATCATGGTATGCATACTTCAGTTTATCCACACATCCTAACATGTCAGGAAGGATCTTAAATCCTTTGGGTATGTGCGACAGTGTCATTATTACTTCTTTCTATTTGCATGATGATCTTTCCATTCTTTGTTTTCCCTTTGTCTTCATTGTCATTTTCAATGTCCCTGCATCTTAGTGTGTATCATCTTCATCTTATGTGTCTGAATCTTGTTGTCCTATAATATATTCCACCAATACTTCCTCTAACTATTGCACTCCTTCGGCCTATCCTCTAGGTTCATCCAACTCTATTCTTTCATCATTGTTCTCATCCATTTGTTGTGGTGCTCCTAATCCAAGTTGCTACATGGGGTTCTTCTATGTGCTAGGTTTTCTTGTTTCTCCCCGCATCTCGACCTCCATCTCCTCTATCACTGGAACATGTTGTTCTTCTACAAGTGTGGGACTCTTTGGCTCAATGACTAGTGAAGGAATGGCATCCACATCCATCACTCCCTCCGGTTGAATGTTTACCCCCTCGGTCACTGTATCCCATGGATACCTAGTGGAACTATGTGTTTTTCTTGCAGTTCGGTTGGGAGATCCAACCTTTGGTGGTGTCATTCTACTAGATCTAGATTGGGTTGCTCTGAATATTCTCTGAATCACCTCGAAATCACATGCTTGTACTAAGTTTTCGCTCCTTAGATCTCTTCTGCAAAAATTCACAATGAGTCTTTTAGTGCATGATTTCCCCTTTTATACATCATGTCATAAATGCTTTGTCAAAGTGTACTTTTCCGACCACTTTCGTTTCCTTTTTAGGATTTCTTTCTGTCTCGACACATTACATTTTTTACTTGGTAACCTTTCTCTGGCGCATATCGTCTTCAAGTTATTTCCATACCAATTGTTTTCTTTTTCATGTTGAATCGTATAACTACATGCAAAACACTTATCCATCTACTTCATCTTTTTGTGTTTTTCTTCTTTTTCCCATTTTTTTCTTTCTTTTCTTCCTTTTCCACTTTTTTTTTTTCAGTTTTTTCTATATACACTATGTAGAATTGTATTTTCTTGCATTGTAACTAGTAAGGGTAATTGGTTTGATTTTCCCTATATGGTTTCAGTTGACTACCATTCATCAATCCTTTCATCTCTTTTCCTGTTAAATCTTGCAGCTACATAAGACCTCCATTTGTGACATGCTTTATCTCATATGGCCCTAGCCAATGAATCCTAAATTTACCTGGGTGTTGTAAGTATTAATGTCATACAGGAGAACCAGATCTCCTTCCTTAAATTTGTTCTTCTTGATGTGTCCATCATGACAATATTTTTCCTTTGCTTTCTTTACCTTATGATGGA
Organism: Picea engelmannii; assembly: GCA_009831015.1. Lineage (NCBI taxonomy): Eukaryota > Viridiplantae > Streptophyta > Pinopsida > Pinales > Pinaceae > Picea > Picea engelmannii. The sequence goes on from ML778065.1 coordinate 518,372, forward strand.
AACCAACCATAATCATGTCTTCTTCTAATTCTATAAGTTGAGAAAATATTTCTTGAGTTGCACCTCTTTCTGTCATGCTTGTAATGGTTGCAATGCAAAGACTAGGTATCAAATATTCCAAAGGGACTACTGTTTCATGACCATACACCAATATAAAATATGTCTTCCCTGCAATTTTCTTACATGTGGTTCTATAAGCCCATAATACTACTGGTATCTTCAAATCCCAATCATCTGTGGAAAATATTAGTTAAGGAATTCTCCAATATCTTATTAAATGCTTCCATTGTTCCATTATCTCGAGGATGGTATGGAATGCTCTTCTAATGGTGTATCTCAAAATTTTCAGTCATTTTATGAATGGTATTGTTAATAAAATGAGTTCCTTGATCACTCATCAGAATCCTAGGGCATCCAAATCTTGTAATTACATGTTCAAACAGGAAGTGCATTGCAGTCTCTGCACTACAATATTTTACTGTTGTTGCTTCAGCCCATCTGGTTAAATATTTTTTTGTTGTAATAATATAACTTTCTCTTGTTCTTTCAGCACATGGATTAATTAGACCTACAAAGTCAACTTCCCATTTTTCAAACACTTTAAGAGTTACATGAGGTATTAATGGCATCTCATCCCTCCTTGATGGCTTTCCTACCATATGAAAGACATCACAAGCCTGATAATACTCCTTTTCATCCTTAGGAACTATTGGCCATCATAATCTTGCACATACTATATTTTGCACAATATCCTTCCCTTCACAATGTCCTCTAGCTATTCCTTCATGTGCTTCTACCAAAATGATGGGGCATTCATTTTCCATAACACATCTCCTTAAAATATTGTCTACACCTAGTTTATACAAGTGTCCTGCAATAAGTTGATGATCTGTAGCTCTGACCACCAAATTATTCTTTTGCACAGTGTTATATTCCTTTGGGTAAAACACCTTACTCAAAAATTCAATGATATCGGTGAAATATTCATCAACAATATGCACTAAAAACAACTATGCATCATGGAAATTGTCCTCCAAGATGCTTGATTCCTCCACATTGGTTATCTTAGATATATGATCTTGCCTTGCATTCAATCTTCCAGGTTTCACAACTAATTCAAAATCAAATTCTTGGAATAAAAACAACCATCTACATATCCTTCCCCCCAACACTGGCTTGTTGACCATGTTGGGTATGTGTTATATTCTTTGCACGAGTAGTAGTGTCCGAGCGCCTGCGCTGGGCGCGCAGGGGGGTAAGAGCGGGGTGCAGGGGGGCGGAGCCCCCGAAAATTTTTTTTTGGGCCGACATATTTTCGCCGGTTTCGAGCCGACATATTATCGCCGGGCCGACATATTTCCGGGACGACATACTTCCGGGACCACATGATATTAGCTGGTTTTCGGCACATGGTTTTTGCCGATGGTTTTCTATTTCCGGTTAAGGAATTAGGGTTTTGGACTAATCCAGGTCATTGGGTTAGGGTTTTGGATGCCGCTGGCTCCTATATGTATATTGTATTGTAAAAAATGTAACACAAGTGTATCAATATAATATATGCTGGTTTTCCCGGTTTGGGTTTCCAGGTGAAAAATCTCTGTGTAATGTTTGTATTTGCCATTGTATCTTTTCTGTTCTTTTCTTAATATCATTTTGGAGTAGATATTGTACAAGGTTAGAATTTGCAGACCAAGTATTTAACATCAGAATGATTTGTGAACATCTTAAAAAAATTTCCTAATAAATAATGTCTTAGCTTATGCAATACATACACCATAACCAAACCTTCTCTTTCCGTTGAATTATAATTATATTATGACTATGACAATTTCCTACCTACAAATGTTATTGGGTGATCTTTGTCACCTTCTCCTCATTGTATTAATACTTCTCCAAGTGCTACTAAAGATGCATCCAAATGAACATGGAACTCCTTTGACCAATCTGGAAACACTAGGATTAGCGTTGTTAGCATTTTCTCCTTCAGGATGTCCAAACTCTGTTGGCAATCATCATTCCACTAAAACTTGATATCCTTCTTTAACAACTTCTCCATGGGCACAACAATTTGTGCATGGATATTTATAAACTTCCTATAGTATCCTATATGACCAAGTGTAGCTCTTAATTGGTGCACTGACTTAGGTGGTGGTAAATTAACAATATAAACAATCTTGGCATGATCAACCAACATACCCTGTTTACACACCACATGCCCTAGAAAAATTTCAAATGGTGTGTTGAATATGCATTTATTAATATTCAAAGAGATTTGACACTGTCTACACCTGTCTAGCATTAGTCTTAAAATTTCAACATGATCTTTCAATACAATAAATATTGTCCATTCATCTAGATAAGCCTGTAAAAACCTATGTATGAAATCCTTAAATCCAGCTATCACTACCCTTGAGAAAATAGCAGGGGTATTCTTCAATCCAAATATCATCATTGTGTATTGATATGACCCCCATTCTGTATCAAATGTAGTCTTATGAAAATCCTCTAGTGTTATTTTGATCTAGTGATACCCTGAAAATCCATCAATAAATAAGTATGCTTCTTTTCCTCCTACATTATCCAAGACCTCATTTGTAAATGAAGTAGGGAAGGGATCATGCAGACACACATCATTCAATTTCCTCAAGTCTACAAAGATCCTTATTCCCCCTTTCTTCTTCTCATGAACTACCATAGGGCTAATCCACTCAGATTCTTCAACATGTTCTATTATCCCGGCCTCTAAGATTTGATCAATTTATGCCTTCACTTTATGTTTATATAATGGATTCAATCTATGTGGATTCTATCTTAATGGTATAGCATCTGGTCTCAAGGGGATATTCATCTCTCAAAGTTCTCCTGCTACCCCTTTCATTTCTAAAAATGTCACTAAAAACAAATTACTATACTCACGCAATAACTCTATTATTCTTTCCATTTTTTGGTTATCCCAATAGTCACCAATACTTGCAATCTTTGGATTCTCTTCTATTCCAATATTTACCTTATTTATCTTCAGTGGTGTAGAAAATTCTTTTGACTCTAACTTTGGACCTTATGCTTCTCTTTCCCCTTCAAATTTTGTTATCTTAATATAGTGCAGGTTTTCTTCTGTTGGATCATCTTCTGTGATGTGGTAACAATGTAACAACTGTCTAACTTTTTATCTATTTTGATTCTGATAAGATGTTACAATTTCAACTTCAGTTTTTTCAAATATCTTTTATTTTATCAACTTCAGTGTTGTATCTATCTCTTGATTCTCATGTTCAAATGTAAAGGTCATCACAAAGTTCTGTTGCAAATATTCCCAATTTAGAGTTCCTCTACACAATTCCATTTATGTATACAAATTCCTTGGGATTCCTTCCAATGTATGAATAAAGTGATGTGTCCACTCTTCCTGTGGTACCAATCTCCATTAGCTTATACATCTATCTATATGTTCTCTCAGTTTTCCCATTGCATCATATTTCTCCATATATTTCTTCTCTCGTTCTGCGCCAAATCTAATGCGCAATAATCATTTGCATTGATACCAATTATGAATCTTCTCTTTATGAGTACCCCACCAATGTGTAGGTGTATATGTCAAGACAATATCCAAAACTGGTAACCTCTAACTTTCCAAAAATTCTAACTCGGAATTTGTTAAAAAATCTTCTAAATCATTCTAACCATAAAATGTTGGAGGTTGTATTACTTATGTGTCAACCCATCTTAGTGTGTGAATCATTCTTGCACATCTTCTGGTAGATATCTCATGTAATTTTTGCTACCATTTCTACATTCATGTATCAAAATCTGAAGCGCAACAACTAATGCTTCTCCAACTAATCATTCCTTCTGTTGTTGGGTTAATGTAATCTTCCTTGTGTGTGGTAGTTATATTCAATTTTTTTTTCTCTTGTGTGATGAAATTCTTTGTCGCGGGTTCAACACATCTTCCTCTTTCTGAAGGATCTAATGGTGCAATGAATCTATATTCTCTTTATTCTAAAATCATTTTCTTAGTATTCAAGTTGATTATAGCCTAATTGTCAAAAGCCCAATCTAGTGCCAACAATGTTGTATACGGTGTAGTATTATCCACTATATCAATTAGCTCAAATTTTTCCATAGTGCACACACCATATGAATCCATTGGTATTCCCTTCAATCTACCAATTGGTATCATCCTATGTAGATTTTCCAATTTCATTTGAATAGGTGAATATCCCAATGTAGGTTCCCACATACATTACCATGTTTTCTTAGGCAAAAGAATTTACTTCAGACCCCAAATCTAATATGATGCCACCCATGTTAAAGTCTCCAATATTTTCATTTAATCTGAACTCCCTATTTTTTCTTGACTTCCTACAGACATGATTTAATTTATTTTCTTCCAGTTGTATCTCTTCTCCAAAATTGCATTTTTCTAACAAACGTTGTAACATTTATATATATGATTTATCATTAAACAACTTTAAGCAAGACCCCAAAATTTTTCTTAGATTACTTACTTGTTCTGAAGACTAGGTGGTATCATCAAATAGATTAGGCACATCATCTTCTGGCTTTGTACCTAAAGTAGAAGCAATATTCTCCTTCAACATTTATTGTCTGGCCTCCTTGAATGTCTCCTTTTATTTCCGCGCATCAAAATGTTGTTGAGGTGTTGTATTTTTTCTAACCAACTGATTTTGGTTCTAATCCTTCTTTGTTGCATCTTCTCTTATATTGGTTCCACCTCGAGTAATTATATTGATATTTTTTCCATCATCTTATCTATTTTCTACGACAATCCATTTACCATTCTGGTTATTCTGATTCATCTTTTCATGTATCTTTATCAAAAGTGTTAGACAATATTATGTATTATGATCTGTTGTGTGAAAATACATGCATGTCACTGGTGGCTGTGGAAAATCCCTTGCATAATGTCCATTTTTCTGAAAATTATGACAGGTTACTGGGCCTCTACCTCTTCCAAATCCTTTTCCTCCACAACCTCCTCCTTTGAATCCTCCTCTATTTCCTTGATTATCTCTGCGCGGTGTATTATATTGTGGGTATGCATTATTATATTTTTGTAGCACTGTAAAATGTTTCACATTATTATACTGATGTGTAGGCAGACCTATCATTGGTTCAACATGCATCCTATATGCATCTGAGGTCCTCTCCTTCATCATTTGTAATGTCCTACAATCCTTGTCCTCATGTCCTATAGACTTGCAGAAATTGCATAATATACTCTTAGGTATTTTTTGATACTTTTGCATCATGGGACAATGATAGGGATCATGACCATGTGTTCTACATATTTCATACCATGGTCCTCCTGTAGGTAAGGGATTCAACAATCCTTCTCCCAAATACTCCACAAATATTGGGAACTCATTTTTATGATGTCCTTCTATTCTACATAAATTACACTAGACAACTTCCTTCTTTTCCTTACCTTTGTTTTGATTTAACTAAAATGTATGATTCTTGAGATATTCTCTCAGCTCTTCTACAACTAGATCTATATGTTTATATTGATTTTATTTCAATTGTAAGAATGCTTGCAGAGCCTCATTCTGAGTCTGGAACTTTTGTTTCCTCAATGGATATTTAAGATTTTCCAATAATAAATTAATGAATAGGTGCCTATGTTGCATATCTTTGATGGGGTATTTCAACTTAGCTTTCAATTGTTTGAACTTCTAGTCAATTTCCCAAACTGACTCTCATGGCTTATGTTTGATTTCTATCATCTCATTCATGTATTGATCATCTTAACTTGGTTTTTGGAATTAATTGATTAATTCCTTCTTCACATCTACGACGGTTGTAGGTGCTCCTTGTGAGTTGCTTACTATGAAGCCCATATACCAATCCAGTGCACGGTCTCTGAATGTGATTGCAAGATGCATTAATTTTGTATCTTCATCTGTGATTTAATTAGCTACCCAAATATTATCATAAATAAATAAATTCTTCTATGGTTCTTCCGACCCTTCTCCATGAAACTATGGTAATTGAATAGTCAAATCATGTCCCGCCATTATAAAATTTATTGTACCACCTCTGTGCAGTGTATATAAATGACTACTTATAGCTGAAATCATACCTCCACTTGAATTCCCACTAGACCCTCATCCTACTAAAATCCTTCTGCTATTGATTGTTGGTTTTATAAACACTTATTTATCTTAATATGTCTTAGTCACACATGGGGTTGTGGATTCCACACTAATTCTGATTGGAATGGAGATCCTTCTTCTACATTGTACCCTTGACCTATCATTTTTCTCTCACATGTGGAAGGTAGGATTTCCTCAATATGATCTGTAGAATGAAGATCCTCTACCTCCTCTTCATCATTGTCCAATCCCTCTCACTCGGCTAATACCCTCTTTTTCCTATTGATCTTATATTGGTAGGGTCTCACGCTATGCTTCGTTCCCCCTCTTCCATTATTTACTTTATTTAATCTTCATCCATCATAATGGGGTCCATTGCTTCCTTCTTCCAACCTCTATCCAGGTCCTTCTCCATATCTCATATCATCCTTAGTGCTTCCCCAAGTCTCCCCATGCATGCAGAGTGATTTAGCTATCTTACTTCATTGTCATCACTCCTTTATCATGGAATAAAATCATTATCGACGTGTAAAGTGATCAAATATACCTTCCTCTTGGTCCCTTCAAAAACGCCTTCTCTGCAATAGTGTAAGACTTTGCAGTATCGACTGCAAACTCAATAATAAGTCCTACAACAATGTTGTCTAGCTAGAAATCCATTGCGCATGTCAATTTAGTATTGAATTTCTGTATCTGCGCAATATTCTCAGTAATACACTCTACTGGTCTTATCTAATTAGTTGTATGATTATCCTTCAATATCAGTATCCACTCCTACAACAGTTCTGGAAAATAACAGAAGAATGCCTCATGAATATCAGTAAAAACATACCTTTCCAAATACTGACACAGAATATACTTAGTGTTTTTATTGTCCTTCTACGTGAACTCGAGATATTTTGTCACTAACCATCTTTCAATCTCTATCTTAGTTGGATTCCATGGCATGAACATCCCCTTCTACCACTACATTCTCTTCAATGTCCTTCTCATCAAATCCCCTCCAATCTATTCTTCCATGTTCTAGCTGAAAACAAAACCATTTGTTGGATGTTTGGGCTGACCCAGATTCTACTTTAGGTTTCCAACAAAATCCTACAAACCATTGGCTCTTCTAGAGACCAGAAGGAAACACTGTGCATAGAGTTCACAATGAAGTCTCACCCGAGATGGATTTATGGGTGTCTGTAGGACCCAGATGTTTGCAGCCTTGGAAGGGATGTTGTTGTGGGGATGTTAGACATGATTTTTACTTCAACATTCATCATATCTATTATTCTAACACATAATTACATTCATATCTACCATTTTGTAACCATTCAAATTCATTTCAGTTCATTTTGTAGTAAATATAATAATTGTTCTAGTGCACACCACATTTTACTACTACATATTCATTCATTCGGTATAACTAACAGAAATAAAACAAACATTCCATACAAACACACAAGGTTTTACCATGGTTCACCCCCCTTGGGATACGTCCACAAATATCTAGCATTATTACCTCTTTTATTCATCTTCATCAAGTTATTGCATTGCATGCATTAAATCTTAAAATGGCCAAATCTATTGGTATTGGTGAGGTTGACAAGATCGCACCAAGGTCCACATCTTTTGACATTACCCTCAGTTACAATTCATATATTTCTCTCCAAGAAATGACTCATAGATCATATCCCTATTATCTCCACAACTCTCAACAAAACGCATACCAAAAACTAACTCATGAACTCCTACTATCTGAACTAGATCTCCTCATATTTTACAATACATATTTATACTACAAAAATGGGTTAAAACCCGTTATAATAATGACCAAAACCATAACCCTAAGTGGTTTCATTTTGTCCACATTATAACTCCTGCATGCTTGGTTGTTCCACTTCCACCTTCTTTCCTTTGACTTTCCTATTTCCCTGCACCATTTTTCCTTATTATCTAGAACGTGCTCCTTTTCTGGTCCCTTTTCTAATTATTGTCCTTGATTGTTGCATTGTTCCCCAAAATGGCCCGTGCCAACACTTTACTACTATTTTATTTCTTTAGGCTCTTAACCTCCTTAATGAGTGATTCATTAAGGGATTGCATGTTGATGAACTCATCATTTTTATTTGTAATATATTTTCTTATCTCTTCATTATCCTTTACAATTTGGATATGTTTTATTTTGATTATTTTAATTAAACTTGAATTTTATGCATCTCCTCCATTTTTTCATCCTTGCTCCATTAATTTCAGAAGAGATCTTTAATTTTTTCCCATGTGGCACTTCGTCTAGTATCTTCATCTAGGCTATACCACAATTTGAATGATTCATCAGAAAAATTAAGTCTTGTTTGAAAAGGAATATTGCAATGTTCTTTTTGATGATACTGAGAGGGGGGTGAATCAATATCAAGTACAATTTAAAAAAAAATTCAAATTATACTTCAACCAGATTATATATTCAATTATATCCAATGAACAATTGACAACAATAGAAGAGTTACACCAATACAGCACAATACACCATGCACAATATATGATAAATAATCAATAGTTATTGTTCAATGGAAGTAATGAATTCCAAAGGTAGCTACAACTTCCAAATACAAAGGGAGGGATAAACCTCCAAAATTAAGATACAATCCTCCAATATCAAGAGAGGTTTGAACTCTCCATCCTTGCCCCTTCCTTACACCCAATAATATATGAGAGATAATAAAACTTTACATTAAATTATCACCATCAACCAACCATAACGTAGAACTTGATAATTCTTCCTGAGATTTCTTCAACTTCTGCAATTCTTCACTTCTTAGAATAATATGATCCTGTAGATAATATAACTCAATATATTCTTTGAAACTCCTCCAAGTTTCACTCCTTGAATCCTAGAAAATGAGTTATAGAGAAAATGGCAGACCTTATTCAATTCTTGTTTATTCAGGAGATCGAACTTGTACAACATGCCTCGCACTCAATATTTAACATAAGATTCTAAAATTTGTACACATGAAACTACAACCAGTACTCTTTCCAATTCAATTTGCCTCATTTCATTTGGATTCTCTATGAAGTCGTTATGATTGTTTTACCCGGAACACCTTAGAACACATCACAAAAAGTCTTCATCCTCCCTTGAAATTTGTCCTTCTTTACTTCATATTTCCTCTGAAATTCGACCTATATATCCTTGTTCATTAACAAAATTGTGTGTGTTTAAAAATGAATGTATAATGAGATGTATTTATACACTTTTTGTCACTTCCTTTTAACATTAGGGCGGACATGTAGTTTCTTATTCAATTCACATTGTCATCTCCAAAACTTCATTTATCCTCAATCGTGAGGATCCACATGACGTGCCACATACCATCGGAAGAGGCATGACTTATACTATCCATACATGGGTTTTGTACCTACATGTGTAATTTCCTTCATGTCTATGTACTTAGATCAATTGTTGGGTGCAAAATCTAATGGCTAGGGTTGACATCGATGAATACAACCAATGACTAGGGTTGACATCAATGACAACAAGAAATCTTCCAAAAATCTCCCCCTTTGTCATTGATGGAAACACTCATGCTCGCGTTATCATCATGATACCGATTTCTCTCCCCTTTTGACATCAATGGAAAAGGGTTGGGCTTCTCCCCCTGAGTTCAATGGCATAAGGTGACCTTCTTCTTTGGGGTTGCTCCCCATGAACATGTGGCACTCAATAATACTTCATCCTTATTTTTGGTATTTGGGACTTTGTCTTCCTTGGAATCATTTTGTGTGGCTTTTGTCTTCTCTCTCTTCTTCATGTCTAGGATGTATATGTTGTTTGGTATTCTTGTTGCAATTGCAACCAATATTCCTGAGTTCTTTTCTCTAATTTTACATTTTCAGGAGTCAAACGTAAGAGTGTATCCTTGATCACATATTTTTCTGACACTGATGAGATTATGCTTCAGATCTTCAACCAATAGGACTTTTCCTTATTTTACATTTTCACTTCCAATATTTACAATTCTTTTTCCAAGTATTTTGGTAGATGATTCATCTCCAAATGAAACATTTCCACCCTTTTTCTTCAATATCGCAAATTTTCTTTGATCTCTGGTAATATGAGATGAGAACCCATCGTCTATGAACCATTCATATTCTTATTTTCATTCTTTAGCGACCAATGTTATTCAACAATTTTTATTGTTTGGAATTTTTTTCCTTTTCCATGTTGTAGTTGGTATAGGGACATTTGGCATAGGATTATCTTCTTTCATCTCTCTGCAATCTCGTGCTTTGTGACCAAGATTATTTCACTTGTAGCATACAATATTTTGATCCATTAATGGGTCAAATGGATTATAATTTTTGTTGACAGGTCTGTGAACATTTCAATAACTACTATTTGCACCATTCATGTATCTTTCATAGTTATTCCTTTCATTGATTCTACAATTCACTGCCTTGTGTCCAAAATTTCCACAAGTATAACAATGTCCAAGAAAGAAATTTTGATACCTGGGAGTAAGTGATATTATTTGTAGTGTAGTCTATCTGCGTTCACAATCTATTCTTCTGTAGTTTCCTTCATAATGATTTATTTCATACGTGATGGGAGAGGATCTTCTTGATGTCTCATTCCTTCTGAATTCTAGTCTTCTATCTTGTTGCTCAAATTGATCTGGAGTGTTGGTTTCATCCTTTTCATCTTCCTTCTCTTGTTTTGTTGTCTTCAAACTATCATTGTATCCTAGTCTTGTCTTTTCATTTGGAGATATTTGACTGCTAGGGATCTCATCTAATTTTTCAGTTCTTTTTTCAAACTTCTTCAATTTTTCTATTGTCAATAGTAGTTCCCCTTTTGTGTGATCCAATTCTTCTTTGAATTTCTCATAATCTTCTAATTGCTCCTTCAAGCTACCAATGGTCTTTTCAAGCCTGTAATTCTCTTCTTCAAAACTACTCAATTCACCTTTTAGTATTATGTTTGTGTTTCTAAGCTTTTTATTTTCAGTTTCAACATGATTCAACTTTTCAAGATTCCCATCTTCTTGTTCACTCTCTATGTTGTCTTTGTATCCCCAAAAGGAATCAAGGTTGGTTTCTTCATCTGAATCTTCTTCAAAAATGATTTCTTTTTCTTTAAAACTCTTGTGATCATCATCCTGGGTTTCTTGGGTTATGAAGAGGACTTCTCCTCCATAATTATCTTCTTCATCACTCTCATTTGAGGATATGTCATCATCCTTGGAGTAGAATCTCTTTTTATTGTTAAGACTTCTCTTTTTATAGTAGAATTTTTCAACAATATGTCCTATTCTACCAGAGTTAAAGCATTTGAGAGGATACTTAGCTTTGTATCTTCCAGTTCCCTTCTGGAACCTTCTTATGAAATTTTTTATTTCTTCATCAAGGTCGTTATCCTTGTCTGTTTTATTATTTATGGATTTAAAGGATGCTTCATTGTTTGGTTGGTCACTTTTTGTACCTGTTTTCATTTCATATGCTATAAGAGACACATGTAATTCATCCATTTTCATTTTGGTCAAGCCTCTAGTTTCTTCAATAGAAGAGACCTTAGCATCATACTTCAAGAGAAGTGATCTCAACACCTTTTTTACAACCAAGGATTCCTTGAGCTCTTCACCTAATCCTATGATAGCATTAACGAATTCATCAACTCTAAGAAAATAGGTTGCAATATCTTCCTTTTCATTCATCTTCAAATTTTCAAATTCTTCTCTATATCGTTGAAGCTTGACCTGCTTAACTTTTGGATCACCTTCATAGATACTCTTGAGTTTGTCCCATACCTCTTTAGCAGTGTTTCATCCCATCACTTTGCTGGCAACGGTTGTTACCAATGCTCCTAGAATAACATGTCTGGATTTTGAATTACAACTCATAAGCTTCTTTTCATTAGGATCGGTTGGAGCATTCTTTGGGATTACATAGCCATTTACAACTGAGTACCAAATGTCTACTCCCAAAGATGTTAGGTAATTTTTCACTCTATCACTCTAGTATGCATAATTTATTCCATCAAATCGTTGAATCCCATTTGGATTGTGGTCATGGTCATCCATCTCTTCTCAGGATTTTCCTTCTAGTGGAAAAAATATTCTAAAGGCAGTTGAATCTGATACCAATTGATGATATTGAGAGGGGGCTGAATCAGTATAAAGTACAATTTAAAAAAAAATTCAAATTATATTTCAACCAGATTATATATTCAATTATATCCAATGAGAAATGAACAATATTATAAAATTTACACCAATACACCACAATACAGCATGGAGAATATATGAGAAATAATCAATATTTATTGTTCAAGGGAAGTAATGCCTTCCAAAGGTAGCTACAACTTCCAAATACAAATGGAGGGATAAACCTCCAAAAGGAAGATATGATCCTCCAATATAAAGAGAGGGTTGACCTCTCTATCCTTTCCCCTTCCTTCCACCTAATAATATATGAGAGATAATAAAACTTTACATTAAATTATCACCATCAACCAATGATCACATAGAACCTAATAATGCTTCCTAATACTTCTTCAAATTCTACAATTCTTCACTTCTTAGAATAATATGATCCTGTAGATAATATAACTCAATGTGTTCTATGAAACTCCTCCAAGTTTTACTCCTTGAATCCTCCCAGAAAAGGAGTTATAGAGAAAATGGTAGACCTTATCCAATTTTGGTTTATTCAGGAGAGAGAACTTATATAGCATTCCCCATGCTCAATATTTAACATAAGATTATGAAATTCATACACATCCCGTACTCTTTCCAATGTAATTAGTCTCACTTCATTTGGATTCCCTATGAAAATGTTATGATTGTTATACCCGGAACACCTTATAGCACATCACCAAAAGACTTCATCCTCCCTTGAAATTCAGTCTTCTTTACTTCAAATTTCCTCTGAAATTTGACTTATATCTCCTTGTTCATTAACAAAATTGTGTGTGTTTAAAAATGAATGCATAATGAGATGTATTGATACCCTTTATGTCACTTCATTTTAACATTAGGTCTGACATGTAGTTTCTGCTTCAATTCACATTGTCATATTCAAAAATTCATTTCTCCTCAATCGTGAAGATCCATGTGACGTGCCACTTACCACTAGAACCAACATCACTTATACTATACATTCATGGGTGTTGTACCTGCATGTGTATTTTCCTTCATGTTTATCTACTTCGATCAATAGTTGGGTCCAAAAGACAATGGCTAGGGTTGACATCAATGACTACAACCAATGACTAGGGTTGACATCAATGACAACAAGCAATCTTCCAAAAATTTTACCATCATCAACCATTCCACGTGATTTATTTCATCTTTATCTTCATCTCCTATAAATTTAGGTATTTTCATTGATTCTTAATTTAGGTCTAACCCAAACCTCAACTTACAACCTTAATATATTAGGAATAATTATATCAAATAGTTATAATCCTTATTCTAATATAATATTATATGTTTTGTCTTTCCCATGGATTTTGAATCATCTCTATAAGACATCCTAATCAAAAGTTATGATATTTTTAAGTAAACATGCCTTTCAAACTATGATTTGGATTATGTCCTCCTAGCTGACCTTCCATCTAATTTATTTTTGAGATTTTGGCCCATGTGAGTCTGAAATTTAGACTTGTAGTAGTTTGAAATGTCTTCTCTACAATGCCACAAGTCTGACAAAAATTGGGTGTGCCAAATGAAATTTATGGAAACTTTCTTAAAGATTATTGAGTTTTAGCCTATTCTAGAGAGAAAACTTGTACATAATGCCCCACATACAATATGGGATAAATGATTCTGAAATTCATACCCCAAATACTATGGACTATCCTATTTCCAATTGAAATAGTCTCTTAGAATTTGGATCCTTTGTGAATAAGTTATGATTGTTTTACCTGGAACACTTGTTTGAGACTAGTTATAGGAGTAGTAAAAAACCCTATCTTCCATAGGGTGTATATCTGAAAGTACAACAAACCAAGAGCTGAAATTCATACCACAGGTACCCTGATATGTATTATAAACATCCTCCCAGTTTTACTTTTTGAACCCAAAAAAACATTATAGTGAAATTACTAGATGACATTCTTGAGGAAGAAAAACCCTAGGATCAATGCTTTGATACAAAATGTAATGTTCCAAATGATTAAATTATCATAAAAGAATAGAAGTACACACCATGTATGAAATTTGAGCATGGAGCACAACTCCAATATAGATAAGTTACATAATATCTCCTTAAAGAATAATATATTGTAACCTACCCAACCCTTAGGTTCTTTGAAATGGGTGGGGTATCAAAAATTTTCCTTTAGCCTCTTTTTGAATGAACCATATTTTTCTCGTCAAGAGATTTCCAATAACCATAACCATGCTCAAATATTATCTTTGGATCAAAATTTATAGCTTCCTAAAGTCTGAGGCCTTATTTCCTAAACCCTCTCATGTCCATGTGGCACCCACATGGCATCCACGTAGCACACATGTGGCACCCATGTGACATCCACATGGATTCAACTTTTGCATACATGACTAATTTCATAGGACCCGTGGTAATTCATCCACCGCAGCCCCTCTCCTATTGGCCCTCAGTCGCTCCATGCTTAACACCACTAACTTCTATCTCTATCAATACCCAACATGTTGATATCTTCCTACTAGGTATTGACCCATTCCAACGCCACTTGACTCACACTCAGTCGATACCCAATATGTCCATATCGTCCTACCGGGTGTCATCCCATTCCAGCATCACATCATCATAACCTTCTGATGGGAGACATGTCAGTAGTTGATCTAGCGCCCTGGACAGGTGGCCCATCCTGGACCTTCCATTTGAATTGACATGTGGTACATGTGGACCAACACTCTTCATGCCTAATAATCCTATTAGGTTAATTAATCATTATATTATAACCTCACTCAAGATTTTTTTATTTAATCCACTTTTATGTTAATTTATCCAAATTAATTGATATCTCATGTTATGAGTACATTTTTCTTAGTCTGATTACTATCTTGGTAAATACCAAGAGTTTACTTTACTCTGGGTGTATTACTTATCAAACCTACCTTCTTACAATTTCCAAGCTCCATTATCCCGGTAGAGAATTAATATTAATATGTTAATTTATTTAAAGCACCCTACTTAATGATTCACAAGAAATTATTAAATATAATTGGGATTTATTTACACCATTAATTATATCTTCCCTAGGTGTACCTTTTATCTCATGCACCCTTGCTTTTGTTGCATATATTACACACACCTAGGATATTTTTCCTTATTTTCCTATGTTTATTAGTCATTATTGAGGGTCTCATATCTTTTAGGAACCTCTACTACATTCTTGGAGAATAGTAGCTTCAGTTTAGAGTCAATTACACTTAGTTATACTATTGGAAGCCACTCATGCATGGAAACCTAGGTTTTATCACCATCAGTTGCATGTGTTTCTCTCACTTCCACATGTATGACTTAGTTAACTGAAGACTACATGACTAGTTAACTAGGACTAGGTGGCAGTTAACTCTGGTAACTGCCTGTGTGTGTCCAGATATCTCTAGACCACCATTATGGAACATTGGCTTCTCTTCCAATGTGCATTAAATGAGATATGCATAGTATATCATGTGTAAATTATCATTCATTCATTTGTTTAATACAATTCACATTCTCTTCTCTCCAATTTTTCTCTCGTCTTCTCTATTTTTCAAGTTCTGTTCATTATTTTTCTAGATAGATATATTGTGCAGGTATTCACCACATTATACTTGGTATCATAGCCCATGGGATTCTATGAAAAATGTTCATGAACATTTTTATTTACAGGTACTGAATATTAAAGAACAAAGGAAGAATGGAATCTCCACCGTCTACAATTCTCATCCCATACAACTACTTTGAATGGAAGAAAAAGATGGAAATTTTGATTAGAGGTAGAGGATTGTACAAGTTGATCATGGCTATGGAAACAAAACCCACATCATCCATTAAAAAATCCAAATATCTCAATACAATGGATGAGGCTTACAGAGCCCTCTGCATGCACATGTCCCCTGAGTTGTTGTTTCATGTATCAACTTGTATAAATCCAAATGCGATCTGGACCACCATGAAAGGAATATTTGGAAAACAATATGAGATGAGAGGCCACATGATTGAGGTCGAATTACTTGCATTGGATCTAAAAAAAATTGAAAACATCTTGGATTTTTTCAAAAGGTACAGGGATTTGTTGTTGCAACTCAAGGATTGCGAGGTTGATAAATCAAAGGAAGAAAAGAGAATGGTTCTCACCTTTTTTTCAAAACTTTGTCCAGGTTATTAATTTTTTGTTTCTAATTTCCACACTCAGAGGTTGACTATTGGAGCATCTTGGACTATGCCCTCTTTGGATACCTTCATTGAGGCCTTGATTCAAGAGAAGGATAAACTCATCAAAATGGGTGTAATAAAAAAGTACAAAGTGCATACACTTGTTGTGCATGATGGCATCAGTTCTCAATATCAGAAATACAAAATGAAAGGAAAAACCAAGTCATATGCAAACCTTAAGAAGGAAGGGTACTCCAAACCCTTCAATGATTCCTCAAGATCCAGATGTGGAAAAGGAAAAAAAGGACAGAAGTGTACCAACTGCAATTGAGGATTCCATATAGAATATGCATGCATGAAAAAGAAAATATACCTTATGAATCACATTCTCCAAAAGAATAACCTTTGGGATCAAATTCTTGAGAGTGACAAGAAGAAGCCAAAATATCATGCTCCCAAAGGTAATCATCATGCATTAGTTGTTATTCACTCTTCACCTGATGTCTGGATCGTGGATTCAACTACATCCCACCATATGGCTACCACACATGATATCTTATCTTCTTTGACTGCATGAAATGGTCCTCCTATCCTCATGGGGGATCACTTTCCAATTGAGGTCTCCAGAAAAGGGAGAGTGGAACTAGATCATTGAAGTTTTGAGACTGTTCTACATGTTCCAAAACTTTCTGTGAACATACTCTCGGTGTATCAAATTACACACTCATGCTTAGGCAAAAAGGTGGATTTTAAACCAGACTCTGTGTCTATATTCGATATGCAATCAAACTCCAAGGTTACTATCGAGGAGGTAAATCATCAATCATTGTTATACACTTTTTCTAAGTTTATTGAACCTTATTCCTCTATACTAGTTATGCACACTGATGACAGTAGTAGATTATGGAATGAGACCCATTCTTTCGAAAGGGTTTGTGAAGGATGCATCCTTGGAAATCACCCTCAAGAGAAGTTCAAGAAGGGGAAAGCTCACAGGTCCTCTTCTCCATTGGATCTGATTCACAGTGATCTCATGGGTTCATTCCCACATCCATTCATCAGTAAGTCAAGGTACATGCTTACATTTTTGCATGATTACTCACGTTTTACTTGGGTATTTTTTATTAGACAAAAGTCATATGTATTTGAGCACCTAAAAGAGTTCAAGGAACTTGTTAAGACTCGGTAAGGGAGAAATATCAAATCTCTTCTGTTGGAGCCGAAAGTCACTCCTGGATTGCTTGCAGGAGCAGAGCCTGACGCCCATCAGTTTAATGTCACGATTTGTTCAAAGGCATGATCAAATGGAGGGAAACTCAGAACAATATCGTCTCAACTTAGAAACTAGGCTGACCATGCATGAACGAGTGAGGTCTTGACAAACTTCAAACAGTGAGTTGCAATAAAGGGTGAGTAGGGGGGAAGACTTGCATGAGAAGAGTGCGCAGGTCTATCGCAAACATCTAGTTTCCAACAGACTGGAGAAGAAAGAATTCGAACACAAGATCCTCTTACATTCAAACACAGATACCAGAGAATACAATAATGTCACAACAAATCCTTTATCATAACAAAATTGAAACAATCCACACGAATCCTTCGACAGTGAACTCTCTGGCATAAGATGAAACAAAGATGGAAAAATGAGAACTGTTTGTCATAAACCAAGAAGTCTCAAACACATAGGCATAACCAGGAAACTAGAATGTTTGTTGAAACTTTACAGTCAGGAGCTTAGCTCTACCATCGATAGATACAAAAATGGCGAAAATGCCTACATATACTCAAAACAACAATAGCAGTGGAACCAAGAAACTGCATTGAAAGCTTCATGTCTGCATGGCTTCTGACAATCTACAGCCGCAATCTTTGAATGGTCGTGCAACTTATGGCAGACGCGATCGATCTTCTGACAGTTTCATCGGCGAATCGACGTGCCTTTAATTCATTGCAGGACGTCCCCATTATGGCGGAGACGATGTCTAACCACCACCAAGCATTTCAATAACTGCTTCATGGGGATTGAGGACGATCTGGCCAACTCAGCACCTTGGGATATGGAAGACTTCTCGCGCTGCCACTTGGAATAACTGAACGGCTTGATGGATAGGCATGGAGGCCAGTGCGGAGAATGGGGCGCATGATAGGAGTGATGGCGTCAGACTATGTGGGCGTGGAAGAAGTGGTGAGGTGCGAGATGGGCGACAGAGGACGGTTCATGGCGGATGACATCGGGCAAAAAAGGGGGGAAGTCAAGAGATAGTGAACTCGCTTTTTGGTGAGAGGCTGATGTGGAAAGGGGTGGGGCACATGGAAAATGACAAGTGGATGATGAGAAGGAAGGTGGACCATGTGGACCAAAGAGTGGAGGCGTACGAGAGACACACGGAAGCAGGAGAAAGGGGGTTATGGAGGATGGCATGACGATAGAAGGGCCCACACTGGATAAATACAGGGCAGCTAGAAATGATGGGAGCACATGAGCGCCGTTGATCCGGGCGCTAAGATCTCGGTCATCGGAAAGTTGCATCCACGATTCCGGACCCCCCCCCCC
>ML778065.1:537402-563958 GCA_009831015.1 Picea engelmannii
AAGGTAGAAAGGCAGGGGGGGTCCGGAATTACCTTTGTCGTCGTTGATTTGGGCGCACTGATCTAGACCATTGGAGAGGTGTGCCCCCGATTTCGGATGCCCCCCCCTCGGCTTAAAGGTAGAAAGGCAAGGGGGGTCCGGAATTCCATATGCGTCGTTGATCTAGGCATGCGAATCGTTGCCGCTCGAACTTGCTCGTGACTTACCTTGGGCGCATTATCATCCAAAACTTTGGACAAGTGGGTTTTTAACTCATTCTTCTGCGTTCTAGCCCCCCTTACAAGAAATATTGCTAACATTTGGCTCCATGGGGGATAGAGTCATCCCTGTGATGCTCTAAGAACTCTTTTGCAGACTTAGTGCCCTTGTTGTTGGGATATGGGGTCATTTATTAGTCTGAAAAATAGAAACAATATTTACAAAACAAAACAAAAAGAGCCGACTATGGCTCACAGAAAACATTTTTTTAAGAAATGCCCATTTACTAGGCCACTGAAAACTTCTTTGCCTTCCAGATCCTGCAACTTGTAAGTATTGTTTGTAAATACTTCAAGGATCTTGAAAGGCCCGAACCAGAGGGCATCGAATTTACTGTGTTTTCCCTTTTACTGTCGGGGTGCATCCCATTTGAGCACCAAATCACCCTGCTCAAATTCCTTCTTTTCGCTCTTTCTGTCAAAAGCCTGCTTGATCTTCTGCTGATGATTGTAGGCTCTGTCCATGACCTGTTCTCTGATCTGTTGCACTTCCACCATCTGATGAATTCTTCTGAGCACATGGTTAGGTTCTGCCTCAAAGTCCTGGAGGAGATTTTCCACAGGTAAGGCGAGCTGAGTGGGGAAAACGGGCTCTATTCCGTAAACCAGTTGGAAGGGTGAGAGGCCCAGGGATATTTTGGTTGTCACTCAATCGGCCCAAAGAACAAATTTGAGCTTTGAGTCCCATGCCCTTTTATTGTCCTCCAGTAGCTTCTTGATAAGCTTGATTAGGATTTTATTGGAGGACTCTGCTAGTCTATTTCCTTGAGGATAGTAGGGAGTGGAATGAATCAGTGCAATCTGGAACTGTTCGCAGAATTTGACCAGAGGCTCAGACCGAAAGGGAGAGGCATTATCAGTGATGATTCTGTTAGGGCAACCAAATCTGGATATAATATCTTCCAGGAAGCTGATAATCACTTTGTGAGAAGTGCTTATGGTGGGGACAGCTTCTATCCATTTGGTGAAGTAGTCAGTCGCAGTCAGAATCCAACGGTGCTAGCCACTTGAGGGAGGGTGAATTTCTCCGATGAAATCCAATCCCCACTACTGAAAGGGTGCTGAGACCACCACAGGTTTCAACGGCAGGGATTTGAGTTGTTGCTTCCCTCAGAATTTTTGGCATTTAATGCAAGCTCTGATTTCCCTGCAGACATCAGGAAATAAGGTGGGCCAAAAATATCCCGCCCGGAGGATCTTGTGAGCTGTGGTCTTCCAAAAATGATGACCTCCATAGAGACCACTATGGAAATTGAGCATAACCTTCTGGGCCTGCTGCGGGTCCAGACACCTTAGTAATACCCCCAGAGGGTCTTTCCAATACAAGGCTTGGTCTATGAGGCAATACCTGACAGCTTTGAGCTTCAAAGCTCTTGCCTTTATTTTTTCCATCTCATCAGGAGGCCTCAACTCTTGCAAGAAATACAAGACATCCTTGTACCAGGGGCATGCTGCTAGTGGTACAGTGCTTTGGGAACCCCTGTTAGATGCCTCAGCTTGCTCATTGATGAAATTGATTCCCAAGGTCATGCAATTTGATTCAGCCAGCAACTTGGCTAAACCTTGCCCCTTTATCAGCTTGGTGGGCTTAATCTCCAGATCAAACTCCAGGATCTTGGCGATCCATTTACCTCTCCTTCTGTCTATGTCAGGCTGTGTAAGAATGTCCTTCACAGAAACTGAAGGGACATATGCAGTGATCTTTGAATGCAATACATAGACTCTGAAAGCTTTGAGAGCTTTCGCCAAGGCATAATCCTGCTTCTCCATGATCTTGTACCAGAGCTCCACATTACTCAGTGCTTTGCTAAAGAAAGCAATAGGTTGTTCTCGTCCTTGATCATTTTTCTGCAACAAAACTGCTGCTACTGTTTCACAGGAAGCAAAAGAAAATATCAGAAAATCTTTAGAATAATATGGATTGATTAGCACAGGAGCCTCAGTCAATGCCTTCTTTATTTGGACAAAAGACTCCCTAGGTTCAGCAGTCCATTTCACTTCATTTCCCTTTCTGAGCATGGTTGTGATGTGTTTCACCGGCTCAACAAAATTTGAAACAAATCTCCTCAAAAAATTTATCTTCCCCAAAAAGGCTTGGACCTCCTTCTTAGAACTGGGAAGTGACAGGGTCTGAAGAGCTTCTACCCTGCCAGGATCAATCCTCACCCCCTCTGCTGACACTATATGGCCTAGTAATTTTCCCTCTTGCATAGCAAACAATGATTTCTTGGGGTTTAAAGATAGGCCATACCTTCGACACTTCAGAAAAACCTTCTTCAAGTGGTAGCGGTGTTCTTTATCAGTCTTGGAGAAGACTGTTATGTCATCTAAGTAAATCACCACAAACTTATCTTTCTCCCCGATGAAGGCTATGTCCATAGCTCGCTGAAAAGTTGCTCCTGCATTCATCAATCCGAAAGGCATTTTGGCATACATGAATGTACCCCAAGGAGTGGTGAAGGATGTCTTTTCTCTGTCCTCAGTCATGACCGATATCTGATTGAAACCTGAGAAACCATCGATCATGGATATCCTGGATGCGCCAGTAACCTTCTGCAATATGTGTTCCATGTTGGGCAGGGGATAATTGTCCTTCCTTGAACTTCTGTTCAGGTTCCTGAAATCGACACGGAGTCTGATTTCTCCATTCTTCTTTCTCACTGGGACCAAATTGGCCACCCAGTCAGAGTATCTCAAGGGGACAATGATTTGGGCATCTAGCAGCTTCTTCACCTCTCTCTCCATGACAGGTAACAGCATGGGATTTATCCGTCTCAACTTCTGCTTGAATGGCTTAGCCTCTTTTCTCAGTGGGATCTTGTGCTCAATAACTGATGTGTCATACGTCTTGAGGTCTTCATAGGTCCATGTGAACACATCAACAAACTCCCTCAGCAACTCAGTATATCCGATCCTCTGCTCCTCGGTCAGACTCTTTGACAGCTTGACCATCTTGGGCTCCTCTGGTGTGCCTATGTTGCACTCAGCTGTATCAACATCATCACCTGAAACTCTTCCCCTCACTGCCACATCATTCCCATCGAACAATCTTTCTAATGGGATCAGACCTTTTGGTATGTGATTGCTCGGTAGTTGAATAATCTGATGGTCAGCAATTTCATTCAAAAACCCCTCGGGGTGATGGTCATCTTCCACGTCAGGATCCTCATCTATGTGTGACGCAGAAAAGTCATCAATGGATTGGAGGAATTTTTCGATCTCCTGATCATCTTCAAATACCTTCCAATGTCTGACATTGTCCAGTACAGAGGGTCTATATCTTATCTCGACATCAGACTTGACAGTGGGCAGCGCAGGAACTTCGAGCAAACTAGCTGAGAAGGCTAAGAAATCGGCTGGAGCATTTTCTTCCCTTGGAATGAAAGAGATGTTGAAAGCCAAGAAAGAATTATCAACTAGGTTCCATACCTCGTTCCTGTAATTCTTGAGACAAGGATGCTTGGTCTGATAGACGTTTTTAACCTGCTGGACAATTAATTCTGCATCCCCGAACACGGCCATCTCCCTGATTCCCATTTCCTGTGCAGCTCGTAATCCCAGAACCAGAGCTTCATATTCTTCCACGTTGTTGGTGACTTCAAATTCCATCTTGTATGACAGAGATATGGTCTCTTGAGAAGGGGATCTGAATACCACTCTGACACCTGCACCTATACTGGAAGAAGCTCCGTCAAAGAACAACTTCCAAACAGAGGTGGTTGGGGGAGGCATCCCTTGATTGATAACAAGCTGTTTTTTGATTTGCAAAGGGGCCTCAGGAGTCTCAGTGACCTGTAACAAGCTAGACCCTAAGCCAGTGTCAAGTGAAAAGATGGGGTGATTAGTGGGGTTTGCTTCATCACTGACAATGTAGGCCAGCTGAGCTTCTCTGCACAATCTCCTATGTTCCCCTCCAAAGACTGGAATGGTGGCATATGTGAGATCCATCTACAATGTCCCTCCAAGTCTCTTAATCCAAGAGCTTGACAATAGCATGCCAAACTTGGGTGGAACATCATCTACCACAATATCCATGACCATACTTTTCATGGGTAGCTGAAACAAAGAGACTACTAGGTCCTTGATGACTCCCAAACATTGCACTCTCCTGGAGTCAAAAGAATAAAGGTTATGATAGGCTCATGTGACTTCCAGTCCTAATTCTTCCATGACAGCTTTGGGCATGAGGTTGTGAGAGGCTCCTGAATCCATCAAACAGTTATGCAACACTTTGTCATGTATGTTCAGGGAGGTGTAGAAGGGAGGGGATGAATCATCTCTGCCTTCCACCATGGGGGCTAGAACAACTATCGTCTTTTCATCTTGGAGGTTTATGAAGTCTGTGGAAAGGCCTGAGGCTTCAGATTTCAAAAGGTCAGAGAAGCATTTTTTGAATTCTCCATGTTTAATTAGCTCAGTGAGGGGCACAGGGATTCTGATCTTTTGAATCTCATGCTCGAAATTAAAAGAGGATGTAAGCTTTGGAATTTCTCTAATTTTAGGAACATGATTTTGGACAATGGGAGAGAGGGGTTGG
Organism: Picea engelmannii; assembly: GCA_009831015.1. Classification (NCBI taxonomy): domain Eukaryota; kingdom Viridiplantae; phylum Streptophyta; class Pinopsida; order Pinales; family Pinaceae; genus Picea; species Picea engelmannii. The sequence continues at coordinate 542,197 of ML778065.1, forward strand.
TCCTTCTTACCTCTGTGGTTGTCTGCTACCTCATCAATAGGCTTCTCTTCTCTAGAGGATGGCTCCGAAACATCAGGTGTTGCTGCCTTCTCGTCGGATCTCAGGTTATACCTGCCTCGGCCACCGCTAACCTTGTCTCCCTTGCTCAGTTCGTTTAGCCAACTGTTCATGAGAGACTCCTCATATGCTGATTGAGTCAGGTGAGGGAAAGGGGGAGTGACTTCTAAGCAATGAATTTTAGGCTCAGGCTTGTATGCTTCTCCTTCTTCTTCATCGGCCACAAAATTGTTTTGGAAGGGAGCCTGAATTCTTTGGTTGTCTCTGTCTCTTTCCTTCTCCCTGTGCATAGTTGGAGGAGTGAAATTATTTGTCCTTCTGAAACCCACTCTATTCTCATTGTTCTGAGGGCCCTTGTTCATTTGTTTTCTTTCCACTTTCAATCTCTCCATTTCTTCTTTCAGAAAGTTCATAACCTCGGCCAGCTCATTTACTTGAGGATGGGGCAGTGATGAGCTGGAAGTTGAGGCTTCTGATTTTTCTTTCCTTCTGTCTGCGTCGGCCCTGTTCCTCAGTCTATCAGCTGCTAATATATTGGATTCCACCTCTATAGCTGCATCTTGCATCTAGGCTAAGGAAGTGTCTCTTCTTTCTCTTAATAGAAGGCAGAAATCAGGGTCAAATGCACCAGCATAGAAAATTTGGGCAGAGGCCTCTGAGTGTTTTATCTCTGCAGGAATCTTGTTATACATCTTATTGAACCTTTTGGATAAGTTAGAGACCGACTCTCCTTCCATCTTCTTCAGAGACCCAAACTCCGTCATATAATATATGTAATCTTTCCTATCTCCCCACTGCCTCAGGAAAACATTATCCAGGGCTTCAATTCCAGCAATAGATCCAGGGGCCAGTCCCCTGAACCACTTCCTAACCTCACCATCCAAACTCTAAGCAAAGACTCTCATCCACACATCTTCATTTTCAATGTTCAAATTGTTTGCATAACTGTAGAAAGCAGCCAGGTGCTCTTCTGCAGTTATGCCCCCTTCCCCAGTGAACTTGGGCATGTACTTCAAGTAGTCTCCAGCAGGGAGAGGATTCATAGGATGAGGCAGGATTAAGGGAGCATATCTAGCAGCAACTATGGCATCCATTCTATTCGGAGGGGGATTAACACCAGCCATAGGGATATTAGATGGAGGAGAACTTGGAGGAGAAGGAGTGCAAACGGGAGATGTAGGCAAAGAGGTCCTCGAAGGGGACGACGAGGGAAATAGAGAGAGGTCTAAGGGACCCGAATGTGCAGGTGTTTCTCTCTGTGCAGTAGTAGCAATAAAAGGAGAAGTAGTGAAACCTTCTAAGGCCTGAGGTCTGTACTGAGGCACAACTTCCAGGGAGGGGGGAGTGACAAGGATTTCTCCCTCTGATACTAGACCAGGAGGAGAAAACTCAGTAGGAACACTCCTGAAGTTCAGAAAATGGGAAACCTCAGAGGAAGGATGACTAGGAAGCTGAGAATAAGCAAATGGAGTTCTTACAGAAGGACAAGGGCAAATACCTGATTCGGGAGCGAAGCTTTCTCCTTGAGGGGCCTTTCCTCTTCTGAGAATCACCTCCGGATTTTCTTCAGTAGCAGCTAGAGGTAGTTGTGGATGGGACCACATGTGTCTACCACCGGAAGCCACAACTAATCCAATGGGTTCTCCATAGTGGATCCGTCACAATGGATTCGCCAGGTGCACAGTAGCAATCTTCAAGTTCTGATATCTGATGCACCTTTAGAATCAGCTTAATCTTTGTCTTTCAATCCTGGGGAAAATATTCAACTTCGTCCTCAGCAACGGCGCCAGAAATGTTGGAGCCAGAAGTCACTCCTGGATTGCTTGCAAGAGCAGAGCCCGACGCCCATCAGTTTAATTTCACACTTTGTTCAAAGGGGTGATCAAATGGAGGGAAACTCAGAACAATATCGTCTCAACTCAGAAACTAGGCCGGGCATGCATGAACGAGTGAGGTCTTGACAAACTTCAAATAGTGAGTTGCAATAAAGGGTGAGTAGGGGGGAAGGCTTGCATGAGAAGAGTGTGCAGGTCTATCACAAACATCCAGTTTGCAACAGACTGGAGAATAAAGCATTCGAACACAAGATCCTCTTACATTCAAACACTGATACTAGAGAATACAATAATGTCACAATAAATCCTTTATCATAACAAAATTGCAACAATCCACGCGAATCCTTCGACCGTGAACTCTCTGGCATAAGATGAAACAAATATGGAAAAAGGAGAACTGTTTGTCATAAACCAAGAAGTCTCAAACACAGAGGAATAACCAGGAAACCAGAATGTTTGCTGAAAATTTACAGTCGGGAGCTTAGCTCTACCATCGATAGATACAAAAATGGCGAAAACGCCTACATATACTCAAAACAACAACAGTAGGGGAACCAAGAAACTGCATTGAAAGCTTCACGTCTGCATGGCTTTTGACAATCTGTAGCCACAATATTTGAATGGTTGTGCAACTTATGGTAGACGTGATCGATCTTCTAACAGTTTCATCGGCGAATCGACATGCCTTTAATTCATTACAGGACGTCCCCATTATGGCGGAGACGATGTCTAACCACCACCAACCGTTTCAATAAATGATTCATGGGGATTGAGGATGATCTGGCCAACTCAGCACCTTGGGATATGGAAGACTTCTTGCGCTGCCACTTGGAATAACTGAACGGCTTGATGGATAGGCATGGAGGCCAGCACGGAGAATGGGGCGCATGATAGGAGTGATGGCATCGGACTATGTGGGCATGGAAGAAGTGGCGAGGTGCGAGAAGGGCGACAGAGGACGGTTCATGGTGGATGACATCAGGCAAAAAAGGGGGGAAGTCGAGAGATAGTGAACTCGCTTTTTGGTGAGAGGCTGATTTGGAAAGGGGTGGGGCACATGGAAAATGACAAGTGGATGATGAGAAGGAAGGTGGACCATGCGGACCAAAGAGTGGAGGCGTACGGGAGACACACGACAGCAGGAGAAAGGGGGTTATGGAGGATGGCATGACGGGAGAAGGGCCCACGCTGGCTAAATACAGGGCAGCTGGAAATGATGGGAGCACATGAGCGCCATTGATCCGGGCGCTAAGATCTCGGTCGTCGGAAAGCTGCATCCACGACTCCGGACCCCCCCCTCCCCTTAAAGGTAGAAAGGCAGGGGGGGTCCGGAATTACCTTTGTCATCATTGATCTGGGCGCACTGATCTGGACGGTTGGAGAGGTGCGCCCCCGATTTCGGACCCCCTCCCCACTTAAAGGTAGAAAGGCAAGGGGGGTCCGGAATTCCATATGCGCCGTTGATCTGGGTGCGCGAATCGCTGCCGCTTGAACTTTCTCGTGACTTACCTTGGGTGCATTATCATGCAAAACTTTGGACAAGTGGGTTTTTACCTCATTCTTCTGCGTTCTAGCCCCCCTTACAAGAAATATCGCTAACATCTTCATACAGATAATGGGGGTTAGCATGTAAACATATATGTTCATAACTTTTGTCTTGAGTTTGGGATACAGTTGTAGCATACAGTACCATATACTTCGTAGAAGAAAAGGGTTTCTAAATGGAAAAAATGAGCTCTCAAAGAGATGACCTCTTGCATGTTTCATACAAGATCACTTCCTCAAAATATTTGGACTGAGGAACTTAACTATTCTAACTACATCCAGAACATATCCCCCCACATATCTGTCAAATATCAGTCTCCTTTCGAGGCTTGGACCAACAAAAAATTGGAAGTCACCCACTTCCATGTCTTCAGATCACGTGCTTTGGCCCATATTCCCTCTGAAAAGAGAAAAGAACTAGATCCATAAAGTACTGCATGTATCTTTGTTGGATACTTAGATCATGTGAAGGGATATAGACTTATTGATCCCTCTACATACCAACTTCTCATTGAGAGTATTGTTCAATTGAAGGAAAGTATCTCGCATGCTCCATAGGATTGAAATACAGATGTGTTTGTCCTTCAACCAATTCAAAATGATGAATCTACACATTCAGAATCTACTTTAGATCTGAGTTATGATATAGATTGAGAAGATTTAGAGCATGTATATTCAAAATCATTACAGTCAAATGAGGAGCTAGTGTAGACGGCCAAGTGGGAACAAGCCACTCCTCAATATGTAGGAGATATTGTTGGGGATATAGTCAATCTCATGAGGACTCGATCTCAATTCAAGGAGCCTCCTTGTGTACTCACAGCCACTGAGCCCATGTTTCTTATGCATTGTTATCTGGATCAGTATTTAGACTTGCAGACCTATGGTGAGGTTGTAGGGAATCCATTTTGGGAAACTACCATGTAAGAGGAGTAAAACTCCATCCTCCAGAACCATACTTGGGATCTGGATTCTCTTCCTTTGAAAATTAATCTTGTCTTATGCATATGGGTCTATAGGACCAAGAGTGTAGCAGATGGACATGTTAGTAGATACAAGGAAAGACTAGTTTCCAAATCTTTTCATCAAGTTCATGGCATTTACTACGATGAGACATTCACTCCTGTAGCAAAGATGGATTCCATTTGTTTGGACCTTTCTATTGTGGAAACCAGAGGATGGGAAGTCCACCAGATGGATGTGAAGAATGCATTTCTTCACAGACATCTCTCAGAGGATATTTACATGCAGCAATCACCTCGCTTCATACATGATTCATATTTGGTTTGCAGTCTCAAGAAGTCTCTCTATAGCCTCAAGCAGGTGTCAAGAGCATGGTATGCCAAGATGGACTCCTACCTATTATCCCATAATTTTTTGAGATTGAAATCTGATCCAAATGTCTACATGCTTAGGACTAATAATTCACTTCTAATTCAAGTTCTTTAGGTGGATGTTATTTTGATCAGTGGCTCCTTGACATCATCAATTGTTATGGTGAAGTGGATTCTACATAACAGGTTCTTGATCATGGACATGGGTCCACTTCATTACTTCCTTAGTGTTGATATTAGTCAAGTTGCTTCAGGAATCAAGATATTTCAAGCCAAGTATTTTGGGGATCTCATGGAGAGATTTTACATGAAAGACTGCAAGTTTTTCCCTAATCCCTTTCTATCTAGGGTGAGACTTGAGGATGGAAAGTGCACTCCACTAGTTTACATCACTATGTACATGGATCTTATGGGGAGTTTGTTGTATCTCTCCCACTCCATACTATACTTATCATATGCAGTGGGAGTAGTCTCCAGGTACATGCAAAAGTCACATGAGTTACACTGGAAGGCTGAAAAATGTATCCTTTGGTACATTCGGGGCACCACCATTGATTGTATCCACTCTGAAGCAGGTTACAAGTTGGATCTCATATGCTTCATACATTCTGTCTGGGAAGGTGATAGCACTAATCGCAAGTCCACATCCAGACACACTCTTAGTTTGGGTTCAGGGCCTATCTATTGATCAAGAAAGAAGTGGTATGCTATTTCTCTATATGCAGCTGAGTTCGAGTACAAAGGAGTAGTTAACACTACCATTCAAGCATTGTGGCTACAAAACTTATTTACTGAGTTGGGAATCTAGTTCCACAAACCGAATGTCATTTGGTGTGAAAAACAAAGTACTCTCAAGTTTTACAGAGACTGCATGTAGTGGCAGTGGACAAAGCATATCAATATCCATATGCACTACATCATAGATCTAGTCCACAAAAGGATCATTGACCTACAGTTTTGTCCCTCCTCTAAATAGACTGCTGACATCTTCACCAACACTTTCACTAAGTATAAGTTTCACTCTTTGTGTGATTGTATTGGAGTGAAGGACACATTTTCTTAGAAATTGTATTTTCTTATTTTGATGCATTGTACCTTGATGAAGGGGGNGGGGAGTTCCCATGAGGTTTTCCCTCTTTCCTCACTTTATTTTCAGTGTTCTCTAGCTGCATTGTTCATGGGTAGATAACATGGCCTTAGTTGTCATAACCCATTCTTCATTACCCCATATTAGTGTTTAGGTGGGGTATTGGAGATACTACACACACCTACGATATTTTTCCTTATGTTCATATGTTTATTAGTCATTATTGAGGGTCTCATGTTTTTTAGAAACCTCTCCTACATTCTAGGATAAAATTGTCTTATTTTTATATTCAATTACACTTAGTTATACTAGTGGAAGTCACTCATGCATGGAAACCTTGGTTTTATCACCAACAGTTGCATGTTGCTCTCTCACTTCCACACGTATGACTCAGTTAACTAAAGACTACATGACTTGTTAACTAAGACTAGGTGGAAGTTAACTCCGGTAACTACATGTGTGTGCCAATATCCCTCTATACCACCACTATGGTGCATTATCTTCTCTTCTGGTGCACATTAGTTGAGCTATACAAATTATATCATGTGTAAATTATCATTCATTCATTTGGTTAATACAGTTGTTGTTCTCTTCTCTCCAATTTTTCTCTCATCTTCTCTATTTTGCAAGTTGTGTTCGTTCTTCTACTAGCTAGATATCTTGCTCAGGTATTCACCACATTCTACATCTTCCCTGTCTCACGGTATACAATATATCAATTGGAGAATTAAATATTATTTTTATTATTAAAAATGCATTGAGGTTTTATGAAACTAGTTTATAATATTCTTTCACCAGCCCGAGCATATCATTCACTACACACACCATCCCTTCTCCAACTCCCGCTACCCAACATCTTGATAGATTTTAATTATTATTTTAATGCTCTGGGTTTTATCAACTCAAGTTTATATATATATTCTCATGCTTGACATATAGCTTACCACACACACCAATCTTTTTCCAACTTTCGGTATGCGATAACCTAGCACGGATTTAGTAGTGTTAGATTAGTATTATATTATTTCGACCATGTCATCCCCCGGGTCCATATCTCACCTCGTGCACCTTATGTTTCTAATATTTTGGTCCTTGATATCCTGGTGAGTATAGTGATATTATACTATGTCTAATTCCCAAGTATATCTCTATTATGTGCACCTTAAAGCTCAATCCTTTGGTGCCTAATAACCCGATGAGGTTTGAAAATATTATATTGTTGAGGGAAAAATAGAATACCTCTATGGTTTTAAAATTTAACTAAAAACAAAATAAAATCACTAAGGAATATATCTCTGGAATCATAGGTTTGACCTCTGTGTAGTGTGAGTCCTCATGTCTGGTAAATTAAACAAACTATTTCTATTCCTCAAAAAGAAAAATTCCAATTTTCTTCACTCTCATGCCCTGGAGGAAATTTCATGGTCTTCAATATAAGGATTTATATTCTAAATATTCAACTTATTAAGATAATAAAATGGTAAATTGGGAAAATAACTAGGGATTACTAGTCTCCCTTCATCATGCATATTTTGATTAAAATACGTTAATGAAACACACATACACGCATATGTATTTATTCATTGGAATTTCTCTCAAGGAATAATAAATTCTCTTGGGAATAAAACTTCCCCAATAAATGTTTGTTTACTAGAACTTACTACCCACCTATTTTCAAACAAAGCTTCACTATTATTTAGGGAAGAACCACTTTCTACATATTTTACCTTTGGACATGGTTTTACCAAGTAAATCTAGGTAAGAATTTCATTCTTACCATGTATTGATAATACATAAATTAAATACAAAAATATAAATTCCTAATTTCATTTGATTTACATATTCTTCATGTTAAAATACCTTATCTTCTCAACTAAATAACCTAATCTTACGAGACCAAAGTTATGGTCAATCTTTCATTTAATAGAGATTATACTTTCTTAACTTGATATGTTCTATGAATACTTTGATAGCTTAGTCTCCACTACTAACCCATGAGTAATATTCACACAAATGAGTTGTAACTTCCCAACTAACACACTATTCTTACTCATAGTTGTAAATAATTTCTTACAACATTCTATAAAAGTAGGAACGGTCAGAGGAAAACAACATAACACACACACACACACAACTCTCTTCATATTTTACAATCATCCAGGCAGAGGAAGAAAAACAATTTACTACTTGAGCAAGATCTCAATTCTTCATAGAACTCAAACATAAATTCCATAGCATTAAGAAAATTATCATGGCATATGAAAATTACTGAAACTCTTATCTGATAATTAAAAATAGACTAGAAATTGTTGATGGTTAATCCTCTTTCCACCCAACCATAGGCACAACTATCTTTGTCTATCCTTCCAATTGGCCACCCCCTAGACAAAAGATGATGCCATGATGGAGAACCTCACTCATTAATATAGATAAAAGGATGAAGACCACTCTCCTTCACCAACAGAATTTAGCAATATAAATATCCTATTCCACCAAGCAAAGGGGCATGTTCTTGACTCAGGGAGTCACAACTAAATACCCCAAATTTGCAGACCCATTTATCAGCTTGGTTTAGAGAATTTATTTGTTATTTTCTTACCCCAAACATAGAGAACTTGACTTCCCTCTATTTTCTAAGAACCATAGGATTCTAACACACTCCTCTCCAGTCATATTTGGTTCCCAAACCCAATCACGTGTCCTCTATGCTTTTCCCATAGTTTTCTATAATTTTCTTTCCTTCTGCATCAGGATTTCATGGACAAATATCCCAAATTCGTGGGTCATATAAGAAATTTCCAAATCAGTACTCTGCCCATTCTCTCATTGATTTTTGAGGAGGACCACCTAACCAGTAGCTTGACTGATAAATAAATCTTCTAGGACAGAGGAAAGTTCTAGGTTCAAATATTTTAAATTCAATAGGGTACTTCCTAGAAAGGGTCATCTCAACCAATATGGGTTCCCTCTCTCCATTCCCTCTCATGGCATCATTTCTGTGTAACACACCAACCATTTTCTTTTAATTATCATCAAAATTCATTTTATAATTTTAGTTGTTCATCAAGATCCAAAACGTTAAACATACTAGCCATGACTCATGGCAACATTTAGACATATATTTACATATTGGGGAAAACAGGGTGTTACAAAGACCTCCACCACATAACCAAATACATTTATACATCAAAATTCATATCTCCCCAATAATGAATGCATGACCTCTATATATACCTATTCACACTTGCACATGATACCCCTTTACTATTTAGTCCCATATACGCCCCCCCTTACGGTCATATCATATACATTTAACCCTATATATTCCCCCTTTAGATCATAACAATCTATGATATTAAAACTTTGATAAGGACATATATTAGAGCTTTGGCTTCCTTTTTGGGAGAGCTCTTAAAATTGTTTTGAACATTAGAAATATATGAGTAGATCACATTAGAAAATAATAATAATAATTTGTGTTAGTGATATATATATATATATATATATATATATATATATATATATATATATATATATATATATATAATAATAATAAAAAAGAGAAATATAAAAAAATGTGAATAGAATATTTAGATAAAAATATTGTAACTATGCAAGTATAAACATCTTAACAATAATCATTATATTTGTATATATCTATATCTATATAAATTGTAATTTTTATTTATTAAAATTTAAAAAATAAAATTATGTAAATTTTTGTTGAAAAAAGCTAAAATTTAAAACATTAAATATTCCAAAAATATTAAATAATTAATAATTAATAAAATCTTTTTTCATATTTGTTAAAAAAAATTATTCATAATTAATCATACATAAACTATATTCATTAGAATCATTCTATAGTTTTGCATGGAATAACTATGTGGTTTTGAACTTTGTCATCTTTGAACTCTGTGGTTTTGCGAATTCTACGGTTTTTGAACTCTATGGCGATGTGAATCTATATTTGAACTCTGCGATCTCTCTGAACTTTGAGGTGATACATTGTGGCTTTGTAGTTCTAGCTTCTTCAACTCGGTGAGCACATGGGTGCGTGTTCATAAATCAGGTAAATCAATTGTTATTTTTTCAAGTTTAATTTAAAATATATTTATAATTTAATAGCACATGAAAATTAAAGAGATTTAAAAATAAATAAATAAATAATTTATTATAAAAAAAAATATTAAAAAAAATTATAAATTTTTTTAAAGTTTAATAAGTAAAACTTGATTTTAGAGATAGTAATTATTATCATTATTATCAATTGAAAAAAAAGTTTCCATTTTTAAAGTCAATCCAAAATAATAATTGTTAATTATTTTCTCTTATTTTCAAGATGAGCACTCCACCACTTCCAAAATCTCATACTATAAAGGGGAGGCCCCCAAAAGTCACCCTAGAGAATCTTTACGATTATATAGAATCGTTAGAAAAAATCAGAGAAAAAAGAGATGGAAAACTCCAAATAGAGTTAGAATCATTAGAAAAAATGAGTGAAGAACGAGAACTAAAACTCCAAATGGAGTTAGAGGCAATGCTTGATAAAACAATTTAGACTCTTCGAAGATATGATTCAAACACACATAGAGGATAGATTGGTAGGGTTCAAGAGTCAATTGTAGATAATGGAGGCTAAAATACAAGAAATGGGTAAACAAAAACAGTCATCCCAAGACGAAGAGGTTGAAGAAAATTGCAAATTGAAAGATAAGATTAAAGAGCTAGAAGAAAATTTACCAACAATTTGGCTCTAAGTAATCTAGAAAACAAATTGGATATTAAAACCATCAAAGAGGAAATGAATAAGCTAATCAAATTGGATCATGAGAGTAATAAAAGTGATTTGTATTTTATGAGAAGAAAAAAATGAATACAGTTCTATATTATTAACATAGAGATATAATGAATAATAACTGAGATACAATAAAACTTGGCTTTTATTCAATAAGGAAATATGCTAAAACTATAAAATGCATACTAACATAAGTTTTCTAGAATGGTGGGGGCTTATCTCTAAGAAGAGATGTGACAGTTGCACTCATTCGCAAGAAGATGAGTACAATGAGGCTAAAAATTTTTTTTTACATCAACATGAATGTCAAAACCCTATACATCCAAAAACCTAACCCTAGGAGATGAAGTTCCAAAAGTCATGTGGGCCCCATTGGGGTAAGTTGGTACATCAACTACCTGGGGTCGTAACTTTTGCATACAATATTCATTTTAGGTGCATGATAGCATGTTGGAAAGGTCTGTCCAAGGAATACACATTATGTTGTCAGACTCTAACTTTGTTTACACTTTGACTATGGTGGGACAAGAAAATGTTGTTTAGGGCCTCAAAACGGCCCCGGAAGTTCAGGGCCCGAAAAGCTAGAAATAAAACTGCCAATATGAAATATGTATGTGAGCCAATTGGAATAGATGGTTGTTCATCGATATCCACCTAGATCAATCCTCCCCCCTTAGGAAGCAATGTTCTCTATTGCATTGAGTTCCCCCATCAGATGAGAAATTTTTTGTTGAATTTGGCCCCGGGTGAGCCACTTTCCTTGGTGCAGGAGTTTCCCTACTTTGACAACCCGAAAAAGATGGATCTTTTGTTGGCGAGTTCCCTTGAGCTATGTATCGACAATATGATCAATGGATTATTATTCCATGCATCCAGGGTTGAGCTCTATTGGTGTCAATTGTTCTACTAACTCTGACGTGTCCAATAATGGTGGAAAGTATGGTCGAAGGAGGTCCACAATAAAATATGGATGAAAGCCAAGGAAGGGGGGAATGTTGAGGAATGTTGAGCTCAAAATCATTATCACACACAAACTTTTTGATGGTATAAGGTCCATAGTGGAGTGGATGAAGCTTCTAATGGGGCCTTGTAAGGCATTCTTTCTACAAGTGAAACCAAAAGTTATCTCCCACCTGAAACTTGTGTGGCACCTAATGTTGATCATAGCACCACTTGTACATGGCATTGTACTTCTACAAAATATCCTGAACCTATTGGTGGATGTGTTGGATCCGCTCAATGAACCAGGTGTATTTTCGACATCAGTTTGAGCATGGGACGAGGTTTCCTAGGTGGATGCAAGGGGTTGTGCAACATCCATGGTACCGAATGGTTGAAATCCCAATCCCACCTAAAAGGGGCTATGTATGGTTGAGTTATGCATGGATTTTTTGTAGCTATGTTGAACATAGGGAAGAATCTCATCCCATGTGTGTGGATTCTTGGAATTGTACATGCACAGGAAATGCACGATCATCCGGTTGGTGACCTTAGTTTGGTCATTCGTCTGGGGGTGAAAGGTAGTGGATTTGGTGAGCTTGGTATCCAGCAGTGACTATAGGCTCAACTAGAATGTGCTGAGGAACCAGCTATCTCGATATGAGATGATGGATTTTGGTATCCCAAAATGTACCCACACTTGTTTGAAGAAGATCTTTGTAATGGAATTTTCTTTGATTCTCTTCTTGCAGGCGTCCAAAATCACCATTTTAGAAAAGTGATCAACCACCACAAAAGCATAGTCATCTCTCTGCTAGGTTGACAGAAGGCTCGACATCTAGTCCATCAAGATGGATTCCCAGGTCATTTTGGGAGTAGGAAGAGGGGTGTACACTCCTTGTTTCTTAATGGTCAATTTGGAAATGGCACAAGAAGTGAAACACCTGATATAGTTGCTGACATCATATCGAAGTTTCGTCCAATAGAAATGTTGTTGCATCATGAACATTGTCTTTTCTACATCGAAGTGTCCTACCACCCGACTTTAGTGGGATTCCCAAATGAGCTTCTCTCGCTCTCTTGATGGAATACATAGATGGTCCAGATGGCACAACATCCCATACTAAAGATGGAAATCAATGACAGTTGTGTTTTCACCCAACATCTGGTAGGTGGTAGTGAAGTTAGGATCTCTCTCATAGAGTTGGGGCCATCTTGAGGTCTCGTGGCTACAAGAGTTTAACACCGTGGTGAGTGTTGCAACTGGTGAGTAGTGAGGAAATCAAAGACATGGTTGGTGCTTCATGTATTATACTTGATGTTGATATGGAACTGCTGCAAGTATGTGGACCACTTCTGATTGCTGTCATTCTACAATTTTCCCCGACTTTGTATGAATTGAAGCGGCTTATGATCAGTGTGGATGGTTGTTTTCTTCATGAGAATGTAATTTATCCAGGGGCGGCAGGATTACACATTGGAGTACATTTATTTTTCATAATTAGGCTTACATACGACGTATGATAGTGTCTGACTATGATAATCCATGTGTTGTCTATGTTGAGTGAGAACCACGCCCACAACACAGTCTTAAGAATTTCTCTCGATCTCAAATGGATATTGTAGGTCTGGTAATGAAAGCACTAGGTTTGAGCACAAGTGTTGCTTCAAATCATTGAATTCTTGTTTTTTTGGTAGGACCCACACAAATTTTCCTTACCACCACCCCTGGTTACTTGGCTGAGGGCCCATGCAATATGGGAGAATACCAACACGAACCTTCGATAGAAATTGGCAAGGCCTAAAAACTATGAAGTTTAGTGAGTTTGGTTGGGGATGTCCAGTCACGAATGACCTATATCTTGGCTGGATCCACACACTCCCCATGCTCATCAAAAATGTATCCTAGGTACTGGACCTTGTCCATGCCAAAGGATAATTTTTCCAAATTTGCATATAGCTTGTGTTTCTGCAAAGTGTGAAAAAACTGTTCTTGTTGTAAATGAGGATGTCATCCAGATACACCACCAAAAAATAATTGGTGAAAGGCTTCAAGATATCATCCATCATCCTCATGAAAGTTGTTTGGGCATTCAACAAACCAAAGGGCATGACCAACCATTCAAAAATACCTTCTTTGGACTTGAAGGTCATTTTCCATACATTTGTTTTCTCTAATGGGACCTGATGGTAGCCAAAATTCATATAAATCTCACTGAATTATTTGTATCCCTTGAGTTGGTCAAGGAGATTGTTGATTTGAGGAATCAGGTATCAGTTCCTGATTGTGATTTTATTTAGGACCCAATAATCGATGCAGAGTCACCAAGTCCTATCTTTCTTTTGCACAAGCATGATTGTCTTCCACACTGTGATGAGTTGGGTCAGATGTGTCGCTTTTGGAGTAGTTCTTGGATTTGACGTTTGATCTCCTTTATTTCTAAGAGAGAGTGATTATAGACTGGACCATTGGGTAGCGGTGCCCCAGGGGTCAAATCGATTGAATGTTTGACCTGACAGTGTAGAGGTACCCGAGTGGGTGAGGAGAATATGTATTTGTATAATTCCACGACCTTATCCACTTTATTCTGTTGCATGGAGATTTTATCCATGGAGGCCATGAATGTCGTTGTAACCTTTCTCTCACTTTGAGAGAGAATCTCAAAGAAAACAAACTTCCCCATATGAGAGATGACCTTCCTACATTGCTTGGAAGAGATCAAGGAAATGGCAGTAAGTGGGACTACCTCGGGTATCTTGTACAATTTCTTGTCCAAAGTAATAATAACACTATGACACCTAGACTCATATATAGCATGACGTTTCCATAAATACGGTTGGCCCAAAATAAAATCACAAACTTCAAGGGGATGAACATCACACAATAACTCATCCTTGAAAGGCTTGATGCCATAGTATATGCAACACTATTGGTTGATGTGAATATTTCTTCCTTGGAAAATCCATATGATGGTGTATGGTTGTGGGTGTGGTGGTGTTGGCAAGGTCAACTACTTGTCAACATACACTGAGATGATGTTCTTCTTGCTACTGTTATCAACTATGAAGTGTAGTAGTGTACCCTTCACCCACATCTATGAATGAAAGAGGCAATCTCCTTACTTTGGTTCTTCATGTTCACTGGGTTGGATCTTGGTGGTAGAAATGGTGGCACAGGGTTATGTGTCAATAATCCATATCCCATTTTCTAGTTCTGACTCTGAGTCAGAACCCACATCTGATTTAGAGGCTTTCACCTCCACCACCAATGACTTCTTTGAGTGAGAATTAGTAGTGTTATTTCAGGGGCTCCTATCAAAGTCTCACCACTTCCCAGTGTATTTCTTCATCTTTCCATTGTCCTTCTTTGTTTGTGGATTATATTGGTTTTCCTGAGGCTATCCATATTTTCTCTTTCTTTTGTTCTATGGGTTGGGGCTTCCCTTTCCCTTCTTCTATTGTGAGGGGTTCTGAGACCCAAACTGTTGCGTCTTTTGCTTAAGCTTCTTCTCTATTTTGAAATCATATCGATAGGCCGTTCCCAAGCATGAGATGTACAAAAAATCAATTTATGTCTAGATGTATCTATGTAGACCATCGCGGTACTTGAGCACTAGATTGTTGGGTATGTGTTATATTCTTTGCACAACTAGCCCTAGTGTTAGCTACGTTGCGTTGAGTGCACAGGGGGGTTTGAGAGGGCCCTCTAGGCCCCCCCTTTGGGCGTTGCATAGGGGAAATATCCCCCACACGTGGGGGTTTGGGGGTAGCGCCCTCAAGGGAAAAAAAAATCCTCGGGAAACATGTTGCATTTTGCCTCATTTTTCATGTCGCCTTCATTTTCATGTCCATTGTTGGGCGGTTTTTTGGCACATGGTTTTTGTCGATGGTTTTCTATTTCTGGTTAAGGAATTAGGGTTGTTGACTAATCCAATTCATTGGGTTAGGGTTTTGGATTCCTCTAGCTCATATATGTATATTGTATTGTAAACAATGTATCACTATGAATGAATATGTAATATGATGGTCTTCCTAGTTTGGGTTTCCTGGGGAAAAATATCTGTGTAATGTGTGTATTTTTGATTTTATATTTTATGTTCTTTTATTGAAAATATGTTTGCAGTAAAATATTGTACAAGGTTAAAATCTACATTTGGTATCAGAGCTTTTTTGGCTTCAAGGGGATGCCTTTGTGGTCAAGCGTTTGGCTCGGGACTGTGATAAGCCTTGTTAAATTGGGAGATTTATGGTATTCTTTTTCAGGTGAAAAGAAATAGTGAGTAGTTTGAAAATGGAGATCGATAATTTTAATGCGAAATTTTTTTAGTTGTGGAAGCTCAAGATGGAAGATCTGTTGGTGGAAAGAGATCGGTGGATCCAGGTACTGCACCTACATGAAATTTAGCATATGAATGGAAAAGGTTGGATTGGAAGGTGAAGAGAACAATCCAACTATCTCTTTGAGATTCAGTATTACTGAATGTGTCAGAGGAAGCTACATCCAAATATTTATGGGATAAGTTAGGGAAGTTGTATCAGTCTAAGTCCCTAGTAAATAAACTATTCCTGAGAAATAAGTTGTATAACCTCAGGATGAGAGATGGAGACTTGGTGGTAGAGAATTTGAATGCCTTCAATATTGTGGTAATTCAGTTAGTATCTGTTGAGATTAAAATTTTAGATGAAGATAAGTGTATCAGTTTAATGTGCTCTTTACTAGAATTGTGGGATAGTTTGGTTGTGTCCATAGGTAGTAATACAACTTCCTTGAATTTTGATGAAGTGGTCGCATCTTTGTTGTTGGAGGAGATGAGACGAAAGAAAATGGAAGGACAAAGAACAGATGCATTATTTACTAGAGGATGCTCCCAGGAAAGAAATACATCTAAGTCCTCAAGTGGGAGATGTAAGTTTAAGGGAAGATCTACGTCTCCCATAAATTTTGTAAAGGTATGTTGGAGATGTGGAAATGAAGCCCACTAAAAGAAGCAATGTAGATCCAAAGTTGAGAAAAAGAAGGGATCTGAAGAATATCCTTTTACAGAAGAAAATACGTCTAAGGAAGAAGGAGGGGATGTGTACTTGGATTCTTCAACAACACATGAAGATAATGAGGCATGGTTGGTTGAATCAGGTAGCATCCTTTCATATTACTCCCCATAGGGATTGGTTATGTGAATATGAAAGGTATGATAGGGGTAATGTTTTCCTAGGTGATGACTCGACAACCAGAATCATAGGTCGAGAAAAATTCTAGTTGAGGCTCATAGATGGAAGGATTAAAACACTACCTGGTGTTCTGCACATCCTAGGTTTGGCCAAAATTTTGATTTATGTAAGAAAAATGGACGATGCATGGGTAAAAACAATATTTGAAAAGGAAGCCTACAAGATGGTTCGAGCAGCAATGGTGTTGCTGAAGGGAGTTTTTTTTTTGGAACTCTATATAAGTTGCAAGGAGGCACTATTAGTGATGGCTGTAATAGTTCCATTGTTCCTGATATTGGAGTTGAAGAAGAAAGAAATCCTACAGTCTATGGAGAAAAGGTTATGATGTTGCATCAAAGACTGGGAAATATCTGACAGAAGGGTCTTTGACTACTACACGATAAAGGTATGGTTGAAGGTATGTCTAACTTTTCTTTGGATTTTGATTTCTATGAACATTGTGTATATGGGAAGCATAATCATGTAAGATTCCCCTCTGGTGCAACGAGGGAAAAAGGAATTTTAGAGCTAGTTCATACTCTCAATGAATACTTTGATATATTTCCTCAGGAAGAAATCTAAAGTTTTTGACAGGTTTAAACAGTTTAAGGCTCTTGTTGAGAATCAGACAGAGAAAAGAATTAAGGTGTGAGAACATATAATGGCAGAGAGTTCTGCAGGAATGAATTTGAAGAATTTTGTAAGAAGTGTGGTATATCAAGGAAGAATATCACTCCATATACACCTCAGCAGAATGGAGCTACAGAAAGAATGAACAGGACGCTAATGGAAAAATAAAGGGGCATGCTTAGTGGTGTTGGGTTAGGGAAAGAATTATGGACAAAGGCAGTGGGTACTCCATGTTACCTGGTCAATAGATCACACTCATCAGTGCTGGATGACAAGACTCCAAAAGAGTTATGGAATGGTAAGAAACATTCTCTCACACATCTCAAGGTATTTGGATGTCAGGCCTATGTTCATGCTCCAAAGAAAAAAATAAGATAGATAATAAGGATGAAAAGTGTATCTTTATTGGGTATAAATATGGTCTCAAAGGTTATAATCTTTGGAACCGATAAAATACGAAGGTTGTGTATAGTCGAGAGGTGGTATTTAGAGAAATGAAGGATGTTGTTAAACAAGAAGTCCTACCAAGTAAGGAAGAACCGAAGAAAATAGATTTTGATTTAAAGGATGATGAATCAGACTCTACAGAAGAAAATGAATCAAAAGAAGAAGATCTTCATACTCCAATATTGAGGATATCAGTTCGAGAAAGGAGGCTACCGGAAAGGTACACCCCATCTAATTTCCGCTCCAAATTTTCTTTGTCTATTACTGATGATGATCATAGAATTGTCAAGGAGACAGTGGATTCAGAGGATGGAAAGCTCTGAAAAAGGTACAAAGATGAATAAATGGCAGCCTTGGATAATAATGAGGCTTGGGATCTAGTGGAGTTGCTGACTGGAAGAAATCCCATTGGAAGAACATGGGTATTTAAAAAGAAGTTGACTGCAGAAGGAAAAGTGGAGAAATACAAAGCTCGGTTAGGAGAAAAGGGTTACTGCCAAGTTGAGGGAATTTATTTTGGTGAGATTTTTTCTCATGTTTCCAAGTTAACTTCTTTAATATTTATGTTATATGTTGTTGTTTCGTTTTATTTTGAAGTAGAACACATGGATGTGAAAACAACATTCCTACATGGGTATGTGGAAAAAGAAATCTATATGAAGAAGCCAGAAGGATTTTTTGTGAAGGGAAACAAGGAGTTGGTATGTAAGATAAAAAAAGTTCATTTATGGTTTAAAACAATCATCAAGGATGTAGTATAAAAAAATTGATACTCATATGTTGGGAATTGGCTTCACAAGAAGCAAAGAGGATCACTGTGTGTATTTTAAATTAATTGGTGATCATTTGATTTATTTTTTCTTGTATGTGGATGACATGTTTCCAATAGGAAACAACAAGGAGATTATCCAGGATGTGAATACTCAGTTGTCCTATAAATTTGACATGAAGGATATTGGTGTTGCAAATTTCATTTTGGGCATGGAAATTAAAAGAGATTAGAAAAAGAGGAAACTCTAGTTAAATCTGGGAAAATATGTCGAGATAATATTTCAGAGGTTTAATATGAAGAAATGTAAACCGATCAATGCCCCTATTCATGTTGGTGTAAATTTATCTATGGAACAGTGTCCAAAGACACAGGAAGAGGAGGAGGACATGTCTCATGTTCCATATGCAAGTGTAGTTGGCAGTTTGATGTATGCAATGGTATGTACTAGACCATACATTGCACATGCAGTGGGAGTTTTGAGTAGGTATATGTCAAAACTAGAGAAGGAGCATTGGACAACATTAAAAAGGGTTTTTAGGTATTTGTGTGGCACTGCTAGCTATGGATTGTGCTACCAAGGAAGATCGAGATTGGACAGAGTGTTGGACATACATGGCTTTGTGAATGCATACCAGGCTGGAGATCTGGATCGTAGGAGATCTACAAGTGGGTTTAATATTCCATATATAAAAAGGTATGCAAAACAAAAATAAATATCTAGAAATTGCAGGTGGAAAAAAATATAACCAAAACAACACCACAATAATATCAAAATGATACCAGAATAACACCAAAAAGAGAACTTTGATTACTGAGAGCAATGTTCACTTTCTTATTTGAGAGGGAAACCTCTAGCAGAGAAGAGCTCTATTACAATAATATCCAAGACAAAACTTCTCGTACCCTCGACTCATATTAATACTAAATATGTCTATCAAAAGAACAATCTAGAGGAAGATCCTTCTAGAAGTTGAAGCTTATATTAGGTATTCTTACATTTGAATTTTTCTTCCTTATTGCTAGGCCTTATTAATATTGACCTTTATTACATGGAAATATATTATTCTACTTATGTGAGGGGTTGGGTCCCTAACATGTCCTCCCCTTAAAAACAACCTTGTCCTCAAGGCTTGAGATGAGGAAATTGTTGCATAATAGTAGTCGGTTCCCAAGTGGCATATGTTGGAGTTGTATCCTTCCACTGGATTAACACTTCCTTCATGGTTCACTGATGCAGACGATGCTCACAATGGTCCAAAAATGCTTGTGGTTGTAGCCAAATGGAGCCTTCTTCATCCAACTCAGGAAGGTTGGTTTGATTTTGGAACTTAGTTCCAAACACCTTATTTAAGCAGGACACATGAAAAATAGGATGGATCTTAGAACGACTAGGAAACGTTAACTGATAAGCCACATGTCCCACCCGCTTGAGAATGGTATAAGGACCAGAAAATTTGGGCGCCAGTTTTTTACAATGGTCATGCTTGAGGTATTTTTTCTTGTAAGTTTGCAGTCGAAGAAACACTTGATCCCCTTCTACAAATTTACGCTCAGAACGACCTTGATCTTTTTTTTTCTTCATGTGATTCTGGGCCATGACCAAATTCTCTTTGAAGTAACGGAGAACAGCCTCTCAAACTGTAAGTGTTTGGTCAACTGCCTAGACCTTCAAGACACCTGAAAAATATGAGAGAACTGAAGGTGGATTTTGTCCATATATCACTTCAAAAGGAGTCATGCAAGTAATTGTATGGTAAGAAGTGTTGTACCACCATTTAGCTAGTGGTAAGAATTGAGCCCACTGATTTTTCCTTTCCTATGTGAAACACCTCAAATATGTTTCCAAACACTTGTTGACCACTTCAGTTTGACCATCAGTCTAGGGATGGTAAGAAGTGATGAGATGCAATTGGGGGCCTTGGAGCTTGAACAGTTCTTGCCAAAAATTTCTTGTGAAAGTTGGGTCGTGATAAAAAACAATAGAATGCGGCATGTTATGAGGATTGAAGACCTTATCCATAAAACGTTGAGCCACAGTGAATTTTGTAAATGGGCTTTGAAGAGAACATAAATGAGCATACTTGGAAATACTATCAACTACCACCATGATGACTAATTTATTTCCTGATTTAGGTAAGCCTACAATAAAATCCATAGAGATATCCCACCAACTAGCAGGTGGAATTAGAAGCAGTTTTAGTGTGCCAAGATATTTGAATTTTTCTCCCATGTTGTGTTGACACACATCACATTCAACCACAAAATTATGAACATCTTTTTTCATACCATCCCATAAAAATGAACATTTGACCCTGTCATAGGTTTTGGTAAACCCTGAATGCCCAGTTGTGGGTGTAGCATGAGTCTCAGAAAGTACCGTGGATTTATGTTTTGATGATGTACTTAAATACAAACGGCCTTTATATCAAATCTCATCATTGAGCCAAGAGTATGCTAGGAATACTGGAGAATTGGACTGCAATTGTTGTATCATATGCGAACATTTGGGATCTTGTAGCCATTCCTCGCAAAAAGCTTGGAGACAATCTGGTACAATGAAGGAGAGAGGAAAAATGAACCCCTCATCTTCATATTTTCTGAAAAGTGCATCAGCAACCTATTGACGAGCGAAATCAGTCATCTATCAACTAGAAGAGTGAGTTCGGTCTGGGGTTGTCTAAATAACCCAAGCCTTTAGGTGTAACTCGTTCTGACGGGTTTAATGGCTCCATTATCTAATCTAAGAATCCTAAAAGAAACAAATAAAAGAGAGAATAACTAACTAATTACTAAACACTAGATATATATGTACATATGCTCTAATGTAACTGTAGTAGTTGTATTTAAGCAGGATATATACAAGTCTCATTTATTTACAAGATTTACAAGCTGCAAGTTTTAATTGAAACTTACGAAAATCGATGTGAAAAATGATTGCTTCTAGGGAACAGATAAAGAAAGCACATCAAAATATTTATTGTTTTTCTTTTATAAATTTAAAGAATCTTGCAAAAAAGTTAATTAAACATGAACATGTGGATAGTCAAAGCTGAACCATACATTCATTGTTTCATTCATAAACAACTTAACTAAATAACACACATAATAAC
>ML778065.1:573011-601492 GCA_009831015.1 Picea engelmannii
TCCCTTGAACAAAAACTATTGATTATTTCTCATATATTGTGCATGGTGTATTGTGGTGTATTGGTGTAACTCTTATACTATTGTTCATTTCTCATTGGATATAATTGAATGGTTTAGGTATAAGTTGAAAAAGGTTTTAAATTGTACTTGATACCGATTCACCCCCCTCTCAGTATCAACAGACCCAACATCAAATCTTCTTCCACGATGGTCGAGGAATGAAAATACAATGATTGAGAGGAAAAACCAATTTGATTATCAGTAAGAACATTTTCAATAGATTTTACCTCCCTTACTTGTTCAACATTTTTGGATGGATCCCTCTCATCCTGTGAACACAATTCTTCTTGCAATTGAGTGATAGTATTTGTAACTGCTTCATCATTTGCGATTGAATATGACTGGATGCAAGCATCATAGAGGATATTTAATACAAATGACATGTCATCAAGATTAAATTTACAAAGAACATGATGGATTCTTGTCGAAAAGTCTTTTGAAGATGAATTGCCATTGATTAGCAAAGTCTGAAATTATTCACATAATTGATCATAATCATATATTTCAAAAGCATTTAAAAATTCATCTACAAACTGAAACCAATCAAAAATGTGATATGCTGGAAAAGACTCAAACCAATGTTTAATCCGACCCCTAAAAGTAAAAGAAAACAATCTACACAAAACCTTTAAATCAGAAATATCATGCTTGATGCATTTACACCAAAACTTGTTAATATGGTCTTTTGCAGATACATTTCCCCTACCATCAAAGGTGAGTTTGGACAAGAGAGAGACTGTCTTGTTGGGAATATCAGGTAATGAGAAGTGGAAAGCATGCTCCAACACAGTGATTTGGGGAGCCATGGGATATTAGTAAATTTGAAGCAAAGACTCCTAGAAGGCCAGCTTGTCATTCTGGCCCTCCTTCTAGCGCCATTTGTTGATGGGCGAAATTGACCATCCATCAACTGGAAGAGCGAGTCCGGTCCAGAGTTCTCTAAATAACCCAAGCCGTTTGGTGTAACTCGTTCTGACGGGTTTAATGGCTCTGTTAGCCAATCTAAGAATCCTAAAAGAAACAAATAAAAGAGATAAATAACTAACTAATTATTAAACACTAGATATATATGTACATATGCTCTAATGTACCTGTAGTAGTTGTATTTAAGAAGAATATATACAAGTCTCGATTATTTACAAGATTTACAAGCTACAAGTTTTAATCGAAACTTACGAAAATCGATGTGAAAAATTATTGCTTCTAGGAAACAGATAAAGAAAGCACATAAAAATATTTATTGCTTTTCTTATGTAAATTTAAAGAATCTTGCAAAAAATTTAATTAAACATGAACATGTGGATAGTCAAAGATGAACCATACATTCATTTTTTCATTCATAAACAACTTAACTAAATAACACACATAATAACCTGTCGCTAATCAATGAAACTGGTATTTATCTTTCTATGTTGTATGAGCTCCTGCCTATACTGTTGTTAAGGGAAACCTATAACAGAATAATACTAGCACTTCTAGAATATATTCATAGAAGTATTTGATATTGGAGTAAATTAATAACAACAGGAAGACAACTAATTAAAAATTGTGTGATCTTAAGATAATCAATATTTAAGAACGAAAGGAAACTCAATTCTGGGTATTGATATTATCCATCATTTAACATTAGAAATAAATTCCATAACAATCAAATGATCGATTGATCACACACAAAAAAATGGAATAAGAAATTATGGGCAGCATATAACATATAACAGTATGAAAACACCATATGATTGACAAGCTAAAGCTAAAATCAACCATTATAACATTTTGATAATATAACAATAATGAAAGAATGAAATGGAATAAGTACCACACAAGTCTAAAGCCAAAGATGAATTACTTTCACATATTCTTTCTCAAAATCACATGCCCATATTGTAGTTTGGAAGAATTGTTTTGGATAATAAACTCTTAAAGATTAGAAAAATTAATATATAAATGATAATAATTAACCATGTATTGATAAAAAAGACTAAATCTATTTAAATCAATGCATAATCAATTATTCAAAGAATATGAAGATATTATATAAAAATAAAACCATTTTACTTACAGGACAAAAGCCATTAAGCAACCTGGAATTCCATATTCTTCTTTAAAAATACTCGTCCATTCTTCCAAAGCTTCTAGCCATCCATTACTCCATTTGAAAATAAATAAAAAGTTTGCAAAAGTAATAATATACAAAAGAGAAAGGATTAAAATCCTCCTCTCCAATTCTTTGATCTCTTTGGCTCTGATCTTTCTCATATATTTATAAAATGAATCAACAGTCTGGGCATCACTATTAATTTCTGCCACCTGAAATTTGCCTCTAAAGAGACCCAAATATCTCTCAAATAGTGCATTTCTTTGGGAAAATCTCTATGCACAAGGTAAATGGGTCCATTTTGATTCTGGGTTTTCAACTGTTTCTTCAAATAATGCACGGTTTGGCTGTAATCAATTTTGCAAAATCGTCTATCTGATCTTGACGCCTTTCCAAATTTTATCTGTTGTTGCTCATAAAATTATTTGTAGCAATCCAAAATTATTTTTGGATCAATCATCTTGAACGTATTTGGATAATATAATCAAGCCATTATCAGATCCATATCAAATATTTGATAATAGAAACCTTGAAACAAAAAGAAACCTAAATTAATAACCTAAAAATTGTGAATAAAACAAAATCTAGAAAAATAAAAAATGAATTTAAACTAACTATAAGTTCTAAACAAACATTGTTTATATTTTCCTTTCAAATATGATCTAAATTCTAGAGGCTTCAAGTTATTGGAGAAAAAATATTAATTTTAGGTTTTTACAAAATCAAACAAATGATAGATAATTCTTTGATTATTATTATTTTGAAATGAGATGTAAAATGAAAAAAGAATTTAATTAATTAATATCACCAAATGATTTCATGAAAATGAGAAACCAACCAAGATATTATTTGATGAAGTATTGAACACATTATTCAAAATAGTCAAACTTGCTAATGAGCAAAAGAATGAACATGTAATCATAATTTAAACGAAAGTAAACATTTGATAAAAATTAGCGTTTTTGTTTAAATTGAAATTTTTATGCTCATTTCTAACTTTTGACATATACTCTTGTAATGAATGTCTCATACTATAGTGAATGTCTTAAGTTTGTCTCAAATCAAGCCAAGGTATGGAACTATTTGAAAAGGTTGATTCTGTAGCTCATTATAATTATCAAGATTATAACGGGGCCCTTTAAATTTTGTAAAACATTTAGGGGGAGTTGTTGGGGCCCAACACAACCACATTGTATTTTCCTTTCTTGTAAATGATCTCATAATCATATCCAAAGAGCTTAGTCACCCATTTTTGTTGCTTGGGGGAGGAAAGGTGTTGTTCTAGAAAATACTTGAGACTTTGATGATCTATCTTAATTTGGAAGTGTTTCCCCAATAGATAAGGGCACCAAAGAGCCACGACATGTAGAATAGCCAACATTTATTTTTCATAGATTGATTTGCCCAAATTTCTCTCTGACAATTGTTTGTTGGTAAAGGCCAAAGGCCGACCCTCTTTCATAAGGATGACGCCAATTCCTTTCCCGGAAGCATTACATTCCAGGACAAAGGTATTTGTGAAATCAGGAAGGGACAGGACTGGAGTGGTGCACATGCCCATATTCAAGGTTTGAAAAGCCTAAGTAGTTGTTGGATTCCAAGTGAAAGAATTATTTTTAAGGAGAGCGGTAAGAGGTGTCACAATCTTTCCATAATTCTTAACAAACTTATGCTAATAACTTGTTAAACCCATAAATCCACGCAATCTTTTGAGATTCTTTGGGTGAGGCCAATATCGCATAGATCCAATCTTTTTAGGATCCACCTTGACACCAAACTTTCCAACAAGATGACCCAAGTACTCGAATTTCAAGGCGCCAAAAGAATATTTAGATTTTTTTAGGAAAAGTTGGTGTTGCAAGAGTAGATGGAGAATTTGATCCACATGGGAAAGATGAGATTTCAAAGTTTTAGTATAGATGAGAAAATTTTCAAAGAAAACTAAGACAAAATGATGGAGAAAAGGATGGAAGACATGATTCATGAGGCTTTGGAAGGTGGAGGGGGCATTACACAGGCCAAAGGGCATGACCAAAAATTCATAGTGACCCTCGTGAGTTCGAAAAGTAGTCTTGGGTACGTCAGCTTCTTGCATATGTACCTGGTGGTAGCTAGAACACATGTCAACTTTAGTGAAGTATTGAGCACCACTCAGGTCATCCAAGAGATCATCAATGTCAAGAATGGGGAACTTGTCCTTGATGGTGAGCTTATTGAGGGAACGAAAGTAGGGACACATGCACCAAGTACCTTCTTTCTTAAGCACCATGACCACAGGGGAATAATAGGGGCTGGTATTGGGGCAGATAACACTCGCTTGGAGCAATTCCTGCACTATTTTCTCAATTTCATTATTTTGGGGAAAGGGGTGGAGATAAGGGTGAACATTGGGAGGAAGACTGCTAGGAATAAGGGGAATGGAATGATTATGAACACCACGTGAAGGGGGAGGTCCCTGAGGAGTGGGAAAAATAGCTTGACATTTGGAAAGGAAAGCTTTGAGGTCAGGATGCATAGAGGGTGTCTCAGTGGCTTGAATAGAATGGAGTTGACAAATGATAACGAAGTGACATTTCTTGAGGATATTTTCCATACGATGGGAACTAATGATCTATGGAGAACTAGCTATAAGAATTTGTAATTGATACTTTTTTCCTTCCTATTGGAATTGCATGTTTAATCCCTTAAAATCCATAAGAATGGGACCCCAAGTGCGTAACCATTAAGCACCTAGCACAATGTCACAACCTCCCATGTCAATGGAAAACATATGAGATATAAGTTGGTAATTTCCAATTTGAAGATGAACATTTTCACACCGGCCACCACATTTCATGGACCCACCATTGGCTATCATGATTTGAAAATTATTGACAACACAAATATAACAATTGGTTTCCTAGTAAATGCGACGATGAATAAAATTGTGGGTGCTACCACTGTCAACAAGGATGATGACCTTCATGTGCTTAGTGTAGGAAATGAGATTGAGCATTTGGGGGGGCGAGAAGCCAATGAGGGCATGCAAGGAAACAAGGTGGTCAACTTCAGGTGGGTCAACGAGATCTTGGGTGGCATCGGAAAGGGACGGTTCTTCAACAAGGGGAACTTTCACATCCTCTTCAGGAACATCTTTGGGGATGGCCATAAATAGATTTTTTTCCTTACACTTGTGCCCCAAAAAATATTTTTCATCACAATTATAGAAAAGACCCTTCAGTTAGCGTTTATCCATTTCAACCCTAGTTAGTTTCTGGACCTTGAGGGGAGTAACAGGGGGGTTAGTATTAGAGGTTCGAGGGTGAGGAACAAAAGGGGTTTTTTTGTTCTGGGACAAAACAACTTGTTGGGCCTCTTTAGCACATTGAGTATCGTCCAACCAAGCCGGAGGATGGTCTATGAGAACCTGGGATCAGATTTCATCCTTGAGACCACTGATAAAGCATTCACGGAACAACGCATTTGACATGCCCTATGTTCAAAAGGCCAAATGCTCAAAAGAAGTGATGAAGTATTCCACTGTGCCTGATTGTTTCAACTTGGTCAAATGACCTAGACAGTGGGTATCAGTACCAAATCAAGCATAGATTTCAACAACAAATTGGTTCTAGGCAATATACCCCTGACATGAATTTTTTCGTCATTTCCATCATTTCCAGTGTTTAGGATCTAGATAGAGTGCAGCATAACGAAGTTTGGCCAAATCGTCAATAATACCATGCAGAGAAAAATAATGCTCCATTTGAGTGACCGAACCTATAGGATCAGACCCATCAAGTTTAGTGACCTCTATGCGGGGAAGACGGGGTTCCCGATGAAAGGAGTTGGAGTGAAAATGCGAAGACTAAGAGGAATTAGTAGCATCGATTTATGTTGATGAATAAGGACCTGTAGGGCAGTTCAACAATTGATTGACAATATACTAGAAGGAGGTCAATTGGGTTGTGAGGTTGGCTTCCAAGTTGTCAATGTGGGAATTTTTTGAATCCATCTAAGATGTGAGATGTTCAATGGAGACATGGGATTGATTGAAGGAAGTTTGGAGATCTAGGTTGCGATTGGTGGCCATTTGGAGAGGGGAAGTGTGGGTAAGGAAAAAATAAATTGGTGGGTGGGACCACAAAAAAAAATACTTAGAAGTGATAGGTACCACGACGATCAATGCTTGAAGGGGAATATAATGGGATAGGTGGGAAAATAGGGAAACTGGGAAGGGGTCGGGTCCACTAAAACAAAAAGGATTAAAAATGAAGGGTATGACTATGATCAGTGAGAAAAGGGGAATTCAATGGAATAGGTCTCAAATAAATGTGCTTGCCAGACCACTATACTCTTTTTTCTTTTTACTCTTTTGGATTTATACTCTAGCCTAAATAATACTACAGTGACAAAATTCCCAAATGATTAACAAGAAGAAATGTGTAGTATTTTGTAACCCGAATGCAGGAGAAACAGGTGCACAGAAATAGATCTTTTTTGTTTTGTTTTCGTTTCCATCCCAAGCGTTAGGGTATTCAATATTTCTACAGACAAGGGTTTTCCTTGTGCTATAGCTCTCTAATATACATGTGGGGTCCAATAGTGGTACTCAACCCAGTATCTAAGGGCACCAAGTAAGAAGGATAGACCATTCCCTTAGTCGTACTACCCGACTACTCAGGTACTAGAGAGTATCTTCCCGATTTTTGTTCTCGGTGGCACTATAGCAAACAGGAGGCTAATCAGTTTATCTATGGAGGGATTTAGGACATCTAGGAAGATATGTATACAAGTGTTGTCTAATGCGCTAGCACTCGAAGGGGTACCAACATGGGTTACAAGGGTGGCCAACAAATATGCGCTTAAGTACCACTTGTATTTCCTGCGTGTATGATGTTGGATCATGTTTCCATTGATGCCAAAGGATGATTGATTGATTGATGTCAAAATATTGATGTCAAGGAATTGATTGATGCCAAAGGATGATTGATTGATTGATGTCAAAATATTGATGTCAAGGAATTGATTGATGCCAAAGGATGATTAATTGATGTCAAAGGTCAAAGGTTTGATGTCAAATGAACAATGTCTTGTCATAGTATATTGATGAAGTATGTATTTTCCTTGATTTGAATGGATTGATGTCAAGTGGAATCATAGTCATATGATTTCATGCATAGATAAAGATGGATCAATTTGTTGTCATTGATATATGATGCAGAGTTGGATTGATGTAAAGATGAATCATCATTATATTATCATGGTTGATAAGGAGTACAAATGGATGAACTCCAAAGTGGTCCCCTTATGGTGAAAGCCCTCATGGGAAGACTCTTTGTGGTTGAGTTATCCTAGAAGTATGGTTAGAGAAATCATGTTTGATTATGGAATAATGAGATGAAGATTAGTGAATTTTTTAGTGAAACTATCCTAGATGGATAGTTCTTGGCATGCCATTTCCGGTGGTATGTGGAATGTCACATTACTCCTCACAGTTTGAGATTTATGTCTTTACGAAATTGGAGGACCCTCATAGGATAGCTTGAAGCCCCAAAAGGTCAAAGAAGTCAAAGTTCTTACAAAGAAGATATTATTTAAATAAAGTGAAGTGATTATTTAAATAATAAAGTAAACTGACAAAGTCAAGGAAAATTATTTAAATATTAAAGTAAATGGAGAACCTTCAAATTATTGAAAGTAGTTATGAGAAGGTTAACCCTAAAATGAGGAAAGAGGGTTAAGTGGTCAAGTGGCTATTGGATACATGGAAAAGTGAAAAATTGGGAAAAGTTGAACATAAGTGATTATGTGGAAAAAGTGGCTATATGGGAAAAGTGACCTAGAAGATGCTTCTAAGGAAGCTACTTGGAGACTATAAATAAGAGGAAAGGGTCTCTTGTGAAACAAAATCTCTCTTGAGCATGTATTGAAGATATGTTCTGAGAGAGAGATGGTATGGAGGATCTCATGGATGCATCAAAGTTTCCATAAGTCTTATATATTGACGAAGAAAGTTTCAGAACTTCAAAAACCCTAGTTTCTGAAGGAATACACGAGCAATAGTGGACCAGAGGGTGTACATATGCAGGATCTAGTGAGACAGAGTGTGTACATATGCGGGCTGAAGGAGGAAAAAGTTCGTACAGTTGGAAGAAATTTGTGAAGGCTTTAGTGTGAGATGTGCCAGGTTCTTGAAGGCTGAAGCAAGTTCCATATTTGCACTCTATGGACCCAAATCTTCCATAGAAACTCTGGTATGGTTACATGGTTGTCTTGATCGATACTCTTGATTATTGTTTGATGAATGCTTAAGGAATTTTTGGTATGGCTATTGTGGTATGGTTATGTTTCTTGATTGATAGAGTGAGAAAAACTCTTATGGTTCATTACTGATATGATTTCCATAGTATATTGGTTTCTTATACATGATTCAGTAGCATTCGTATTGTATGGTTGAGGAGCATGAGTAAGTTGTTGGAGAGCTTGGATGTGTTGTGATTGGTTATGGTTTAGATTGAACAGTAAAAGACAGAAGTGAATGTGACTGAAAGCTACATAGGATCTAAGTTTGTCTTGAAGAGAGAACCCTAAGTAACTCAGAAGTCATACACAGGCTGTAGTATAGGAAAAACACATACATACATGAGTTGTACTACTGGTGGGGCATGTACATACGTGTGATGCACTACTGACAGGTTGCGTACCTGTTGACAGATTGGTATCTGTTGAGGATTGATTCCTCTTCTCAATTGGTGCTCTGTTGTGTAAGTTGAGTCTTGCATTGTATAGTTGGTGCTCTTGTGGATTTGTAACTCTATTCAGTTGTTGTTGATAACCCAAGGATTTTAGTCCATAATAAAAAAAAAATGTACATACATCTTTTGTTCTTTTTGTTCCTTGTGATGATGACTTAATGATGATATACGTTGTTGGTATATGTTTTTGATGTATGTTCATATCTAATTGGTTATAAATGACAACAATAAGTAATGAGTAAATGGTGATTGCTAACTAAGGATTTTTGTGAAGGGGAAGCTTTGAAAAGAGCCCCACACTCATTCCCCCCCCCCCACTCTAAGTGTAGTCGGTGTGTCCATTTTATGAATCCCCAACCATGGGCTTATGTGCATAGCAACATATTTTTGTAGCTTAAATACACTAGAATACGTATCTACCTTGAAAAAAAATGTAACCCACAATTTTCTATCGAGGAAGGTGCTCTGGTACCAATTGTAATATTACATATATAAAAAAGTATGAAGAACAAAAATAAATAGCTAGAAATGGAAGATGTACAACAATATAACCAGAACAACACCACAATAATACCAAAATGATAACAGAATAACACCACAATAATACCAAAATGATAACAGAATAACACCAGAAAGAGCACTTAGATTACTAAGAGCAATGTTCACTTGCCTCTTCAAGGGGGAAACCTCCAACATAAAAGATATCTATTACAATAATATCCCAGACAAAACTTCTCATATCCTCGACTCCTATTTATACTAAATATGTTTATCAAAAGAACAATCTAGAGGAAGATCATTCTAAAAGGGGAAGCTTCTATTATGTCTTCTTACATTGGACTTATTCTTCCTCATTACTAGGCCTTATTAATATTAACCTTTATTACATAAAAATATATTATTCTACCTACGTGAGGGGTTAGGTCCCTAACAATGGGTATGTGTTTAACTTGTTTAGAGGAGCAATCATTTGGATGAGAAAAAGACAAGTTGTAGTGGCACTTTCAACTATAGAAGTTGAATACATGGTAGCTACTCATGCAATTAAGGAAAACAAATTGTTACAAAGATTTTGTTCAGGTATTGGCTTGGTAAAACAAGATGTAAGGATAGATTGTGATAGTCAGAGTGAAATTTTTTTGGCAAAGAACCCGACTTATCATTCAAATACAAAGCATATTGATATTCAATATCACTTTGCGAGAGACATTGTTGAAGAAACGAAAGTGTTGCTGATGAAGGTGTACACTTTGAAGAATGTTGCATTTTCATTAAAAAAATATTTGAGCACTGATAAGTTGTCTTGGTGTATAGGATCCATCGACATTGCTTCCCTATATTGTTGATTGTGTAACCCTATAAACCCATGTATGCAAAGAAAACAACAAGTGGGAGAATGTTGGGTATGAGTTATATTCTTTTCATGACTAGAACTAGTGTCTACTATGTTGCATCAAGCGTGTAGGGGGGTTGGAGTTGGGGGGGGCTAGGCCCCCCCTTCAGGGGTTCGGGGGTAGCGCCCTCAAGATTTATTTTCCTCAGGAAACGTGTCGTTTTTCGTGTCTCCTCGATTTTCATATATATTGTTGGGTGTTTTTTCAACACATGGTTTTTGCTGATGGTTTTTTATTTCCAGTTAAAGAATTAGGGTTGTTGACTAATCCATATCATTGGGTTAGGGTTTTGGATATTACTGGCTCCTATATGTATATTGTATTGTAAACAATGTATCACTATGAATGAATATAGAATAAGTTGGTTTTCCCTGTGTGGGTTTCAAGGGGGGAAATCTCTATGTAATGTGTGTATTTTCTATTGTATATTTTATGTTCTTTTATTGAAAATATATTTGCATAAAATATTGTACAAGGATAAAATTTACATAGATTTCTCTTAGAATATTTGATACCCAACTTGGTACACAAGGTATAGAAGATATTCATGAACTCTGGCACTATTTGGTCCCTTTCCTACTAGAGTGTGGTCCATCTTGTATACAGGATGTCATTACTTCCAACAGGGTAGTATTGTTCATTAATAGCATCCCTGAAGGACTCCCAAGTGAATGTGACTTTAAATAATGAGGGTTCCTATATTTCCTTTTGCTCATAGAACATCTCCCACCAATATTTGACACGAGGGATGACTTTGAGGAGTGCAAATGTTATATTTTGTCTATTGGAAAAGTTATGGACATAAAATACTCTTCTATCAGATTCAACCACTTGTCTACACCATATCTGTCTATCTAACATTAAAATATAGGAATATCAAATTTGATTTGTACCTTGAAGGGGGAGATGCCTATGCTCGATGAATATTTGTCACTTGTTCATAGTCGTCGAAGGATTTGTGCAAAACTATCCATAATCTCATTCCTCTATTGCACGAGTGTAATATCCCTCGGTTGAACCCAAATGTAAATATAATCCAAGTATATTTAAGCTGGTGAGTTGTTTGGACATCATTTTGTAATACACCTTTCATGCCATGGTGCATGCATATACTGCACAGTAAAGGGATGTAATGTGCACATTTCTGAATACCACGTGTAGTAACTAAGGTGCACTCAACCTTAGAGACAGAGGATACAACGCCCAGTAACTAAGTGCGCACAATATTAAGGTTAGCAAACCTTTGTGTATATAATATGGATTATAGGTTGGTGAGCCAGTATTATAAGTCGGAATGCTTATGTCTTGGAATTAGGCCAGTGCACCTAGATGTTAAAGGGCCAATGCTCCTACTTTGTACATGAACTCATGATTAATATAGAATACATCATTATGCGTAGACCAACCACGATAAAGGGATGGGGGACTGAACTTCACCAGTTAGGGAAAGGGAGGACCAAAAGTCAAGGG
Organism: Picea engelmannii; assembly: GCA_009831015.1. Classification (NCBI taxonomy): domain Eukaryota; kingdom Viridiplantae; phylum Streptophyta; class Pinopsida; order Pinales; family Pinaceae; genus Picea; species Picea engelmannii. The sequence continues at coordinate 584,765 of ML778065.1, forward strand.
AATATTATATTATTATTTCCCAAAACATAAAGTATGGATAATTTTATCCTAAGTTCTAAAGTTGGGGACATGAGGAAAAAAGTAACTTCTGATATGACAAGTGTCAAGTTAGGGACATGCATTGATATAATGGAGAAATGTAGCTCATGGGGATTCTCTCTCACACAGGGATAGCTTACGAACAGAAGGGGGGAAAGGGAGAACCAGAAGGCTGACCATTGTTTTGACAAAGAGTTCACAGTGATCCCAAAACACACTCAGTTATCCAGTCAATGACTCCATGACCATTTCACTCATACATTCTGTTATCCTTGAGACAACCATTCCACCTTTCCGAAACCTGTTTCTCCATCCCTTTTGGTTGGTGTACTTAGTTAGCTTGGAGCTGGATCAAAGAAGCAGGTTGTCAGGCCTGTAAGAAGTTCTCTGAGCGAGAGAATTGTTGGGGATTGATTTTCGTAGGTGCTAATTGCAGCTACAGTGCTCTGAGACTTCTAGTCCTACCTATTGCTGAAGCCCTAGAAGGGAAGTGGGGCAGCCAAGGGAATTTTGAGCAGAGAAGGGTCACACTTCCTTGGGTGGGATAGGCATGTGGGGAATGAGAGGTTGTAGGTTGTTAGTTGAGTGAGTACCTGAGAGGGTGTCTTTTCTGTTGTCCATGTATTGTAACTGTAGGTGCTAAAATGTAGCTACAACACTCTGAGACTTCCAGTCTCACCTGTTGTTGAAGCCCTGGAAGGGAAGTGGGGTAGCTGAGGGACTGTTGAGCAGAGAAAGGGAACACTTCCTTGGGTGGGAATGGATTGTGGGGAATGAGAGGTTGTACGCTGTTAGTTGAGTGAGTACCTAAGACAGAGTCTTTCCTATTGTCCATGAGCCTTAGCCTGGATAGGAATCTCTTTACCCTGGGTGGAGTTCAGTCCTAGCTCGGCGGTGATTCACTGTTGAGGGTGATGAACAATGCAATCTATGGCTAGGAGGTTCATGGACGGTTTGCAAGAAGTTCGTAACAATGTTTCTAAGATAAGTACCAATTGTATGAAATATGGATATGATGTTTGTTATTTACATGCCCATGTTACGATTTTATCATATATGTGACTATGATTGCTTGTGTGCTTATGGGTAATTTCCCGTAAATGATGCATATCGGTAATTACTGTTATTTTAATATAAAATTCGTATGTTACAGAAATTAATTGTTTGTTATGTTAGATGCAAATCTTCCATGAGCATTTTGTACGTATATGTTTTAGTTGCATGCAATCTAAAGAGTAAATTTAGGTGGCATTGCTTAGTTGATTATTGGGTATGCTAATGTATGTTCCGCAGTATGGGAACGAAAGATGTTCCCTACAATAGAATGTTCTGTCTTGATGGTTTGGAATGTTACCGACTGGTGTCAGAGAATGAGTGGTTTCTCTGGAGTGGCGTACCTCGACCTCAGGTTGGTCGACGGGATTATCACAGCAAGGGCTTCCTTGAGCCACCATTTGAAAAAATCTCCTATCTCATCATCTTTGTTTTCACCCTCCATGGAAGGTCTCTTGGGCGTTCGAGATGCTTTTTCCTTAAGAGAAACAATCTCAAGACCCAACTCTTTGTACCCTGACCTCATCGGGTACATGCATTAAGAACGACAAGGAGAAAAATGCTATGATAGCACTGATACATATTTTATGAGAAAAACGTAATGAATACAGATCTATATTATTAACCCAAAGTTACAATGAACGATAACAAAGATACAGTAAAAAATTTCTTCTGTTCAATAAGGAGATATGTTGAAACTATAAAATGCACATGAAACAAGCTTGATAGAATAATGGTAGCTTAGCTATAAGAAGATATGTGATGGTTGCACTCATTCGCAAGAAGATGACTAAAATGAGACTCAAAAATCATTTTCAAATCAAACATGAATTCCAAAACCCTAGACATCAAAAAACCTAACCCTAGGAGATGAAGCACCAAAATTCATGTGGGCCCCGTTGGGGTAAGTTGCTACATCAACTTCACGGGGTCGTAACTTTTGCATACAATCTTCGTTTTGGGTGGACTATATCTCATTTTAAAGGTCTATCCGAGGAATACACATTATTCCATCACAATCTAACTTTTACTATAGTCTGATTGTGGCGTTCCCAAAAAACGTTATTTAGGCCTCAAAACGACCCCGAAAGTTTAGGACCCAAAAAGCTAGAAACAAACTACCAAAATGAAAATTAAAACTGCCAAGATGAAATCTGTATGTCAGCCATATGGAATAGTTAGATGTCCATCGATATCCACTCATATCAAAAGGTTCTTTGAATCTCATATTTTTTGGTATAATTAAACAACAAGATGAATTGCTAGCAATAGTAAAATAAGAACTAAAAAATGAAACACAAATTGAAATAACTTACCTCATATAAGAAAAGAGGCTAGGAAAAATAATTGAACGTAAATACAGGTTGATCTATGTCAAAGTAAGTTGTATTGACCATAAATATAGAATACTCAGTAAATCCCTGACCTTGAAAAGGTTAGGAATATTTACAAATGAAGACCTTGTGCCCAAATACCAAGATGAATTAGGGAAGGAAGTTCAAAAGGTAAAATAAGTCAGGAAAGAAGAAAAATGGGAAATAATTAGAAATTGAAAAGATATTGTTATGGATAGAGACCATAAGGATAATACTAAATAGGATTTTGGGACATTGGGGATCCTTTTTTGGAATTGTCGTGGATTTCCTTGGTGCAATGGTCCTTTGTTAAGTTGGATCTCGAGTGATATTGATATTATTTGTCTAGTTGAAACATGGGAGAATGAATACTCTAAGGTACCTAACATATAAGGATTTGACTCGTTTTCGGCATGGAAAAAATCATACATTAGAGGCATAAGAGGCATAACCTATTATATTAGAAGGAACATTTCTCCTCTTGTTCAACTTCATAAGATCGACCCCCTCAATCAGTACATTTGGATAGAAATTTCATACATCAATGTTAAGAATATGTTTATAACAATTTTCTGTTTTGCACCTTTTAATGATAATTTTTATAAGAAAAAACATCTACATAGAAATTGTCCCTATAATTCTTTAGATCAAGATATTTATAGTTTGAGAAATGAAAGTAATATCCTCCTGCTAAGAGACTTTAGTGCTACAACTGCAACTAACAAAGCCATTTTTTTGAGCAATTATTCCAACCATAGTCCTTTATGGCTATATGAGGACCTTGTTTTAGCTAATAACAACAAAAGAATCTATGAATACCTAACTGAGAATTTTTTTGGTACTATGCTAGTCAAGCCTTGCCGTTCTCAAGACCTTATAATTTTAAATGGAGTAATTAAGTGGCCAAAATCCAACCAGATGATTTGTATTCATGGTATAGGTAGTAGTGTCTTGGATTATGTGATATCTAATGTCCCCTCTTCCAACCAAATAGAAAATTTTGACCTTTTAAATAACCATGAACTTGACTATGATAATAGACCTTTAACCCTAACTCTATACTTTTCCATGCATGGGAGAACCATTGAAGAAAATTATACTAATCAAAGGAAACTGATTTTTGATAAAAGTAAAGTTGATATTTTCTTAAATTATTTAAATAGAGAATTACATATCCTAACTTATAAGGACAACATTGAATACCTCTATCATAATTTTACAACTACCCTTTCCACTTTTTTTAACAAGTTCTCTTTCAAGGTGTCCTATAAAAAGAAGAATAAAAAAACCAACCCTTGGTATGATAAAGAATGTAAAACTATTATGAAAGACATTAGGGATTCTTCTAATGAGTCCTTCAAGCTTGATAAGATCAATACGTACAAATACCTAATTAATAGGGAAAAAAGGTACTATATAGATAAAAGGTAAGAGCAGATTTTACACCTATCTAAGCTTGACCTAAGAAGATCTGGAGGAAAATTCTAATCCACAATACTAAAGAAAATAATAGGATTCCATTAAGGGACTATAATTTCTACCTTAAAAGACTTTACGATTTCCCTAAGGCCATGGACACCATTCTTATTGTTCCTACATAGGATGAAGTTTTTTCTTTGGATGACTTAGAGTTCGGGGTTAAGTGGCTTCCAAATGGGAATGCTAAGGACATTGAAGGCTACCAAGATGAAATTTGTAAAATTGAAGAGCCTATCCTCATCCCTCACATACCCAAACTCTTCAATTTAACATTCAAGTAGGGATTCCCTAAATCATGGACACAAATCCTCATTATGCCTATTTTTAAACATGGGGATAAAAAAATTCCCTCTAATTATAGACCATTATGATTAGCCCTATTTTATCCAAGATACATGGAATTATTTTGTAAAAAACGATTAGCCTTTGGCTAGAAAGTTACGGTAAAAGAGCTAAAGGCCAAGCCGGATTTAGTGTGGACCATATTGTTACCCTTAGGATCATTCTTGATCAATATTTATGAGTGGAACGAAATGAATAAAAAATTGAATACAAGAAAAAGGAGATATAGATAACAACAATAGATATCCAATGAACAATAACTTTTATTGAATAAATAAATAGGCTGAAACTATAAAAATGCAAAAGTGAAACAACTTGCTTGAATGGTGGTAGCTATCTCTGAGAAGAGATGTGGCTACTATATGCGTATGAGAAGAATGATTACAATGAGGCTCCAATGGAATTTTTAACATTGCTCATGAATGCCAAAACCCTAGACATCCAAAAACCTAACCCTAGGAGATGAAACACCAAAAATTGTGTGGGCCCTGATGGGTAAGTTAGTACCTCAACTTCTCAGGGTTGTAACATTTTCATACAAACTCTGTTTTAGGTGTGTGATATCCCGTTGAAAAGGTATTTTTGAGAACTACACATTATGTCATCAAAACTTGAATATACCTTCATTTGTATTGTTGAAATCCAAAAAAAAAACATTGTTTAGGGCCCTGAAACGACCCTGGAGAGACATGTTGCAGTTGTGATGAACATAGGGAAGAATCTCATCCCATGTATGTGGAATATTAGATTTGTACATGCACAGGATGTGCACAATCATCTGATTGATGACCTATGTCTGGTCATTAGTTTAGGGGTGGAAATCAATGGATTTAGTGAGCTTGGTGTCCAACAATGACCAGAGACTTGACCAAAATGTGTTGAGGAACCTATTGTCCCGATCAGAGATGATGGTATATGGTATCCCAAAATGGACCCACACTCATTCAAAGAAGATATTGGCGGTATTGAAACCTTGTGCAGTAGATATTGGCACACAACGCCAGAGTAGTGCGTGTAAGTAGTCAGTACAATCAAGAAGAAATGCACAATAGAATTAGGTGTGTGGAGAAGCATTTACCTTATAATATTGTTATACATGATAATATAAATGAACAAGTAAATTTAATGTGCACGAATTCGCTTGGAAGGCGAGGATTCTGAGTTTAAATTGCATAATAATAAAAGAAATATAAACACATAACCGCATTGAAGCATTAATTAAAAAAGAATTCTGAATTTTAATTTCTTCTGATTTAGACCAATAAAAATAAAATATAAGATTACAAGAAAATATTATTATAAAAGAAAACAAGAGTCATAACATGACCAGATAGAAATTGTAATAAAATAGTCTAAAATCCATTTCTGTATTTATATAATCATATTAATCACAAAATTACAAAAGGGTGATGACAACAGTTAGCCTGTTGTAGAAAGGACTGTTCAAGAATAGGCCTATCATCTCTTATACTTCTACCTCTGCTACAGGCTATTCAAAATTCATTGAGACATTCTTATCTTAGTTTAAGACTTACTTCATTTTAGTGATCTCTACCTTTAAAGAAGGGTCTAACCAGACCGATTGATTTTCTCCAACGCTTTCAGCTGCTTCAACCATAGATTCCTCCTTCTTATTCCGCTTACTCCTTTTCTTCTTAGCGACTGCCATGTTGATGACTAAATCCTTTATAATGGGATCCATCCTGACTTCCAGTCATGATTCCATAAATATCTCTATGTGGAACTTAGTTGTTAGAAGGTGCAAGAGGACCCTTTCCTCCTTATTCACAGGAAAGCCTAGCATGTTGCTTGAATAACCAGTTTCACTCGACTTAGATTTGTCCATGTATCTCAGGTTGGGGATACCGAAATGTGTCTCTATAGAGAGCAAGAAGTCGAGCAGCTTGAATATTACTATGGTTATGGATACGCAGATATCTTCATACTTGGGGAGTGGTAATTATAGAACTCCATTTGTGAAGCATGGACAGATTACGTACAAAGAGCGTTGGGTTGCCATGCTCGGCCAATCCATTTTGAATTATTAACTTTTGAGTTCGTTACATGGCAGCGTTCAGCTGAGGTCACATGGCTGCTAATTACCGAACGAATGAAGCAGGGTGATCTGACTAGTCGTCACCCGCTCCACGAGTGGTGGATTTGACATGATTGAGACACGTAACACCACCTCCTGGCGAAATTGGTTTCGACAAAACCACCTTCTTGCACAAGTGTATCTCAGAAGGCATTGTGCGTTAGTGTTCTTGAGACTTGGGTCTTAGCTAGAATTGTTGTGGTGATAACACTAGGAAACCAAGAGTGATAATGTTGATGTGTATGTTGGATCAAAATGGTGCATATTCTTGTGAATTGTTGATTTGTTAATTTGATTAGTTTCGATGGTTGCACATTTTGCAGAATTAACAACAACTCGGTCAGGTCAGACAAGTGTAGAGTCTGTAGGAATGGAAGAGGCATAGGAGAATTACAGTCATCCAGAGAAGAGTAGAGGGATGGAAGTTCATTTGGGCATGGAAGAAACGAACTCCAATGGACATGGAGAAGAAAGGAATGAAGATATGAATATGGCTGAGACCATTAAGATTTTGTAGAAGGATGTACAAAGCCATAAAGCTGATAATGAAAGGCTTATGAAAGCCAAAGAGCAGCAGGATGACTTCAATATCAAGCTATTGGAAGGTTTGAACAGAATAGAGAATAAATTGGTTAAGGAGAGTGACTCAAGTAGATCTGAGAGTCACAAATATTCAGAGGAGAAGAGAGAAGTAAAAATGCTAGTAGACATCACCATCATCCCCATAGGCATTCCCATAAGAGAGCAGGAAATAGCTCAAGTATATCCCCTATCAAAAGGTATAAGAGATCTGGGGTGGATGAGTTGTGAGGATAAATGAACAAAATCAAACCTCCTACATTTGATGGTGATCACAAGAAGGATGAAGATGCCGAAACATGGTTGTTAAGCATGAGGAAGTATTTTCAATTGCATAATTATTCTTCTTATGCTGAAGGTAGAATTGTTATCTATCAACTCAAAGGAAAGGCCTCCATGTGGTGGGATCAACTTGTGCAGGTACAACACATTGTCAAGAAAAGTGTTAGAGAATTCAAGAAGTATTTTGAGAAGAATTACTTGACCAAGAGATACTATGACAAGAAAATGAAATATTTATTTGAACTCAATCTTGGAAGTACGACCATAGATGAATATGAGATAAGATTTCTAGAACTGTTGAAGTATGTATCTTTCATTAAGGATGAGATAGTCAAGATTCAACAGTACTTAAGTGATTGCCATCTTTCATCAGTGACAAAATACAGTATGATGATCCCAAGACATTATAGGAGACCATAAGGAGAGATAAATGCTTATATAACCAGATGAAAGAAAGACCAGCTTTCCAAAAGGCTTGGGAAGATAATAATAAATTCAATATGGATCAAAGGAAGAAGGGAGCTAATCCACCATTCTTCAGAAATAATCCACAATGGCAGCAAACCCATAAGGAAACCATAGTGATTGACATAGGGATTCAAGGGCTAAGACAACCACCTATGCAATGTTGGGTTTGTAAAGGAGACCATAGGTTCAGAGATTGTCCTCGTGGAGGAAGAAAAGGTAGGACTATTTACAATGTACAATGAGCTGAGATAGTAGAGGACATGGGAAGAAATGTGTCGAGGATTTATGTAGCCCTGGACAACAAGCAAGAAGAGTATCAGTCCCACATGATTGAAGTGGAAGGTATGACCAAAAACCAACCCCTTGCTATTTTAATTGATTCAGGAGCTAGCCATTGTTATATAGAACCTAAGATGGTGGAAAGTTTGAAATTACCAAGAAGCAAGCATGGTAAATCCTGGTTGTTGCAACTGGCTACAGGAGCCAGAAGAAAACTTAATGAGATGGTTAATTCCTACCTCATAGACATGAATGGACTAAATACCAGGGCAGATTTGAACATCTTACCCTTAGGTTCCTATGATTGTTTAATTGGGATGGATTGGTTGGACCCACACCATCCTCTATTGGATTGTCATAATAAAGCATTCACTTTCTTGGATGAAGAATGGAACCAAAGGAAAGTGCAGGGAATTCCCAGGGCAGTAAGCATTAGAGAAAGTTCAACATTGCAGCTGAAGAAATGTTATAGAAGAGGATGTCAAATATTTGCATCTCATATGGAGGAGACACCTAAGGAAAAGGTACCAAATTTGGAGGATTATGCAGTCCTAAAAGAGTTTGAAGATGTATTCAAGGAAGTACCAGGACTACCCCCAAGGAGAGACATTGATTTCTCTATAGATTTGATGCCTGGAGCAGTGCTAATATCAAAGACTCCTTACAAAATGAGTATACCATAATTGAAGGAGTTGCAAATGCAGCTTGAAGAACGTCTGGAGAAGGGGTATATATGCCCAAGTGTATCACCTTGGGGTGCCCTAGTCTTGTTTGTGAAAAATAAAGATGAAACGTTAATATTGTGCATTGACTTCAGACAATTGAATAAAGTGATTGTTAAGAACAAATATCCTCTACCAAGGATTGATGACCTCTTTGATCAATTGAAGGATGCAAGGATATTTTCAAAGATAGATCTCAGATCAGGATACCATCGGGTAAGAATCAAAGAAGAGAATATCAACAAGACCGCCTTCAGGACAAGGTATGGTCATTATGAGTTCACAGTGGTACCATTTGGATTGTCAAATGCACCAATTGTTTTCATGTGCTTAATGAATGGTGTTTTCTGAGAGTATTTGGACAAGTTTGTCATTGTCTTTTTGGATGACATTCTTATATATTCCAATTCAAAGGAAGATAATGAACATCATTTGAGGATGGCGTTGCAAGTATTAAGGAAACATCAATTGCATGCCAAATTGAGCAAGTGCTCATTTTATCAGAAACAAATTTATTATTTGGGGTATATCATCTCAAAAGATGGGATAGCAGTGGACCCTAAGAAGGTAGAATCCATTAGAGAATGGTCAGCACCAAAGAATGTGACAGAGGTCAGATCTTTCCTTGGCCTTCCAGGATACTATAGGAGATTCATTGGAGGATTCTCAATGATAGCACACCTAACAACTTCCTTGCAAAGAAAAGGTATGAAGTTTCAGTGGACGTCGGATTGTGAAAAGAGTTTCCAACAATTGAAACAATTATTGACAAGTGCTCCAATACTAAGGATTGCACACCCAAATGAAGATTTCATTGTATGCACAGATGCATGTAACAATGGACTAGGTGGAGTCCTTAGTCAAAATGGATTTGTGATATGTTATGAATCAAGGAAGTTGAAAGAGAATGAAAGAAACTATGTCACTCACGATTTGGAGTTGGCAGCCATAGTGCATGCCCTGAGGAAATGGAGACACTATCTCATGGGAAAAAGGTTTGAGTTAAGAACAAACCACAATGGTTTGAAATATTTATTTGATCAGCCAAATCTAAATGCTAGGAAAATCAGATGGTTAGAATTTCTAAGCGAATATAACTTTGATATAAATCATATAAAAGGGAAAGAAAATAAAGTGGTTGATGCACTCTGCAGGAGGGTGCATGAGCTTCATGCTACAACCATCAACATGTATCAGAGGGTCTTAAAAGAAAAATTCTAGAGGCTGCAAATACAGATCTGCAGTACAGAGAATTGATAGCAAAAATACAATAAGGTAAGACACCACAAAAGATGGATATTTATAAGTTGGGATTAGATGGAATACTATTGCACAAGAATAGAATTTTTGTACCAAATGTCTAGGACTTGAAACATATAATTTTGCATGAGATGCATAATGCTCCTTATGCAGGGCACCCTGGATATCAGAAAACTATATCAGTGGTCAAGAGCCAATACTTTTGGCTAGGTATGAAGAGAGAAATTGCATAATACATCGCTAGGTGTATGGAATGCCAGAAAGTTAAAACAGATCATAGGCACCCAGCAGGATTGTTGAAACCTTTGCCCATTCCTGAATGGAAGTGGGAAGTGGTGACAATGGATTTTATTACGGGATTGCCCAGAACAGGAAAGCTACATGATTCGATTATGGTAGTGGTGGACATGCTTACAAAAGCTACCCATTTTATTCCACTAAAAAGTACTCACAAAGCAGTAGATGTTGTTGATATTTTCGTGAAGGAAGTGGCACGATTACACGGAATTCCTAAAATGATTGTATCTGACAAAGACCTGAAATTCACCTCGAATTTCTGGAAAGGATTTTTCAAAGGATTCAAAACGAATTTGAACTTTAGTACAAATTACCATCCTGAGACTGATGGACAGATGAAGAGGGTAAATAGAGTGAAAGAAGATATGTTGAGAATGTATGTGATGGATAAACCATAAAAATGGGAAGACTACCTACATTTGGTAGAATTTGCTTATAACAATGGGTATCAGGCATCATTGAAAATGATCCCATTTGAAGCACTTTATGAAAGAAGGTGAAATACTCCAGTAAGTTGGGATAACCCCGCTGATAGAACAGTAGTTGGGCCAGAGTTGTTCAAGGAGATGGAGGACCAAATGTTAAAATTTAAGTAGAATTTGAAAACTTCCCAAGATAGATAGAAAAGTTATGCGGATAAAAATAGAATCCACAAAGAATTCAAAGTGGGTGATCATGTTTTCCTGAAAGTGAAAACTAACAGAAGCTCCCTGAAGCTGGGAAGTTGCGCCAAGTTAGTAGGTAGATTTTGTGGACCATTTGAAATCCTAGAGTGGATTGGTCCAGTTTCTTATATGATTGCATTGCCTGTATCTATGTCTATTCATAATGTCTTCCATGCATCATTGCTAGAGAAATATATACCTGATGCTAATCATGTTATTGATTGGAATGTTATCCAGGTGGAGCAAGAAGGCGCTTTCCAAGTGCATCTGGTGCACATCCTGGATTGAAAAATCAAACAACTCTGGAATCAAGACATAGGGCTTGTAAAGGTCCAATGGACCTAGTACGGACCTGAAGATGCTACTTGGGAGCATGAGGATGCAATGCAGGCAGAGTACCCACATATTTTTGAATAATTTTGAGAATTTTTTTTGTATATGAGTACATGATGCACTGAGGACAATGCATAAATAAGGGGAGGGGATTGTAATATCCCTCGGTCGGACCCAAATGTAAATATAATCCAAGTATATTTAAGTTGGTGAGTTGTTTAGACATCATTTTCTAATACACCTTTCATGGCATGGTGCGCGCATATATTGCGTAGTAAAGGCATGTAATGTGCACATTTATGAATGCCACACACAGTAACTAAGGTGCATGCAACCTTAGAGACAGAGGATACAATGCGCAGAAACTAAGTACGCACAATATTAAGGTCAATGAACCTTTTTGTATATAATATACATTATAGGCTGGTGAGCCAGTATTATAAGCTGGAATGCTTATGTCTTGGAATTAGGCCAGCGTGCCTAGATGTTAAATGGACAATGCGCCTACTTTGTACATGAACTCATGATTAATATAAAATATGTTACTATGTGCAGACCGACCATGATAAATAGATGGGCGAATGAACTTCACTAGTTAGGGAAAGGGAGGGACAAAAGTCAAGGGAATATTATATTAACATTTCCCAAAACATAAAGTATGGATAATTTTATCCTAAGTTCTAAAGTTGGGTACAAGTGGACAAAAGTAACTTCCGATATGACAAGTGTCAAGTTGGGGACATGCATTGATATCATGGAGAAACTTAGCTCAGGGGGCTTCTCTCTCACACAGGGATAACTTACGAATAGAAGGGGGGAAAGGGAGAACCAAGAGGCTGACCATCATTTTGATAAAGAGTTCACAGTGATCCCAAAACACACTCAGTTATCCAGTCAATGACTCCATGACCATTTCACTCATACATTCCGTTATCCTTGAGATAGTCATTCCACCTTTCTGAAACCTGTTTCCCTGTTCCTTTTGGTTGGTGTACGTAGTTATCTTGGAGCGGGATTGAAGAAGCAGGTTGTCTGTCCCATGAGCAGTTCTCTGAGTGAGAGAATTGTTGAGGATTGATTTCCGTAGCTACGAAATATAGCTACAATGATCTGAGACTTCAGGTTCAGCCAGTTGTTGAAGACCTAAAAGGGAAGTGGGCTAGCCAAGGGATTGTTGAGCATAGAAGGGTCACACTTCCTTGGGTGGGATAGGCATGTGGGGAATGAGAGGTTGATGGTTTTTAGTTGAGTGAGTACCTGAGACAGAGTCTTTCCTTTTTTCCATGTATTGTAACTGAAGGTGTTAAACTACAACTACAACACTCTAAGACTTTCGGTCTAGCATATTGTTGAAGCCCTAGAAGGGAAGTGAGGCAACTAAGGGACTGTTGAGCAGCGAAGGGGCACACTTCCTTGGGTGGGACGGGCTTGTGGGGAATGAGAGGTTGTAGGCTGTTAGTTGAGTGAGTACCTAAGACGGAGTCTTTCCTATTGTCCATGAGCCTTAGCCTGGATAGGAATCTCTTTACCGTGGGTGGATTTCAGTCCTAGCTCAGGGGTGATTCACTGTTGAGGGTGACAAATAGTGCAATCTATGGCTCGGAGATTCATGGACGGTTTGCAAGAAGTTTGTGACAGTCTTTCTAAGATAAGTACCAATTGTATGAAATATGGATATGATGTTTGTTATTTACATGCCCGTGTTACGATTTTATCATATATGTGACTATGATTGCTTGTGTGCTTATGGGTAATTTCCTGTAAATGATTCATATCGGTAATTACTGTTATTTTAATATAAAAGTCATATGTTACAGAAAGTAATTGTTTGTTATGTTAGATGTAAAGCTTCGATGAGCATGATGTATGTATATGTTTTAGTTTCATGCAGTATAAAGAGTAAATTTAGGTGGCATTGCTTAGTTGACTATTGGGTATGCTATTGTATGTTCTGCAGTTTGGAAAGGAAAAATGTTCGCTAGAGTAGCATGTTCTAGCCTGATGGCTGGAAATGTTACTGAATGGCATCAAAGCATGAGTGGTTTCTTTGGAGTGGCGTACCCCGGCCTCGGGTTGGTCAAGGGGATTATTACAGCAAACGCTTCCTTGAGCAACCATTTGAAAAAATCTCCTATCTCGTCATCTTTATTTTCACCCTCCATGGAAGGTCTCTTGGGTGTAAAAGATCCTTTTTCCTTAAGAGAAACAATCTCAAGACCCAACTCTTTGTACCCTGACCTCGTCGAGTACATGCATTAAGAATGACAAGGAGAAAAATGCTCTGATACCACTGATACATATTTTATGAGAAAAAAGAAATGAATACAGATCTATATTATTAACACAAAGTTACAATGAATGATAACAAAGATACAGTAAAAACAGGCTTCTATTCAATAAGAAAATATGTTGAAACTATAAAATGCACATGAAACAAGCTTGCTAAAACAATGGTGACTTATCTATAAGAAGATATGTGATGGTTGCACTCATTTGCAAGAAGATGATTAAAATTAGAATCAAAAATCATTTTCAAATCAAACATGAATTCTAAAACCCTAGACATCCAAAAACCTAACCCTAGGAGATGAAGCGTCGAAATTCATGTGGGCCCCGTTGGGGTAAGTTGCTACATCAACTTCACAGGGTCGTAACTTTTGCATACAATCTTCGTTTTGGGTGCACAATATCTCATTGTAAAAGTATATCTGAGGAATACACATTATTACATATCAATCTAACTTTTACCACAGTCTAATTGTGGCATTCCCAGAAAACGTTGTTTAGGGCCTCAAAACGACCCCAAAAGTTTAGGACCCAAAAAGCTAGAAACAAACTACCAAAATGAAAATTAAAATAGCCAAGATGAAATCTGTATGTCAGCCATATGGAATAGGTAGATGGCCATCGATATCCACCCATATCAAACGGATCATTGAATCTCAAAAATTTTGGTATAAAATAACAACAAGAGGATATGCTAGCAATAGTAAAATAAGAACTAAAAAATGAATCACAAATTGAAACAACTTACCTCATATAAGCAAAGAGGCTAGGAAAAATAATTGAACATAAATAGAGGTTGATGTATGTCAAAATAAGTTGTATTCACCATAAATATACAATACTCAATAAATCTCCGACCTTGAAAAGGTTAGGAATATTTATAAATCAAGACCGCATGCCCGAATACCAAGATGAATTAAGGAAGGAAGTTCAAAAGATAAAATAAGTCAGGAAAGAAGAAAAATGGGAAATAATTAGAAATTGAAAAGCTATTGTTAGGGATAGAGACCATAAGGATAATAATAAATAGGAATTTTGGGACATTGGGGATCCTTTTTTGGAATTGTTGTGGATTTCCCTGGTGCAATGGTCCTTTGTTAAGTTCGATCTCGAGTGATATTGATATTATTTGTCTAGTTGAAACATGGGAGAATGGAGACTCCAAGGTACCTAACATATAAGGATTTGACTTGTGTTTGGCATGGAAAAAATCATACATTAGAGGTATAAGAGGCATAGCCTATTATATTAGAAAGAACATTTCTCCTCTTGTTCAACTTCATAAAATTGACCCCCTCATTCAGTATATTTGTATATAAATTTCATACATCAATGCTAAGAAGATGTTTATAACAATTTTCTATTTTGCACCGTTTAATGATACTTCTTAGAATAAAAAAATTCTACATAGAAATTGTCCATATAATTCTTTAGATCAAGATATTTATAGTTTGAGAAATGTAAGTGATATCCTCCTACTAGGAGACTTTAGTGCTACAACTCCAACTAACCAAGCTATTGTTTTGAGAAATTATTCCAACCATAGTCCTTTATGGCTAGATGAGGACCTTGTCTTAGCTAATAACAACAAAAAAATATATGAATACCTAACTGAGAATTTTTTCGGTACTGAGCTAGTCAAGCCTTGTCATTCTCAAGACCTTATAATTTTCAATGGAGTAATTAAGTGGCCAAACTCCAACCAGATGACTTGTATTCATGGTATAGGTAGTAGTGTCTTGGATGATGTGATATATAATATCCCCTCTTCGAACCAAATAGAAAATTTTGACCTTTTAAATAACCATGAAATTGACTATGATAATAGACCTTTAACCCTAACTCTATACGTTTCCATGCACTGGAGAACCATTGAAGAAAATTATAATAATCAAAGAAAACTGATTTTTGATAAAAGTAAAGTTGATATTTTCTTAAATGATTTAAATAGAGAATTACATATCCTAACTTATAAGGACAACATCGAACACCTCTATCATAATTTAACGACTACCCTTTCCACTTTTTTTAACAAGTTCTCTTTCAAGGTGTCCTGTAAAAAGAAGAATAAAAAAACCAACCCTTGGTATGATAAAGAATGTAAAACTATTATGAAAGACATTAGGGATTCTTCTAATGAATCCTTCAAGCTTGATAAGATCAATATGTACAAATACCTAATTAATAGGAAATAAAAGGTACTATATAAATAAAAGGTAAGAGCGGATTTTTCACCTATCTAAGCTTGACCTAAGAAGCTCTAGAGGAAAATTCTAATCCACAATACTAAAGAAAATAATATGATTCCCTTAAGGGACTATAATTTCTACCTTAAAAGACATTATGATTTCCCTAAGGCCATGGACACCATTGTTATTGTTCCTACATAGGATGAAGTTTTTTCTTTAGATGACTTAGAGTTCAGTGTTAATTGGCTTCCAAGTGGGAATGCTAAGGACATTGAAGGCTACCAAGATGAAATTTGTAAAATTGGAGGGCCTATCCTCATCCCTCACATACCTAAACTCTTCAATTTAACATTCAAGTAGGGATTCCATAAATCATGGACACAAAGCTTCATTGTGCCTATTTTTAAACATGGGGATAAAAACATTCCCTCTAATTATAGACCATTATTGTTAGCCCGATTTTTTCCAAGCTATATGGAATTATTTTGTAAAAAACAATTAGCCTTTGGCTAGAAAGTCATGGTAAAAGAGCTAAAGGCCAAGCCGGATTTAGTGTGGACAATCTTGTTACCCTTAGGATCATTGTTGATCCAAATTTATGAGTGGAACGAAATGAATAACAAATTGAATACAATAAAAAAGAGATACGAAGAACAACAATAGATATCCAATGAACAATAACTTCTATTGAATAAATAAATAGGCTCAAACAGTAAAATTGCAGAACTGAAACAACTTGCTCGAATGGTGGTAGCTATCTCTAAGAAGAGATGTGGCTATTATGTGCATATCTATAAACCCTAGACATCCAAAACCCTAACCCTAGGAGATAAAATGCCAAAAATTGTGTGGGCCCTGATGGGTAAGTTGGTACCTCAACTTCTCAGGGTCGTAACTTTTTCATACAACCTCTGTTTTAGGTGTGTTATATCTCGTTGGAAAGGTATTTTCGAGAAATACACATTATGTCATCAAAACTTGAATCTGCCTACATTTTTATTGCTG
>ML778065.1:606104-628280 GCA_009831015.1 Picea engelmannii
CATATTCATTCCATTTTACAATCTCATCATTCCATTTATGATTCACTAACATTTCTTTGCCAACAACACTTTGTTGCATTTCGATTGATACACATATTGGCATGATTCACAAAGATAAAGAAAATGCTTTCTTATACACAATGATGCTTTATTATGCACATTGATAGCTTATTATTTCCAGTGAGTATATGACTAAATTATTGCAGAAAGAAAATAAATAAGTGAAATGAATGTTGTTAACACAAGAACCAACATCTTTTGTATTCATGGTTCTCACACAAGAACCAACCATAAGAAAATTTCACATGTTGTTACACATGCTGTTACACATGTATTACATATTGTTACACATGTATTTTACATGTTGCTACTCTTGTATTTCAAATCCTGGAAATATTCATTATTAAAAGGACATCATCAATCAAAGCCATAGTTTGAATGCCAAAAGTTCTTAAGAAGATCCATGCATGGTTGCATGAGGACATGCAACAAGTTGAGTTGGGGGGCATGTTGGGCCTCAGAAATGTCACATTTATATCCTCTTTTCCCTTCACCACTCCTTACATTTCATCATCCCATTAACCTTTTATCATACAATTTCCATAATGATACTTGGGTTTTTCCTTATTATTTTCCATTGTATTCATTTTAGTATTATAAGTGAATTTGTGATTAAATATTAGAAAAATAACATATTTTCATTACATATCAAGGTTGGATTTGTTTGATGATGTGTGCAGGCATATGTGAAAATTTCAACAAAGTTAAATATTACCACCTAGCCTCAAATTCAAAGTTCATCTTCAAGCTTTGAAGATTTGAAGAATATTTGGGACAATCATTCAAGCATATTCAAAGGAGAAGATCATGGAATATTTGAATGGCATATCCTATCTAAGATATGTAATATAAGTGGGGAGGATTTGAATGGATCATATCTTCTAATAATGGGAAAGTAGTTGATAATGGTTGAGAGAATAATGGATCTGTAATTATGACACTCTTCAAGACTCTCATGTATATAAGGGACGGTTCTCTCTTCATGAGGGGAGTCATATTATTCATAATTGGGAAGATTATCTTGGGAGTTAGAATCATGTTATTCATAATGGGGAGATTAGCTTGGAGAGTTAGAGATCATGTAATTCATAATTTAGTCTTGTAATGAGGAGAAGGGGGTTCTTAGCTTTGATTCTTTCATTGTTATTCTTTCATGACTTGTCATTTGATTCTTGTAATATAATTTGAGATTGATATATTGTGTGAGCTCACATATGTCTTTTGTCAATCAACTCTTCACATGTTGTATTTCTTTCCTAGATTAATTTCCTGTTTTCCTAGTTAGTCTTTCAATGCTTTCCTAGATTAATTTAATTTTAACAATTTAGATTAGATTACTTCTACTTTAGTCTTGCATATATAGTGTGTGTGCTTCGTAAACCTACGAACCTCATATTGACAAATAAAATAGCTTGGAAAGTACTACAACAGAATTAAATGACAATATTTTTGCCTAACATGCACCGGCGGTTATATCAACTGGATGCTTGACTTGACAGTGCATTGGTACCCTGGTGGGTGAGGAGAGGATGTCTTTGTACTCTTCCATGATCCTATCCACTTGCTTCTGTTGAAAAGAGAGGCTATGTGTAGAGGCCATGGATGTGGTGATGATATTCTTCTTACTGTGAGCACAGATAAAAAAAGAAGACAAACTTCATGCTCTGTGAAATAAACTTACTACATTTCATAGCAGAGATTAATGAAATTGTGGTAGGAGACACTACCTATGGTATCCTGTACAACTGTCTACCCAAAGTAATAATAAAAATGTGAGGTCTAGACTCATACAAAGCATGTCACTTCCACAAATATGGTTTTCCTAAAAGAACATCACAAACTTCAAGGGGATAAATATCACACAATACCTTGTCTTTGAAAGGCTTGATGACGTAGGGAAGATGACATTGTTGGCTGACGCAGAGATCTCTTCCTTGGTGAATTCAGTCGATGGAGTAGGGTTGTGGATGTGGTGTCGTTGGTAGGTACAACCACTTGACGACCTCTATGGATATCAGGTTCTCTTGACTGTTTCTATCGACAATGAAATGAAATGGATCCCCCTTTAACCACATATGTGAATGAAAGAGGTGTTCCCCTTCCTCTGGTTCTTCTGGTTCACTTGGATGGAATTTGGTGGTAGTAATAATGAGAATGGGTTCATCATCGATAATATGCTTCCCTCGTTATGGATTTTATTTGGATTTAGAATCTACCTCTGACTTGAAAGCTTTCAGCTCAGCCATCAGTGACTTATTGGAGTGTCATTATTTGGTGTTGTTTCAAGGGATTTTATGGTATTCATACCATTTTCCTGTGTCTTTCTTTGACTTCTCATTACCATTATTTTGTTGCGGCTTGGAATGGTTTTCCTTAGAGTGGCCATGTTTTATCTATCGCTTATTTTATGGGTGAGGGCCTCCTTTTCCCTGCTTCGGCTATGAGGATTTTGCAGATACAAACTCTCACCTCTTCTGCTTAAAGTTATGCTCGATCTTGACAACATATCTATAAGTTGTACCCAATGATGCGATGTCTAGAAACTCCATTTCTATTTGAATGTATATATGTATACATTCATGCTATTTGAGCACCATATGTCCCTCAGAGTCTTTGATACCCAATTTGGTGCACAGGGTATGGAAAATATTAGTGAAATCTGGTATTGTCTAGTCCCTTTCGTGACACAGGGTGTTCCATCTTGTGTATTGTTCCTCATAGCTTCCAACAAGGTAGTACTACTCTTTAATGGCATCCATGTAGGAATCCCATGTGGGGGTGACAAAAAATATTTTAGATTCCTCTATGTCCCTTTCCTCAGAGTAAGTATCCCACTAGTCCTTAACATGGGGAATGACCTTGACGAGTGAAAAAGTAACCTTTTCCCTATCAGAAAAATTGTTGACCAAAAAAACCCTTTGAGAAGATTCAACCATTTATCTACAACATCTGCATCTATCGGTCCTTCAAATAATGGAATATCAAAATTTACATGTATCTTGAAGGGGGTTGCATGGCCACTTGATGAATATGTGTCTCTTGTGGGTAGTCACTGAAGGATCTATGTGAAGTTTTCCATCATTACGTACCTTTGTCATGCAGGGGATTCCTCAAGGAACATTTTAAAAGGATGTCCTACTCCATCATCTTTCTTTTCATCCACCATGGGTTTTTTTGGGCTCAATGCGGCTGATATTGAAAAGGATCAAATAGTTTGAGTCCCAACTTCTTGTTCCCAGATCTTGTCAGGGTCATGCACAAAGAAAAATAAATGAAGAGAAAACTTCTATGATACCACTAATCCAGATTTATGAGTGGAACAAAAGGAATAAAAGATTGAATACAATAACACATAGACACAAATAACAACAACATATATCCAGTGAACAATAACTTCTATTGAATAAATAAAATATGATGGAACTGTAAAACTACAGAACTTTGAAAAACTTGCTCGAATGGTGGTAGTTATATCCGAGAAGAGATGTGGTTGCTACATGCATCCATTTGAGCGGAATGATTACAATGAGGCTCCAGAGGCCTTTTTAACATTATTCATGAATGCCAAAAACCCTAGATATCCAAAAACCTGACCTTGGGAGATGAAACGCCAAAAGTTGTGTCAAACCTGATGGGTAAGTTAGTACCTCAACTTTCCAGTGTCGTAACGTTTGCATACGACCTCAATTTTAGGCATGCGATATCCCGTTGGAAATGTATTTTCCAGAAATACACATTATGATGTCAAACTCTGACTCCTTCTATAATTTAACTATGGAAAGACTAAAAAACATTGTTCAGGGCCCTCAAAACGACCCTGAAAGTACAAAAAGATGTGCTGACATGAAAACTTCCAAAATAAGCCAGTCGAATTAGGTGGGAGACCACCAGTCTCCACCTAGAAGATATGTAGGGATTCAGATAGTCCCGAAAGTATAGAACTGACAATTACAAAGAAGTATAGAAGAACGAGTTGAACTAAAAATTGTTAAGAGGAGCCAATTGGAATAGGTGGGTGGCCACCAATATCCACGTGGATCAATTGTAGAGGAGTTTTACAATACTAAAACCAATATTTTCTGTTGTTTTTCTGACTTAAAAAAATATTTTGACAGAGTTCACAGGAAAAACGTTTGGAATAGGTTGGAAGAGATAAAAGTGCCTTTCGAGTTGAGGGTTGCTGCTATAAGGTTGTATGAGAATGTTATTACCAAGTTTAATAACATTGAGGGATAATTGAAATAAATTAATTGTAATATTGGAGTCATTCAAGGTTGTCCATTGTCCCATACCATTTTTTTCATATACATTGACAATTTAGAAGAGTGTTTCGAAGAAGCAAGTTGTATCGTCCTAACTCCAGTCACTGGTATAGTCATCAATCTTTTTCTTTATGTTGATGATATTGTTCTTATGTAATGTCCCTTTCCAATTAATAGTTCTAGAAGATCGATGTAATCACCTAAGTGATTCTTGTAGGCTATAATTAGTGGAGAAAAAGGGAATTAATTAATTATTTAATGTCATTAGAGCAAGAAAATTAACATTTTTAAAAGGCGACATTGAGTAATTAGGAAAAAGGGTGCTTTAAGTGAATTTGAGATAATAAAGTCACTTTACTTTATTAAAAGGGTAAAAGGGTTGGAAAAGGGTCAACAGAGAAATAGAAGGAGAATGAGGATGCCCTCTCTCATTGTGCATATGTTATTTTCTAAAACAAATTTGAGAGAGCTATTGTGGCTTTCATTCTTGGTTTTGGTGGTGAGACTATCCAACCTAGCTAGTCATAGAGAGAAGATCACTCGGATATGTTCATAGAGCTTCATTATGGTCGAGATATTCACCATTTGGGTAGTTGGGTTTTCTTTTATAAAGGCCATTTTTTATTGAAGAGGCTGAGTTGGGTTGCAACTACATTTCTTATGTGTCAGGGTTGTTTTCTACTAGTTTATGGTTGAGTTTCACATAGTGGGGTTGCGTTACTCCTTGTTGGGATGAGTTTACCCTCATTCTGGAAGTATTTACCTACATTTGGGCATGGTCACGCGACTATGAGACTTATTTTGAGTTGGGGGTCGATTTCCTTAGTTTGGGGATAAGATTTATTTCTATGGGAGGGAAGATTTGAAGTGTTGAGTTTGAGATAAAAGGTTGGACAATTTTTTTGAAGTAGAGGCCAAGTTGTTTTCTATAGTAGAGGTTGAACTAATTGAGAAAGGGGTCAAATCCTTTGTGAAGAAATTCACCCTCATATGTAGTCACTTCCATTGTTGTCGGGGATGTGTTTTGTTATAGAAAAGGTTGAATGTGGGTCTATTGTCTTATACAAGCCATATTCCTCACCATATATGCAAAGGAAACCTACAGGAAATACATAGCAGGTTCTTCTTTAATTGTTATTATATTTTTTGTTGATTTTTTTAATTCACTTATGTTCTCTCAAACACTTAATGCAATAAATATGTTTGGCTCTCAATATGGGTGTTATATTGTAAATATTAGCATAGGGTATAAATACACATAAATTGTTTGGTGAAAATTACTTGTGTGTAAACAGTTTGATGAAATATCCACATTGTTAAACTAAGTGAAAATCCAAAAAAAATAGTAGGAATTTTACAATGGTATTAGAGTTGATTTTCCTACCAGCCTGAAAATTACATGGTGCTTTTATGATTTTGAGGGATGAAACACACAATACTTACCGAAGAAGAAGGTATAGAGGAGCAAAACACATTTTCCAAATAGATTCAGAAGAAGAGAACCAACCAAGAGAAGAAAGAGAGAAATTCATGGGGGAAAGAGATGAGATACCTAAGGACAGTGCCATGAATATGCTAAATTATTTAGCCATGGAGTGGCAAGAAATGGTACAAATCATGCAACAATTAATTGTCATCAATAAAGAAAATCAAAATCATGAGCATAACAATGGTGCAGGGGGTTCCAATAGGCACAATGGGAGCCATAGCCATGGGGTTATAATGGGAATCATGCAGAAGGAAACAATAATAATATTCCCATACAAGTATGCTCTAGGACCATCGAAATAATAATTCCCAAACCTATTATGCCTCAGTTCTTGGGTGATCAGCAAGAAGGAAATCATGGGCAGCAAGGACAAGGTGAATTTTTTAGTGATTACTTGAGGGAGTATCGATAAAATAAAGGAACGGACCAAGGGACTTCAACATGGATCAATAGAACATTGACCTCATGAGAAATGTTGGGAATATAACCATTCCTTCCTTTGATGGCCCGAACAAGTGGATAGCTAGAGCATGGTTTCAAACGTTGGACACATACTTCCAACTCAACCCTATGATGGAGGTGTTATCACTCCAGGAAACTCTTCTAGGTTGTATCTCAAAGATGCATGGTAACTTAAATATTCCTGAAATTGTTTACTCAATGATGGGTAATGATTGGATCAAGATGAATATCTAACTTAATAGATTGTATATTCAAGACTATCTAGTCATACTCAAACAATGCAAGGCCTTCAAGAGATATAATCGGATAGGTTTTGTATCAAATAGAACAGAAACTAATCACATCAACTAGATCATACATATATAAAACAATAGATATGATGGGTCTAGAAACTAGTATAATAACTTATTATCCTTTGCTCAACAATTAGATAATGAGATGACAGTCACTAATGGATTATATAAACACAGACAAAGAACAACATTCACTCATAAGCATAGACAGAAAGGAAAAGGAATATCTAACAATATCAATGAAAGAAGCTTGCAGGCTTAATATATTAAGAAAGGGTATCTATTACAAATGAAGCATAGTAGAACTCAAAATCGAACCCTTGGTTCATCAAAATTTTATGGCTTTATAGCCTTTACATTAGATATCCAGATCCTAGAATACTACATCAAATTTACTTGAAATAGAAATTCAAAAAATAGTTTCAAGAGAATAGGAAAAGATCTTATAAAATAGGTCAACTCCTTATCTCAAATGGTATTCATGTGCTCAAGTCTTCAACAAGTGTAGTAGACCTCCATAGGCTGTGGATAAGTCAAAATTGCCACCTTTGACAAAAACACAGTTTTTTTGCCCAAAAAAAAGGTAGCCAATTCAACCTTTCCACCTTGCTAGACACCTCCAAAATCAAAATAGAACCTTGGTAATGATTCCTTTAATTATTATTTACCATTATAAACCATCCTCAAGGCATATGGAACAGAAAATATTGGATCTATGCAAAAATAGGGCCTCTATGCCATGTTATACGCTTTCGATGGCTAATGAACAGTTAAAATGTCTGCCTAAGCCATTGAAAAGCTTGTTTTGAAAATAGTTCAAAATCCACAAAAATGCATTACCTCATTTCTTCCAAAAATTTTAGGGTTGATCTTCTAAGACTTCAACAGCCTGACCAAAGTCTAGAATGGAAATATTCTTGATAGATGCTTCTGTATCCTCAGCAAAATTAATGGTTGCCTCTGCTAGGGTTTACAGGTCAACATGTTCTTTAGGCTGAGGTGTTGAAGGATTTATCTGCAATCTCAACAACCTAACCTTTATGTACAACTTGGTCTTGTCCTTCATCAACATTTTTTTTCTTTCCTTGATATTTTCATACTTCTCAAGAAGACATTGATAATAATCATACAATTCAACATTTCTTTCTGTCAACTCCTCATTCCTTCTCTTGATTTCTCTTTCCAGAACTTCAAGTTCATATACCTGTCTGAGAAGTTGGTTGATCTTCTAAGATCTAGACTAATTTGGTTTTCTAGATGAGGCCTATGCAACTTGTTGGTATTGATCCTCCTTGGGTGTAGGTGATGCAAGATCCTCATACCCTGCTACAACTTGATCCTCTGCTAAGGTAGCTTCTTGCTCTGCTGCAGCTTGCTCTTATTCCTCCTCTGAATGTGTATAGGGGAGGTTGAGGATGTTCTTATCTTTAGGAGAAACCTCTCCTTTCTCTGTCTCCTTGCTAAAGTCTAATTTCTTCTTAGCCCTCTTAGTCTTCGAAGATGGAGTATCTTGTTCAGCTACCACTGGAGAGATAGATTTCCTCTTCCTCTTTCCACTTCTATGAGTGGAAGACTTCTTTGAAGAATACCCTTTTTTATCCTCTAGCTATAGATATGTCTAAAACTCATTCCAAAATAAGAAGTATCCCCAATCCTTGTTCCATATTTGGAGCAGCTCAAAAACCAAGAGTTTGATCAAACCATGATGGGATAACATGCCTTCTACCTTGTTGGGTTTGGATTTGACTTGATGAGCCATATTAGTCAAGATTCTGTGGAGATAATAAGGTAAATTCAAGGGGCTCCTTCCAGTGAAATGATTCATCAATTTAAAGTGGTAGATCATCACCCTATTTTACCTACCTTCACAAGTTATGTAAACAAGGATTGATTTCAGCAAGTGCTGTCATTTCCCCTCAAGAAAAGACATAGGTATGTCTTTCTTCCATATAAGAAATTTGTGCTCTGGCTTCAATTAGGATCTGAATTCCACATCCTTTGTGACAGTGTCTTTAAACCAATTCTCTCCAATTCTTGGCAGCTCTGTCACCTCAGCTATGAGAGCTTCATCTACCTGGAAATCTTCCTTACCAATCACTTCTTTTCTACTATCAGATGTGAGGGAAAAAGCTTCTGCTATTTGCTGATGAGATCCCTGTATCTTTTCACAAAACCTATAGCAGGCATCATTATTGAAGAATTGGCACACCTCTGGGTGTGATTCAAGGTAGCAAATGTCATCCAACTCCTTCCTGAGGGCAGGTCCCCATCTCTTCATCTTCTTAACTGATTCTCTATACCTACAAATGGAAAACTCGGTCTTGGGGGCCAAACAATGCAGAATCAGGGAGGTTTGGGCTTCAACTATGATAAAGGCAAGAAATGAGCAATGAAATCAAGGCAAGCCCTGATTTTGAGGAATGTGATAGCAATTAGGATTTGAAAAGATCATGATTTGGCATACTCGAATGATAGGAATTACACATCCACGTGATTTTATGAATACTGAAGTGAAAATAGATTTGATATATCAAGCAGAGGTCAGACCTTAGATTATAGGACTGGTGTAGGGTTAAGAATATTTAGGGTTAGATAAATAAACTTGAAATCATAATAACACTTAATCACCTCTTACCAACTCACAATTGACCACTTCACTTATCTTTTTCGGTGCCTAATGAGTAATCATAACACTTCACCCCGATGTTTTATGTGTATGAAAAGATGTGTTGACTGTTTCCAAGTTCCTGCACTTTCAGCGGCTAAGTAGCCCCGAATTTTTCATTTAAGCCACTGAAAGCTAAGGCTTTCAGTGGCTTAGAAGCCCTTTCGAAAAAGGAATTAGCCATCGAAACTTGAGTTTTGAATTTTTTGAAGGAAAAAACAAATCAAATTTTTTTCAAACTTTATTTACAAGCTGGAACTCATTAAAATGAGCCCTAAAAAATTTGGAAATGTATTTTTTCAATGACCTCCTATCACCTAAAATAAACAAATTTAACTATGTTATTTGAGGAGATAATAGGAGGTATAAATTATTAATTCGCTACTTTGCACATAGATGGAGAAGCCCATGAGTGGTGGTATTATGGATTGGTCAGTCTAGGACATGTTGAAATCACATCCTATCTGGAATTCACACATAATTTGATGGAGAGGTTTGAAAAGAAGGATCCGGAATTACATTTCAGAGATTTTGCACAAGTAAAAAATCTCAGGACACTGGATGCCTACATTATAGAGTTCTAGAGACTTGCAGTCATGGTGACAGATATATCCTATTAGAGGCTAGTGATATTGTTCACTAAGGGTTTATCCAAGCCACTACATGGTTTGGTGAAATCCTTCAAATCAAAGACTCTACATGATACTATCATCAGGACATGGGACATGGAGGATGTGGTCCCAAAGAACAAAAATTTCTCCAAGCCTTTTACTCCATAGAAAAACAAAGATAAGAAACCTTTTCAAAAAGAGTGGGTTGGAAAGGAGAACATGGATGAGGTGTCTCATAATGATTTGAGGATGAAGAAATTCTACTTCAGTTGTAAAGAATCTTTGGAACTTGGACACATGTGTATGGGAAAAGGAAAGGTCCACTACATAGATGTAATTTCAAATAGAAAAGAAGAATAAGAAGCATGGAAAGCACAAGACAATGGGCATGATATCCCAGCTAATGAGAAGACACAAGAGGAGGTCAAGAGTGGGGATATCTCCACTCTATCAGGTGTCCATATATTTCACACATTCATTATTCATGGAGTAGTATAGGGGAAACACATCACAATATTTATTAATGGTGGGGAAACCCACAACTTCATTGACTCAGCCTTGGTGGCTAAGAGAGGTATTCCTACAATTTACTTTGAGGGGTATGATGTAGTGGTAGTTAGTGGGTGCAACATTCCATGCACACAGAAAATTCCAAAATTATGTGTAGCACTAGGAAAATACATCGTGGCCAAAGATTTATATGTATTTGAGCTACCAGACACCAATATCATATTGGGTTTCCAATGGCTTGTTTCCATGGGAAAACATTCATTTGAATACCAAAACATGGAGTTGGAATTCATGACATCAAAAGATAAAAAGATGGTTTTGAGGGCCATGTCTAATGTTTCTCCCTGGATTGTCTCAACCAAGAGGATGGAGGGAATATTTAGGGATGGGGATGTCACTTGTGTAGCAAAGTGTTTGATCACCACTGAGAAACTATTAGGAAGCAACCAACAATATCATACAAACATCAAGACATTTTTGAGAAAACATGACCAAGATTTTGGAAAAAAACCTCTAGGGATACTGCCCAATAGGGAATTTGAGCACACCATTGAGTTGGAGGAGGGAGCAAAACCTATGATCACTACTCCCTAAATATATCCAAATAAATTCAAGGATGAGATCGAGAAGGCTATTAAGGAACTATTGGATATGGGACACATTAGGCCTAGCTATAGTCCATTCGCTTCCTCCATAGTGTTTGTGAAGAAGAAGGATGGCAGCATGATGATGTGCATAGACTATAGAGCCTTGAATAAAAAGAACTTAAAAAAAACTATCCCATTCCAAGGATCGATGCATTATTGGATGAGCTTCATGGGGTTGTTTATTTTTCAAAGATTAATATTCGATCGGGGTACCATCATATCAAAGTCAGAGAACAGGATATTCCCAAGACAACTTTTAGGTTCCATTATGGGAAATATGAGTTCCTGGTAATTCCATTTGGGTTGACCAATGCACCTGCAACATTTTAGTCCTACATGAACCACATATTAAATAAGCAGCTGAGGAAGTTCTTGTTGGTATTCTTTGATGATCTTCCGATATATATAACAGGACATGGGAAGAACACTTAGAGAATATGGATGATATTATGAGCATCATGGAAGATCAATCATTGTATGCAAAGGGGTCAAAGTGTGAGTTTGGAATGGCATACATCCAATACTTAGGTCATGTGGTCAGTGCTCAAGGAATGCATGTGAATAGGGATAATATCCAGGCCATATTGGATTGGTCATCACCCAAGAACCTTACACAGATACATGATTTCTTTGGGATATGCAACTGCTAATTGAGGTTTTTAAATGGATTCTCACAGTTGGTTGCACCTCTCACACATCTCATGAAGAAAGGGGAATTTAGGTTCATATAGGAGGCCTATAAGACATTTGATAGGATGAAGGAAGTGATGATAACTTTCCTAGTTTTAACACTTCCTGATTTAACTCAACCCTTCATGCTTGAGTGTGATGCATCAGGTGAGGGGATAGGAGAAGTTATGATGTAGTAAATACATTAGACAACATATGAGAGAAGGAAATTCACATATTTAGAGAGTCTCTACTACATCCCTGAAAAGGAGATCTTCGCCATCATGCATGCCTTAGAGAAATTCAGACAATACCTTGTACGTGGAAATTTGTGGTTAAGACTAACCAAAATAGTTTGAGAAACTTCTTGGGGTTGAATTAATTAAATGAGAGGAAACAGAAGTGGGTCAGAAAATTCTAGAAATATGACTTTGGCATAGAGTATGTGAAAGGGAAGAAAAGTGTTATTGTTATTTCTCTCTCCAGGAAACTCGAGATATGCTCACTTGCATATATTTCAATTGACTAGAAATCTCATCTCTTGGTAGAGTATTCCAAGAATAAATTTTATTATGAGTTGATGGATCATAACATCAGGATGACAGGTACAAAGGGGTAGATGACATCATCTACTACAAGGAGCACATATACTTAGTCTCTGAGTTTACATTGAAGGGGAAGATCATGAGGGATATGCATGAAACAACCTAGACAGGGAATCTTGCATACTTTAAAACTTTCAGGAAGATTAGGGAGAGGTTCACTTTGAAGGACCTCATAGATGATGTACTGAGACATGTGATGAATTGTATGACTTTTCATTAGAACAATTTGAATTAGACTCATTATGCATGGTTACTACAACCATTACCCATCCCAGAGAAGAAGTCGAAAAGCATGTCCATGGACTTCATCACAAGTTTACGTAAAGTATAGGGCATAGATTTCATATATGTGGTGTTAGATTGGTTGACCAATTTTTCACATTTCTTTTCCATATCCTCAAATACAAGGCAACATAGGTAGTGGAGTTGTTCTTTAGGGAGGTATTCAAAATCCATGGCTTGTCGAAGTACATTGTCGGTGACAGAGACAATACGTTCTTTACTGCATATTGGCAGGCATTATTCAGGTTGGCTAGCAAAGAATTGACTCCTATCACTACTTACCAGCCCCAAACATATGGTTAGACAAAGATCATGAACAAGTGGCTTGAGGGGTATTTACATAACTATGTTTCCAGGAAGCAAAAGGCATGTGTTAAGTGGTTTCATTTGTGGGAACAATATTATAATATCACTTATCATATGTCCATTGGGACGAGCCCATTCCAAGAATTATATAGCTATGATTCTCCTTCATTTATTTATTTGGAATTTGGGGGTAGCATGGCTCCCAAAGCCAAGGATTGCATCGAGTATATTCAAGACATCCTCAATGCTCGCAAAGACAATTTACAGGTGGCTCAAAATCAACAGAATATTTATACAGATAGGCAGAGAGTTGAGTGCACTTTTGAGGTGGGTGACATGGTATTTTTGAGATTACAACCATATAGATAGTCTTCACTAAAGAAAAGTGGTGCCAAAAATATTATGCCCCACTTTTATGGCCCCTACAAGGTGATCCAAAGAGTTGGAGAGGTAGCTTATGAGCTTGAGTTTCTGGAGGGAAATAAGGTTTGAAATTTGTTTCATTATTCATTCCTAAATAAGGAATTGGGAAAGAAGGTCACTTCTTCGGTAGAGTTATCTCCATTGGATGAGGAGGGGCAATTAGTGTTGGTTCCAGAGGAGATATCAGAGAGTCAGGAGATGAAACCATGAAACAGGGTGATTCTATATTATGTCATCGGGTGGA
Source organism: Picea engelmannii (assembly GCA_009831015.1). Lineage (NCBI taxonomy): Eukaryota > Viridiplantae > Streptophyta > Pinopsida > Pinales > Pinaceae > Picea > Picea engelmannii. Next base: position 619,633 of record ML778065.1, read on the forward strand.
GATAAATTTGTTAGTAAAGGATGCCACATGGGAAGGTGACTAGATATTGCACCATCCTAACTTGTAGTTGCTTGAGGACAAACAATCTTGGGAACAGAGGATTGTAATATCATTTTCCAATTAATAATTCCAAGAGATCGATGTAATAGACTAAGATATTCCCATAGGCTATAGTAAAACGAGAAAAAGGGAATTAATTATTTATTTAATCTCATCAGAGCAGGAAAAGTAATATTTTTAAAAGGTGGCATTGAGTAATTAGGAAAAAGGGTGTTTTAAGTGACTTTGAATTAATAAAGTCACTTTACTTTATTAAAAGGATAAAAGGGTCATAAAAGGGTCAATGAGGAAATACAAGGAGAATGAGGACGCCCTCTCTCATTATGCATATGTTATTTATAAAACGAATTTCATAGTGGTGAGACCATCCACCATCCATCATAGCTAGTCATAGAGAGAATATAACTCTGATTTTCACAGTGCTTCATTATGGTCGAGATATTCACCATTTCGTAGTTGGGTTTGTTTTTATAGAGGTCATTTTTTATGGAAGAGGACAAGTTGGGTTGAAGATACATTTATTGTGTGTTGGGGTCATGTTCTACTAGTTTGTGGCTGATTTTCTCATAGTGGGGCCAAGTTACTCTTTGTGATCCAGGTGGATATTGGTGACCACCCACCTATTCCAACTGGCTCCTCATGTTTGTTTTTTGTTCAGCATGTTCTTCGGTACTTATTTGTAATTGTGGGTTCTACACTTCTAGGGATTTATGAAGCCCCACACGTCCTCCAGGTGGATACAGGTGGCCTCTCACCTAATCCAACTGGCTTATTTTGTATGTTTTCATGTCATCACATTTTGTACATTTTGTTGTACTTTCAAGGTCATTTTAGGGCCCTAAACATTGTTTTTTTGGATTTCCACAGTCAAACTATAAACAAAGTTACATTTTGATGATGAAATGTGTATTTCTCTGAAAGAAGTTTCCAATGGGCTATCATGCACCTAAAATAGAGATCGTATGCAAAAGTTACGACCCTTGGAGGTTGAGGTACCAAATTACACCAACTTATCCATAGGGCCCACATGACTTTTGGTGTTTCACCTTCTAGGGTTAGGTTTTTGGATGTCTAGGGTTTTGGAATTCATGAGTAATATCAAAAAAGCCTCTAGAGCCTGATTGTGATTCATTATTCTTAGATGGATGCACGTAGCACCCACATATCTTCTCAAAGATAGCTACCACCATTCAAGTAAGTGTTTCAGTTCTGTAGTTTTACAGTTTCATCCTATTTCATTATTTAATACAAGATATTATTCACTGGATATTTGTGTCATTCTTCATATCTCTATGTTTATTGTATTCAGTCTGTTAATTAGTCCGTTCAACCCCTAAATTTGGATCAGTGGTATCAAAGAGGTATTCTCTTCATTTATTTTTCTTCGTGCATGTCCCCCACAAGATATGGGTACAAGAAGTTGGGACTCAAACCAATCAAGACATTACAATATCGGTCACGCCGAGCCCGACAACAACCCATGCAAGACAAAAATAAATATGATGGAGCAGGAGATCCTATTAAAATGTTGCTTGAGGAAGCCCTCACACAACAAAGGAATGAAATGATGGACAACTTTGCACAGATCCTTCAATGACTGCCCACATGAGAAGCATCTTCATCAGGTAGCCATGCAACCCCCTTCAACATATAGGTAAATTTTGATATTCCATTATTTGAAGGACTGATAGATGTGGATTTTGTAGATAAATGGTTGAATATTCTTGAAGGATATTTTTTCGATCCACAATTTTTCCGATAGGGAAAAGATCACTTTTGCACTCCTCAAGGTCATTCCCCATGTTAAATACTGGTGGGATACTTACTCTCAGAAAAGGGTCGTGAAGGAATATCCAATTTTTTTGGTGGCCCCTACATGGGATTCCTTCCGGGATGCCATTAAAGAACAGTACAACCCTATTGGAAGATACGAGGACTAGTACACTAGATGGACCACCCTATGTCAAGAAAGGGACTAGACAGTACCATATTTCACCAATATTTTCATACCCTACGCACCAAATTGGGTATCAAAGACTCTGAGCATCAGCTAGTTCTTAAATACCACGGTTGTTTGCATAGATAAATTCAAATAGAAATGGATTTCTTGGACATCATCTCATTGGGCACGGATTATAGATACGCTATCAAGATTGAGAAGAAATCTAAGCAAAAAAGGCGACAGTTTGGATAGGCAAACCTCTCACAACCGAAGCAGGGAAAAGGTAGCCCCAACCCACACAGCAAGGGACCAAGTTGAGATGCCCTCCCTCAAGAAAACTAGTCCAAGATGCAACACAAGAAGGGAAATGAGAAGATGAAGAAGGACACAGGAAAATGGTGTGAGTACCATAAAATTCCTTGGCACAAAACAGAATAATTATGCTCCAAGAAGTCCCTCGTGATCGAGCTGAAGGCTTCCGAGTCAAAGGACAATTTTGATTCCAAGTCAAATCCTAAAGGAGGGAAGCAGATTATCAATGTTGAACCTAGTGCCACTGTCGCTACCACCAAATTCTGGCCGAGAGATCCAGAAAAACCAAAGGAAGGGGAATGCCTCTTTCACTCGTAGATGTGATTCAATGGGGCTCCACTTCATTTCATTATTGATAGCAATATTCAGAAAAACATGATTTCAGAATACGTCATCAATTGACTAGACCTGCCAATGACACCACACCCACAACCCTACACCATCGGCTGGCTTTTCCAAGGAATAGATCTTTGTGTCAACCAACAATGTCGTCTTCCCTGTGACATCAAGCCTTTCAAAGATGAGGTACTGTGTGATATTGCTCCCCTTGAAGTTTGTAATGTTCTTTTAGGACAACCATATTTGTGGAAGTGTTATGTTGTGTATGAGTCTATACCCTCCAGTGTTATTATTACTTTGGGTAGAAAATTGTACAGGATCCCAGAGGTAGTGCCGCCTACTGCTATTTCTTTAATCTCTGCTAAGAAATGCAGTAGAGTAATTTCACAGACCGTGAAATTCGTCTTCTTTGTGATCCATGCTCATAATAAGAAAAAGGTCACTGCCACATCCATGGCCTCTAAAAAACGTCTTTCTTTATAGAAGAAGCAAGTGGACGGGATCGTGGAAGAATATAAAGACATATTATCATCACCTATAGGGGTACCAACACACTTCCAAGTCAAGCATCCAATTGATCTGACACCCAGTTCGCCTCTACCTAATGGACCAGTATATCAGTGCTCGCTGATGGAGAATGAAGAAATCAAGAGTCATATCTGAGAGCTTCTTCAAAATGGGCACATCAGACCCAGTTGCTCCTCTTGCGGAAACCTAATTGTACTAGTGCAGAAGAAGGATGGGACTTGGTGACTCTGCATTTATTACAGAGACTTAAACAAAATCATAGTCAGGAATCGCTACCCCATTCCCAGGATTGATGACCTTCTTTACCAACTCAAGGGGGGAAATTTCTTCAGCAAGATTGACCTAAAGTTTGGCTACCACTAGGTTCCCACCAAACCAACTGATGTATGGAAGACAACCTTCAAGTCTAAAGAAGGTCTCTACAAATGGCTAGTCATGCCCTTTGGCTTAACAAATGCACCAACCAATTTCATGAGGTTGATGGATGATGTATTGAGAACCTTCACCAAATTCTTTGTTGGAGTATATTTGGATCACATCCTCAGCTTCAGCAGAACGTGGGAGGAGCACATGTGACATATTCAACTGGTTTTGCGCACTCTACAGCAGCACACGATTTATGCCAACTTGGAAAAATTCTCTTTTGGAATGAACATGGTCCAATACTTGGGCTACATTGTTGATGAGAATGGGGTACATGTCGATCCAACTAAGATCCAAGTCATTCTTGACTAGCCAGCCCCGACCACCCTAACCTAGCTTCAGATCCTTTTGGGACTAGACAACTTCTACCAATGGTTCATGTTGGGATTCTCCCATATTGCATGGGCCCTCAACCAGGTAACCAAGGGTGGTGGTAGGGCTAGGTTTTTGTGGGGGAAGAAGAAACAATGATAATTCAATGATCTGAAGCATCGCTTGTGCTCATCTCCAGTACTCTCCTTGGTCAATCGGAAGCAACCATTCAAGATTGAGACTGATGTATCTGACTATGTTGTGGGTGCAGTTCTCACTCACCACGGGCATCCAGTGGCATACCATAGGGAGACACTATCTGATATTGTCTAGAAATACCCCACCTATGAAAAGGAAATGTATTCCATTATACAAGCGTGTTGTCAATGGAAACATTACATTCTGGGGAAGGAGGCGATCATACACATTGATCATAAGCATCTGCAATTGATACAGACACAAGGGAAATTGCAGAATGACCACCATCAGAAGTGGTCCACTTACCTGCAGCAGTTTCATATCAACATAAAGTATAAGACATGTATCTCCAATCATGTCGTTGAATGCCTCAGTTGGCCTCCTGTGGCTGCACTCACAACTGTGCTCCATTCCTATGGACATGAAGCAGCTGATTGGCCCCAACTTTATCATCAGGATCTTAACTTGGACACCACCTATCAACTCTTGGGTACAGGCACACATTTCACTCATTTTCACATTTAGGATGGACTCTTATGCCAACTGGTCCATCTCTATGTTCGTACAAGTGAGTGTGAAAAGATGATTTGGGAAGCCCACTACATTCAGGTGGCAAGACATTTTTGTGTGGAGAAAATTGTGGGCGTTCTTCAGAAAATATTTTATTGGCCAAAACTTTGACAAGATGTTAGCAATTATATCATATCTTGCACTTCCTTTTCCATTTCCAATCCAACCATCAAGAATCAAGGCTTATACACCCCTCTTCCTATTCCCGAGAAGCCTTGGGAATCCATCTCAATGGATTGCATGTATGGTTTTCCATCCACCAAGAAAGGAAATGACTTTGTGTTTGTGCTTGTTGATCAGTTTTCAAAGATGGCCATCCTCACAGCCTGTAAGAAGAATTTCACAGCGACAGGTACTGCTAATCTCTTCTTCAAACAAGTGTGGGTCCACTTTGGGATACCATAGAGCATCATCTCCGACCGAGACATCAATTTCCTCAACACCTTTTGGTCGAGTCTCTGGTCTCTGTTAGACACCAAGCTCACAAAATCCACTCCACCCCCAAGTTGATGGCCAAACAGAGGTCGTCAATCGGATGACTGTGCACATCTTGTGCATGTACAATTCTAAGCATCCACGAACATGGGACGAGAGTCTCCCATATGTCCAACAAATTTATAACATGACTCTCCATAGTTCCACCGGCCATATCCCATTTCAGGTGGGTCTGGGATTCCAACCCTTAGGACCCATTGATGTTTCACTTCCTCTTGCCACCGCACAATCACACTCTTCCCTTGGTCAGTCTGCGATTGACAAATCCACCAAATTCATTGAGCGAATTCAGCACATCCGCCAATAGGTGCAGGATATTTTGTAGAAATCCAATGCTAAGTACAAGCATCAGAATGATCAACACAGGGTACCACACCAGTTTCAGGTTGGCGACAAAGTGTGGTTACATTTGCAGAAAGAGCATCTCACTGGGCCCCAGCGGAAGCTTTTCCTAGTTATTTATGTGCCTTAAACTATCACCAAGGTTGTGGGTAGTAATTCTTTTGAGCTCAACACTCCTCCCTTCCTTGGTCTACATCCAGTATTCAATGTGGACCTCCTTCGGCCATGTTTTCCCCCATTATTGAACACCTTCGAGATCGCAAAACAACTGACACCAACAGAGATCAACCCTAACTCCATGGAACAAACATCCACTGATTAGATAGTAGACACCCAGGTCAAGGGCACTCACCAACAGTTGATCCATCTTTATCGGGTTGTCAAGGCAGGGAAAATCCTATACCAAGGAAAGTGGTTCACCTGGGGCCAAATCCAATAGAAGTTTCCTCACCTGATGTGGGAACTCAACGCAATGGATACCATTGCTTCCTAAGGGGGGAGGATTGATCCAGGCGCATATTGGTGGCCACCCACCTATTCCAACTAGCTCCTCTTGTTCAATTTTTGTTCAACATGTTCTTTTGTATTGCTTTGTAATTGTGGGTTCTACACTTTTGGGGCCGTCTAAAGCCCCACACATCCTCCAAGTGGATACGGGTGGCCTCTTTCCTAATCCAACTGGCTTATTTTGTATGTTTTCATGTCATTACATCTTGTTGTAATTGTAGGGTCATTTTGGGGCCCTAAACGTTGTTTTTTTGGCTCGCCACAGTTAAATTGTTGATGGAGTTATATTTTGATGGTGGAATTTGTATTTCTATGAAATATCTGTCCAACAGGCTATCACACAACTAAAATGAAGGGCGTATGCAAAATTTATGACCCTGGAAGTTGAGGTACCAAATTACACCAACTTACCCATAGGGCCCACATGACTTGTGGCATTTCACCTTCTAGGGTTAGGTTTTTGGATGTCTAGGGTTTTGGAATTCATGAGTAATACAAAATATTCCTTTGGAGCCTCATTGTAATCCATTATGCTGAGAGAGATGCGCGTAGAATCCACATCTCTTCTCAGAGATAGCTACCACCATTCGAGAAAGTGTTTCAGTTCTGCAGTTTTACAATTTCGGCCTATTTCATTATTTAATAGAAGATATGTTTCACTGGATATTTGTGCGATTCTTCATATCTTTGTGTTTATTGTATTCGGTCTGTTAATCATCTCGTTCGACTCCTAAATCCATATCACCTTGCTGGGATGAATTTCCCCTCACCCTAGGCATGTTTACCTGCATCTGGGTGTATTTTTGTATTTGGGTGAGTTAGTTTGAGTTAGGGTCCTATTTCCTTATTTGGAGGCAGAGTTTCTTGCAAAGGGGTTGGGATTTCTTATTGTGGGAGAGTGGATTCGAAGTGTTGAGGCTGAGATCAAAGGCTAGTCGATTTTTTTGAACTAGAGGTCGAGTTTTTTCTATAGCATAGGTTGAACTGATCGAGATAGGGTTTGAATCCTTTGTGGACGAGGTCACCCTCATATGTAGTCGTTTCCACTTCTATTTCATCTACATTCCATATTCCTCACCATATTTGCAAAGAAAACCTACATGAAATACACAGCATGTTCTTATTTAATTGTTGTTATATTATTTGTTGAGTTTTGTAATGTACTTTTGTTGTCTCAAACACTTAATGCAATAAATATCTTTGCCTCTCAATATGGGTGTTATATTGTAAATCTCAAAAGAGGGTATAAATACACATAAACTGTTTGGTAGAAATTACTTGTGTGTAAATGGCTTGATGAAATATCCACATTGTTAAACTAAGTGAAAATCCAAAAAAAATAGTGGGGATTTCACATCTTATGGTGAGGAGTCCTCACGATCTTGGAGAGAAACTAAGAATCCTCGAGGATTTTTCCTCCAATATGGGAATGACTATTAGTTCTGACAAAACAATAGTCATGATCATTAAATCCAATAAGATCACATATGATACTTTCGTATATGACAACAACAACTTGGAGGAAGTGACTTCGTACAAATATATTGGAATCAATAGTCACCACAAGCTCAAATGGAGCTATAGCATTGAGAAAAGGATAAATGGATGATGGAAAGCTTATTATGGGCTTGAAAACAATTGCAAATCAACCAATCTTTGGATATGGGATAAGAAAAAAGTCCTCTTCGAGAATCTTCTTACTCCTATTATTCTATATGGATGTGAAGTTTGGGGATGTAGTATCTCTAAAGAATCATGGAGAAATATAAAGCAAATCCAAATGAATTTATAACCTATAATCTCAAAATTAGAGGAAACACACCGTATCCTATATTATCCTATCCTCCTCTTAGAGGCAAGTCTTTCCCCCATTGAGAGAATGACTATGACTAGATACCTAATGTATAAGAATGAGTCAAACAACATGGAAGACAAGAGGCTTCCTACAATTTCTTAAAACTCCAAACATAACCACCTTCAACTCAAGCAGGGATGGCATAAAGATGCTCATTCTTGGATAAACCATTGGGGAATCATGGAAGAGACCATTTTGTATAATAAGGATGTTGTTAAAAGTATTATTAAATCAAAATTTAAGGAGAAAATGTGGTGTGATAAAGAGTTAGAGGAAAAAATAAAATTAAGGTATTATAAGGAGGTCAACCCTATTCTAAAAGATCAAAATAATCTCTCTATTTTGACAAGTGTAAAGAAAAAAATAAGCATTGCTAAAATAAGAACAAATTCTCATGAGCTCCATAGTGAAACCGAGTGTTGGTCAATTCCTAAAACACCATGGGATGAAAAAGTGTGTCACCCTTGTGACACTAAGAGGGTTGAAGATAAAAATCGCTTTCTCTTAGAATGTCCATTGTATACCCAGATTAGATCTCAATTTCAAAATATTTGTCACACTACTAGCCTTCCTAACCTTTTTACTCAACAAAACTATGGTGATCTTGAAAAGTTTATCTTAATGTTTTTGGAGCACAAAAAAAACATTCTAAAGAATTGCAAGTAATCCCTTACACTCTTAATGTACGATAAATCAATTCATTCTCAATAAATGTTCTTCTTCTTCTTCTTCTTCTTCTTCTTCTTCTTCTTCATCATCATCATC
>ML778065.1:628330-697656 GCA_009831015.1 Picea engelmannii
CATCATCATCATCATCATCATCATCATCATCATCATCATCATCATCATCATCATCATCATCATCATCATCATCATCATCATCATCATCATCATCATCATCATCATCATCATCATCATCATCATCATCATCATCATCTAATTTTTTAATATTAAAATATATTTTAAATTATTTGTTTATAATTATTAGATATATAAATATTTTTACATATATCCAATTCATACATAATAACAATAATTACATTCAGCCAAAATAATATATAATAATTATATGCATCCAAATTAATATATAAAAAATAAATATATAATAATACTACGATAATTATTAATATAAAGGTAGTCATACATTCAGTTCAATAAATCATGTATATTTTAATATTCTAAAATAAATCTTGCATATTTTAATATTCTAAAATTCAATCATTAGACACAATTTAATACTTTTTTAACTCAATCAATAATACTATATATTTTATGTAAAATATGCTACACAATAAAAATTAGAATACTATATTTTATGTAAAATATATCACACAGTAAAAATTAGAAATTCCACGACAACGTAAATTAGAATACTATATTTTATGTAAAATATATCACACAGTAAAAATTAGAAATTCCACGACAACGTGAATATTTTAGTAGCGTACTAAACGCTTTAAAGGTTATAGTGATACAATAAATAAAAAACATCATCGTTAATATTCTATAAGTCAATGGAGATCTCCCATCTTATAAAAAGATTATTTAATATTAAATTATAGTTAATAGGTTAATTTAAAAATATATATATTATTTTAAATGAAATATCTATAACAATCTTGAATTTATAATTTAATTTTCTTTTTTCCTTTTAATCTAATGATTTTCTTTTTTTCCTTTAAGCTAATGAGAATGTGATTCCACAAATTTGGAATTCAATTAGACTATCATACTTCATATATAAAAAAAAATGTTTACAATTTATGTATTTGAAGTTGAAGAGTAATTTTTTGGAATTCAATTAAAGTATCATATTTCATATATAAAAAAATTAAAGTATCATATTTCATATATAAAAAAATGTTTACAATTTGTGTATTTCAAGTAGAAGAATTTGAAGAGTAATTTTTCTCACTAATTTATTCACTTTTTACCTCGACCAAAGATATTGACACTAATTTTTAGGTTACTTTAAGTTTTTAATCTTAGTTTATGAAGATCATTTGAAAAAAAAATTCAACCTTTCTTTAATGACAGTGATACATAATGTTATGTATATTCTTCGATAAATGGTGAAAGTGGTACTAAAGTAATTAATTATAATTAATATTAATGTATCACTTGTCTCATTTCTATAAGCTTAACCATCATCCTTAAAGTCAACTATCAACATAATAAGATGACCACCCCTACATATAATAAATCCATATCACCTTGTCATATTCATCTCATCAACAATATGGATTCCACCACACCAACAATATCTATTCCACTAATAGATCATCACGTTTGATTATTAAAAGTGCACATATCAATTTGTTACTATGAAGGATAGTTCTATTAGCACCCTTTAACTTGATGTCATTCTGGAACTCTCCCTTAAACACTTTCAACTATATATTGATATGGTCGACGAATGGGCAGGAATGGGCAACGAGAGATTTTTCAAACCTTCGGGCAATAACAATGGAGAAACCTGCAACTAAATTAGGAGGCGTTTGACTCTTTCAGTGTGGAGTTCAACTAAATCTAGAGGAGGATGGTACCTGAGCTCTTCTTTATTGGTCGAATGATATTTTTTTTTGTTTTTATATCTTCCTACCTGTCTTGTCTTACCGTTCTACTTAGCAATGTAGCAAAGTTAAGAGGGTTAGTGATTTTATTTTAATCTGTGTTAGTGCAGGTTCGATCCCTCCTCATTTATTGGATTGATTTGAGGTTTTTAAGGGGGTTGTTAGTCCGTCTTAACTGTGACAGGAGGTGCCCTATTATGGCTGGGCCAGGGCTACTGACTCACACTCCACTCGAGGTGCTTCCCTATGGAAGATGAATTCAACGCCCTTATGGGGGAGGCTGACGAAGCCATCTCGAGGCAAGAGAGTCTTTTCTCCTCTGCAGATACGGTATATTTTAATGTCAGCTTTAACTCTCTCCGGGATGTGGTTAAGGCACAACTATCACCTTCCCATGTGGTAAAGAGTAAGGATTCTTGTTGTTGCCTTTCCTCTGCTAGTAATAAAGGTCTAGATTATGGTGTTTCAAAAAATCTATCTGTTGATATCCCTGTGTCTGCTCGGGAGGTTTTAGTGGTGTAGGTGGGTGGTAAAGGGAGGGTGTTTGGGGGGGTGTCTCGGGGTTTTCCCGAGGGAAAGACTACTGTTACTGGCCCTCGAAGGTTTAAACACTGGATCCCAAACAGGTCTAAGCAGAAGTTGTCGCTAGGAGATGATATAGGGCTGGAACACATAGTTAGTCTTGTGCTCTGTACTTTGGTAGTAATATTTTCCTACCATGCTAGGTGCAAGATGCCCTTGGAAGAGTGGGTTAGTTTCAACTGGTGTCCACTCCTGGGCTATAAGACAGAATTGGTTTACATGACTAAAGGGTAGTTTGGTTTTCATTTAAAGAGGACCGAGGACTCTGAGGTGATATTGGACAAAGCTTAGAGCTTCGATGGTGGCAGTATGATGCTTAAACGTTGGTGGGTGAGTTTCGATCCTTCTCACAATTACTTATGTTCCATACACTTATGGGTGTTTCTTCCGGGGTTTCCTTTACATTTTTGGAACGAAAAATATTTGGAATCTATTGGGAACGCCTTTGGAAAATTTATCAGAGTTGACGATGGGGCACTCCGAGCTTCAAATAAAAGAATTGGTAGAGTTCTAGTGGAAATAGACATTCATACGGGTCTGTTGGAAACCTTGGAAATTATTTGGCGTGGTTATCATCTGTCTCAATCTATGGACTATTTAGGCATCCCTTTCATATGCTCACGGTATCGGAATACTGGTCATCTGTGGCAGGACTGTGTAGGTTTAATAGAGGAGGAGGTCTCAGAAGGAACTATGTTGGAAAGGACAACTCATGTAGAATCGCCAGACATGGAACCATGCAGAATTAGTCCAAGAGATTATGATTATGCAGACCTTTCACAGTCGAAGCCGGTGGACTCTATTACATGTAAGATCAAATCTGTTTGTCCCACACTCTTTAATTCTTTATCTTCCTGGGAAATAAATGAATTGGACTCGTCTAGTTATTTCAGAGTGCGAGGTTTTTTTTTGAATAATCCGAGAGACTTTCGGGTCCCTTCAATGCCTAAGGTCCGGATGGGTACACCATTTGATGATTTACCACCTCGAGCTTTGGAAGGTAGAGATTCAAAACTTGGGGAATCCATTGACCCTCAGGTGGTTAGTGGTCTCCCTGTGGATGTTATTTTGCCTGACGACAACACTGAGAGGAGATCGCCTTGAGCTTTGGGTTTACTGGGAAGGGACTCTTTTCGACCAACTGTTTCTGTAGAGGAATGCATTTTGTCAAGATTTAGGTAACCCAAGATGGGGGATAGTGATATTGGTGATGTCCTAGAATCCCTTATCCCTTCCTATAGAGGGGTGCACTCTCTGATTCAATTACCAAATTTTCGGGGGAGGTTTGTTTATCCTAGAACAAATATTGTTGGGGTTTCAAGGCATTTGGGCACCACTAAGGAGACTCCTGGGAAGGTTTTTACGTGGTCCAAGGGTCTAGAAATGGATATTTCTCCTATAAAGACTAAAAAGGCTATGGGTCCTTTACCTGTGGAAAATCATTTCCTGGTCATAAGTGAAATTGGGGCACTTAGAGACCTGAAAGCCCTAGTGAGAGAGAAATCATGATATTACTCTCCTTAAAGATTAGAGGGGTGGGGGGGCACTAAAATATCCCTCCCTTTGAAGAATTCTTTGAAGGACTGATCCAGATATTATATTTTTGCAAGAAACTATGGTTGAGGATAAAAAAGCCCAGGATTTTATGCTATATTTTCTTCCTTCTTGGCTCACTTGTGTTGTTAGTGATGTTTGTACATTGGGGGGCCTAATTGTATCTTGTGACCCAAATATGTTTGAAATTACTCATTTTTTGTGTTGTGGTGTTATTCTATTAACAGGCACTTGTTTGGAACTTAATCAACCAGTCACTTTGTTAAATGTGTATGGAGTCTATTTAGAGTAGCATTCTGGGAAAAGGTGGTTGGAAAGGGTCTATTGGAGCGTAGAAATCTCATTCTAGTGGGAAACTTAAATATTACCTGTGAAGATGGGGAGTTGTGCGGAGAAGAAACACATATGGATCCACGGTATGCATTCTTTAAAGATCTTTTTAATGAATCTAGATTGATATATTTATCTTTGGATGTTTGGTGCCAACCTGGAGAAATGGTCGAAGAGGTACTATGAGTATCTCCAAAATAATGGACAAAATCTTAGTTGTTGAAGATCTCATTGGGGGTGTTGGCAGGTATAATACATGGGTGGACTATCCATATTTTTCGGATCATGCACCAGTCCTTTTGAGATTAGATCGGACTACCTTCTCGAAGGCTTATCCCTTCAAGTTCAATGCCAAATGGTTAAGCGAAGAAGAGGTGATTACTCTAATGACTGAAGTCTGGAAGGATCCATTTCATCTGGTTGAAAGGGATGTTCAGTAGCGATTAGCGAATAAACTGAAGTCTTTGAAGGATCATATAAAATCCTAGGCAAAAGAGTTTAAAAGCAAACAGGAGGAAAATGTTGTTCGTTTGGAGGGACTTCTAAAAGAATTATTCATGGATACGGCTTTGGAGATGACTATTATGGACAGGGAGACACAAATTAAACTTCTAGAGGTATAGAGGGACAAAATATTAATAGATGAAGAAGAAAAGTGGAGACTCACAAGTAGAGTGGCGTGGTTAAAGAGTGGTGATAAAAAAAAAAAAAACTTTCACAATTATGCTAGTTTCAGGAGGACTAAGAACCACATATGGGATATTAGGTATGACTATGGAGAGACTCATACCAGTCAGGAAGCCTTTATGAGGAATCGGATCAAGTGGTTATAAATGATCAAGTTGAAATGGCTACACTTTATGATCATTTTGTAAAGATTGAGGATATAGTGCTACTAGAGCACCCATGTACAAAGAAGGAATTGTGGGAGGTTCTAAATTATTTCGCCAAATATAAGAGCATGGGGCGCGACGGGTGGACTATGCAGTTCTTTATCCATTTTTTTATTTGGTGGAAGATGACTTACTAGCTATGGTCGAGGATTCCAAATTGTAGGGATCAGTGAACAAGTCATTAAACGTGACCTTCTTGACGCTTATCCCAAAAGTAAATAATCATGGCCCCTTCGAGGATTACAAACCAATTTCCCAAAGAAATTTATGTTACAAGTTGATTTCAAATATTATTGCAAATAGGCTTAAGACTATCCTATCATGGTCGTTGTCAGAGGAACAATTGGGTTTTCTCAAAGGTAGATAGATCCTGGATGCAATTTCCATGACATAGGAATGCCTACATAGTGTTAAAGTCAAAAAATCAAAATATATGATTTTAAAGTTATATTTGAAGAAAGCTTATGATTATATAAACTGGGATTTCCTGTGCTTGACATTTATCCAATCAGGTTTCATTATTCCCTTCACAAATTGGATTTTAAGTTGTGTTACTGGTGCAAAATTTTCAGTTCTGATAAATGGGGAGACCTCTCAAATGTTTAAGAGTGGAAGGGAACTTATACAGGGTTGTCCGTTATCGCCTATGTTATTCATACTTGTAATGGAAGGTCTTAGCTTATTGCTAAATAAGGGAAAGGAAGAAGGGAAGTTATCTGGGGTTAAGATTTCAAGTTTATTTAAGAGCTTACATTTCTTCTTTGTGGATGATGTGTTAATTTTGACAAAGGCCTCGGTTGTGGAGTGGTTAGAGATAAAAATATTACTATTATCTTTCTGTACAACCTCTGGATTGTTGATTAATTTGTCTAAATCTATCTTTTACTATGTTGGAGTCTTTGGAGAGACTTTAGATAATTTAAAGGAATTATTTCCCCACGGCTTCAAGGAACTTGATAAAGGTTTTCGGTACCTTGGATAGTTTCTAAAGGCTGATGCTTATAAACCCATGGACTAGAGATGGATCCTCACAAAAATAGAAGAAAGGATTGGGTTTTGGTGTAAAAGATGGTTGTCTCTAGGGGCATGGTATACACTGGTTAAATCGGTGCTAGAAGGTAAACATGTGTATTGGATGGCTTTGGTGGCTATACCTGCTTCCATTTTGCAAAAAAAAAGGAGAATGATGTTTAGGTTTCTGTGGTCGGGTGATGTGGGAAAGAAGAACCTTCATCTGTGTAGTTGGGATTACATTGCAAAGCCAAAGAATTTGGGAGGTTGGGGTATCCGAAACATCTTCCTATTCAATAGTGCTTGGCCGCAAATTCCTTGTGGCATTTTTTAATAAAGGACATGATATGGAGCAAGGTGATAAACGACAAGTATATCCCCCATTGCTCTATAGTTACTTGGTTAAGGTCGACATCAACTACAACTCTGTTTGCCTCGCAGACTTGGAAAAATTTGTTAAAATCATTACACATTGGATCAATTGGAGACCGGGTTCAGGTCACTTGGTGCAAATTGAACTAGACATTATTTTGGGCCTGGGGAAGGCTTTGTTCATTTCAAATCAACTCTTATCTTAATTAAAAAAAAAAATGTGGTATACCTTTATCATGCTTTGGGAGAGAGCAGGTCGGGTTTACCTCTTGATTATTGGAAAAATAGTGAAGAGCTTGGACTAATCGGTAGAGGAATGGGAAGCATTATGCAAGAATATGAGTGGAGCAGGGATACAGTTAAAAAATAATTAAGACGTGCTCATCTGGACTGGAGGCGGTAGTTCAAGATGCATTAGTGTAAAAAATATTTATCTAGCCCTTGCAAAGACAAACTGGCCAATTGGTATTGGGGGATGGAGAAGACACATGTGGAAGTGGGACCTGGTGTAAAAGATAAAACTCTTTACTTGGTTATCTATAAAGAGTAGAATTCTTACCTGGGACACTCTGCAAAGAAAGGGCTAGCAAGGACCAAATATATGTCACTTGTGTTCCAAACAGGATGAATCTATATTCCACCTTTTTGTTTCTTACAGTTTCTATCGGGAGGTGTGGAACAAGATTTTTAAAGACTTTGGTATTAGGACGGCATGGGAATGAAGTACTTTAGGTGGATGCTTTGAGAATTTGCATAAAAAGGAGGTATCCTACATAACACTCCCATCCATTATCTATTGGTTTGTATGGTTGGAGAGAAATAAATTTATCTTCGAGGGAAGCAAACCTTCATATTTCTCTATTGTTACAAAATTTAAAGCCCTTCTTCCCTTTGTGCCTTTGGTGAAGAAAGTAAAAACCCACATTTTTCAAAACCCTTGTCTTATTACTCCTATAGTGTGTTGGTTTGATGGGGCTGTGCACTTAAGTGATCTTAGGTGTGGGGCAAGGGACCTTATAAAGACTAGTGAAAACTCAGTCTATAAGTGGTTTTTCAATTGTGGCCAAGGGACAAATATGAAGGAAGAATTGTTGGGAGCATGGGAGACTCTTTTTTTAGCGGAGCGCTTGAATTTAGATGTAATCCAGGTAATTGGTGATTCAAAGATCATTATTGAGTGCTTGAAGGATAGAGGCAAGCTTCAGATCGCTTCCTTGATGGGATGGATGGATAGAATTAAATTGCTTAAAAACTCGTTTAGAGAGATTCACTTCACTCATGTCTACAGGGAGCTAAATTTGGAAGAAGATTTTTTTCTGAAAAAAGGCTCTATCAAAGACTGAAGGAAAACTTGAATACATCCAGTGGGTTAATGGAAATGAGGGGCCCACTCTCTCCATCATTTTTTTTAACAAAGTTTGTCTTTTTTAGTTTTCTCAATTTCTAGCGATCTTGGAGGATAGTCCCATGATAAAATGGTTTCATTGTCGTTGGCTGGAACCTTATCTCTATTTTGGAGTTTTTATGTTGTTTGGGTCTTAACTTTTGATAGACTCCTTTGTCTCAGGATTCCCGAGTTGATCTTTTTTGTGTCTTCCACATTCTAGAGAAGTTGCTTCTCATAGTAATTTCCTTTTTGTAAGGGCTTTGGTATATGATGAGAAAGTGAAACAGGTTTACCAAGCAAGAACTTTGACGAAGTAATGGTTAAGAACATGTGTTTCCTCCTAAGAGGTCACAGGTTCAAATCCAGAGGGGGGTAGGGTATGTATACCTTCGTAGACTTTACCAGTCAAATCGTTGGGTGAAGGGGGGTCCCTTGTCCCACAAACAAGGGGGTCTCATACACCAATTTGGTGTGCTGGCTTGGCCATGACCTTAAAAATAGATTATTATTATTATTATTATTTATATTTTCTAATATAAAGAACAATTTTTCTGCTGAAAAAAAAACTATATATTGATACTATGATTAATTTTGTGATACCTTTTTATAATGGTTACTAAGAATAATACAACTATCCATCATTGTTTACCTTGTATACCATTTGGGTTGTTTTCTTTTTATGTGTTTGTTACAATCTTCACTATCATAAGTACTCAATTTTATATTTTGTACACGTTGAAAATGGTTACATAGAACAACACAATTATTCATCATCGTTTACATTTGATATCATTTTCGTTGTATTTCTTTTTATATTTTTAGTACAATTTTCAATATTATAATTACATAAAATTATACAGCCTGAGTGGGCCTAATGGTTAATAACATGTGTTTCCTCTTAAGAGGTCACAAGTTCAAATCCAAAGGGGAGTAGGGTATGTATACCTCCGTAGACTTTACTAGTCAAATCATTGGGCGGAGGGGGGTCCCTTGTCCCACAAACAAGGGGGTCTTATACACCAATTTGATATGGCTTGGTCGTGACCTTAAAAATAAATTACTATTATTATTATTATTATATATGCTTAAAATTAATATTGTTGAAATCTATATAAATTTTAAACATAATTAAAATTATATTATAATTTAAATTCTATGTATAAAAAAAATGCTTAATTTTATTAAATAAGATCATTTAAATTGAATTGAATGGATAATTTATAAAATTATGTATACATACATTTAATTCAACAATAAGAAGATAATTATTAATAAAAAACATAATCATATTCTCTCTCTTTTATTATTATTATTATATAATTTCATACTTTATAATTAATAAAAATTAAAAATTTCATAACCATCCATATTTTTCTCATATAATAAGCTTTTAAAAGTAAAGGTTATAATGATGTTCTCACAATGAATGGAAACATCACCAATAAAATTCTATAATGAGAGAATGTAAATCTCCGAAATTTTGGGAAGAACATAATTCTGTATTCAATATATAGTTGTCTTATCGTTAATATGTAAAGCTTCAACTTTAATATGAATCTTCTATATATTATTATTATTTTGAATGGCATATCTATGATAATATTCGTTTTATGATTTAATTTTCTTTAGTCCTAATAAGATTGTGATACCATAGATTTGGAATTGAGTTATGCCATCATCATATTCTATAGAGTTATGTCACCATATTTAATATAAAAATAATATTTTTTATTTATGTATTTAAAAAAAATAAGTTTTTTAGTTAGTAATATTTTATATAGAAATAATGTTTTTAATTTATGTATTTAAAAAAATTAAGTTTTTTAGTTAGTAAATTTTATTGCTTGCTAAAAAATAGTAATGTCCATATAGTTTGAGTATATTTGACAGGGTTTCTATTAAAGGAAACCAACTTATCATAACAATTGTTAAAATTTGTTGGTTCTTTGAGGAGTTAAAAAATAGGATAGTCTAAAAATAGATATGTTGTTTGAACTATTTGACAAAACAACTAGCCTATCTTAAACTGTGGAGAACAAACTAGGCCCAAAACTTGAAGTGAAACTAGAAACTGTAATAAAAAAACCACAATTAATCATTATGCAAAGCATGTCTCTGATGAGAAGTTGTTCCCAGTGGCAGAGGAATGAGTTCACAGAGTAGGATTGTGTCTAGAGTAGTCATACCGAGAACCGAGCTTTGAAGAACAGAACTTGCTTGCATTTCCACGATCCAGGAGAAGCGCTCATGGAGTTGTTCAATACTAAACTTCAAGTCTATGATCTCATTGCACATTTTGAAGATGAGGTTGAGAAAAGTATCTTTGGAAAGGTAATTGAGAGGAGTCTCATAATTCATGTCTTCCATGTTGGTGTGAGATGAGATGGAAGGTCGGGAAGAAGAAAGGTGTCCCAAAGGAGAATTTGGAGGTGGCACTTAGCTAGAATTATCGGCCATATAATCTAGAATCTCCTCAACAACTAGGAAGATCCATGTTTTCATGGATTCCAGATCTTATTGGGCTTGAGGAGCATGGGAAGGAAAATTTCCTGTTGCACAACCTATGAGGCGGGAAGAAAACCCTACTTCATTACGACGAGTGTTTAGCCTACCCCAAGAGGAGCGAGCTCGCTAACGCATTCTAGACCCAAAAGTAAAGGTGAGAATGACAAAGATTTGATGAAGATCGAGCACTAGCACTATGACATGATGCGACATATACTCTGAGAGGGTGAGATGCTCAAGCCTGGTAGCGAAAAATATTTCCTCCTTGGGATGAATAAACTAGCTCATAACAAGGAGCAAAGTCCTAATTATTGAATTTGGAATTGTAGAAAACGAGGGGGGAGTAAAGAGAGATAACTTCTGTGTCCTCAAATGTACTAGATACCTCTTGGATGGCCTCCATCCATTGTATATGAAACAAGGGCTAGAATCTCCCATTGATCTCAACAAGACTGAAAATAACTAACAAAGGAGGGTGTTGGTGAGTGTGCCTCCAGGTGGTAATCCCTCTACATGATATGAGCAAGGTCATCGTTAGAATGACACCCCATCTAGGGAAAAATTTTCTTTGCTTTCCAAGTTGATTCATTCTAGAAGAATGGGGTGCAGTGAAAACTGAGAATAGCTACATTCTAGATTGATATTAGCCTTGCTCACCCCAATATTGGCTAATTTTTCATCCACCTTGTTGGTGTCTTTGTGTACATGAAAAGAGATGAGAACCATGTTGTTTAAAATTAGAGATTTTAGAAGCTCTAGGTTGTTGAGAAGACACCAACTAGAGGAGAATTGTGTTGTTTCTTATCCATTAATGAGACGAGTGAGGAGAAATAGAAATACATGTGAGTCACATTCAATCATTAGTTTGTTATACCCAAGGGAGATGGTAGTTTGGATTCCCTTGATGAGGGCTCATAATTCTAGAGTGTTGCTTGTTTCATGGCCTAAGTTTCCTCCAAGAATATGGAGGATATCCCCCTTGTCATCCCTGAAGACTACACTATACCCAACGGATCCTGGGTTTCCTTTAGAAGCTCTATCGGAGTTCATATTGATGAATCCTGAAGGAGGTATTTTCCACGAAGAAGAGTTGATAGTTGAGATTGGGTGGGATATCTATGAGGTATGAGCTTGAGAGAGGAAGAGGTTCCAATGTTGGAGAACATGTTATTCATGACTGTCACATTTGAATTCTTCTTCAGTATTGTAATGTCTCCAACTAGGCTAGGTGGAAATATTATGTTTTATGTCCCAAAATTGTGATTTCAACTTATGTGAATGTGTCAAACACTTGTATAATGGTTTTGTTAACTTCTTACAAATAGTTTGCTCAAATAGGAATATTGTCAAACACATTGCATGTATCCATTACATAGAAAATAGATTAGATAACCATGGAATCTTATTATGGATGGAAACTCCCAAAATATACACAATGATATCTAATGGTTGTAATAACAACTGCAGAATATTTCTAAGAACACAAATCTAATGGTTTCGAGGAAGCTGCACAATCTACTACAGAAACAATATAAGAAAAGATGGAATGATTCCAATCTCTGATGTCCATTAATCCAAGGCTCTCCAATCCTTACACTACTTTGCTTTAGTAATGTCCTCTCTATAAGAGGACCTCCAATATCTCCTGAAACCCTCAAAAACTAGATCTGAAAAAAAAAATCAATCCCTGATTCACAAAGGTCCTCGCAAGACAACTGGGGGACATCTAGTCGGTGCTTGCGGGACAACTCATGCTCAACCCGTGAGGGTGTCTGCTTCCACATTTATGTGAAAACCTCCTTGACCCTATAGATATGATGACCGACCTCCTCTATAAAAATGCCGCAAATACCTTGCGCAACCCAATATGCCTCCAAACTCTCTCCAGGATGAAACCAACCCCCACAATGAGCTCAAATCAGGACTCTAGATGAATCCTCCTCTTGTCTATCTCAGGTGGATATTACACCACTGAAGATAAACTTATACAGAAGGGTTTTTCTAAACCCTAACGAAACAATGGCTCCAAGAGAACTCCAAAATGAGAGATCAAATGATAATTCTAAAGAGAAGGGTTACCCTTCTATTATTCCTTCCTTTGGACCTTCTAGATCTTTCCCCTTTTTGACCAAATCAAACCTTCACTTTATTTTCCCTCCAATTCCATTTGAATATAAAAAAAAAAATTTAATGTCACTTTTAGGATTTATCATTCTTTTTACCTACTGACACCAAATAAACCTCCTTGAATCCCTTTTTCCTTGTTGACTATAGCCTACATGATTCATATAGGCTATTGAGTCATCCTTCATAATGATCAATTGGAAGGGGGCATTACAATCCTCCCTTCCCATGATTTCTTGTCCTCAAGAAACTCCAAATCAGGGTGTTGTAAGATCTCCTCTCCTTCCTAGGTAGAGTATTCTATGTGAAATCCTCTTCAGATGACCCAGTACTCTCGAATGACCCTCCTCAGTATCTATTCCCTGACATCAAAAATCCTCTCGGAAACTAGAACCAATTGTCCTTCCTCATCTAGTGGAGGAATATCTGTCAAATCAGTGACCTTCTTTCTGAATGCCTTCTTGAGGTAGGATACATGGAAGGTATTGTGGATCTTGATACCATTTGGTAGCTCCATCTCGTATTCTACTTCCCCAATTCTCTTGACCACTCTATAGGGTCTATAAAATCAAGGATTTAACTTCTTTGCACAACTCTTCTTCAATGATGCTTGTATGTAATGCTGCAACCTAAGAAATAATATATCTATAACCTCAAATTTTCATTCTACCATGTGCATATCTTCATACATATTCTATTGATTATGAGTGTCATGTGAGTTCTCCTTCAAGACTCTCAATATGTCCTGACCTTCCTGCAACCAGTATTTGGCCTTGGGAGCTCAACTCTCTCCAAATGCCAAGTCCACAAAATATGGAGCATCATATCCATTCAATGCTCTGAATCGGCTCATCCCCATGGACATGTGATGGATGGTGTTGTAGAAATTCTCCTTAATATGCAACCATTGTATCCATTTCCATTTCTTCCCTGACACATAGTTCCTCAGGTACCCCTCGATCCATTTTTTTACTATCTCGTTCTCCCTATCTATCTAGGGGTGATAGCTAGTACTAGGTTTCAACTCTGTCCCGGATAACTTGAATAGTTCCTACCAAAATGTACTAAGAAACCTTCTATCCCATTCACTGACTATATTCCTCAGAAGACCATGGAGTCTGAACACCTCCACAAAGAATAAATATGCTACTTGAGATGCGCTTTACTCTATAGGAATGGAAAAGAAGTGCACATATTCATTTAATTTGTTCACTACCACGTAGATATATCCCTTTCCCTATACCTTTGGAAATCCTCTGATGAATTCCATGGAAATTATATCCCACTTCTTCTCCAGAATCGACAATGGTTGAAGCAGTCCTCCAGCACATGTGAATTCTAACTTGTTATGTTGACAAGTCATGCACTCCCTCACATGACAAAGTACACCCCCCTTGAGACCCTTCCACGAGAATCTCTCCCTCACCTTCATATAGGTCTTTAGATACCCATGGTTCCCTCTGAGTGGTGTGTCATGAACTACCCTCAAAATATTATCATTGACTATGGACTCAAGAAAAATATAGATCATGTATTTGCAGTAGATGATTTCATCCACTACCCTGTATCTGTCATCCTAAATACGTCCCTCCATCAGGTCACAAGAAAATGTATTCTTGGAGTATTCCACCAAGAGAATGGACTTCCAATCTGTTGAGATCTATGTCATGGAGAAGGATACAAGTCTCCTGGATAAGGCCACAAAAAATATATTCTTCTTCCCCATTACATACTCAATGTCAAAATCATGTGCCTACACCTTACTCACCCATTTATGCTTCCTCTCATTTAGGTCCTACTAGTCCAATAAATATCTCAAGTTGTTGTGGTTAGTCCTAACCACAAAGTGTCCTCCAACCAAGCATTATTTGAATTTTTTCATTGCATGGATGATGGCCAACATATCCTTATCATATATTAGATAGAACTTCCCAGAATCCCTTAGATTTCTTCTCTCAAAATCTATCGGATGTCGGTTCTACATCAATACTACTCCTATCCCCTCACCGAATGCATCACACTACAGGACAAAAGGATACGTGAAATATGGGAGTTTTAATATTGGGAAATTGTTCATCACCCTCTTCATTATGTCGAATCCTACCTATGGATCCTTTAGAAATCAAAACATGCCTTCTTGGTGAGGTATGTCAATGGAACATCCAAATGTGAAAATCCTTTCACAAATAACCTATAATAGATACATATCCTAAAGAATCATCATAGATCTTTAAGTGACCTGGGGGTGGGAGAGTCTAAGATGGTATGGATTTTCTCTCGATGCACCTTTACTCCCTCAACACCAATCATGTGCTCCAAATAGAGGATCATTTTCAACCTGAACTCGCACTTTTTCTCCTTGGAAAAACACTTATGCTCCTCCATAATGGTGAGAATCTCATCCACATGCTTTAGATTTTCCTCCCATGTCCTACTATAGATTAGAATATCATCAAAGAACACTAGTAACAACTTCCTAAACTATTTGTTGAATATATGGTTCATGCAAGAATAAAATATAGTTGGTGCGTTAGTCAACACGAAGGGCATGCCTAGAAACTCATAGTGTCCATAGTGACACTTGAATGTTGTTTTATGGATATCCTCTTCTCTGACCCAGATCTGGTGGTATCCTCATCATAGATAAACATTTGAGAAGT
Source organism: Picea engelmannii (assembly GCA_009831015.1). NCBI lineage: Eukaryota > Viridiplantae > Streptophyta > Pinopsida > Pinales > Pinaceae > Picea > Picea engelmannii. The sequence continues at coordinate 643,521 of ML778065.1, forward strand.
ACACTTCCCCATGCAACTCATCAATCAACTCATCAATCCTGGGTATTAGGTATCAATTTTTTATGGTATTCTTTTTTAGTGCCCTATAGTCTATGCACATCCTCATAATGCCATATTTTTCCTCACCAATACAACTAACAAAGAAAAAGGACTAGAGATAGGCTTGATATGTCCCATCTCTAGAAACTCCTTTATGTCCTTCTATATTTTTTCCTTGAATCTCTTTGGATTCTTATAGGGGGTGTTGATCACGGGCTTCAACCCCTCTTCTAGTTCAATGACATGCTCAAATACTCTGTCAGGTAGTCTCCCTGTTGGCAATAGTCCAAACGCTCTTTCATGCTTTCCAAGAAATTCCTAGATATCTGTTGGGTAACGTTGATGTTCCTATGATGGATTCTCCATGGTGATCAACACTCTACTACACAAGCCACATTCCCATGTCTAAAATAGGCCTCCATGGGTTAGTTAGATCCTAGGGACACCTTTCAACATACCTCTTAGGAGGACTCTATTTCCACCCTTGTCTTAGAAATCCATACTCATGTCTAGATAATTCATGAGGATATCTCCCAATGAGTACATCCATTGAAATCCTAACACCACATAAGTATCTGCTAAATCCATGACATAAAATTCATTGGTCAACGTATAGTTTCCAATTGTTACTTTCAATCCCCTGATCCTATGAATACACATCATGTTCTACCCATCCTCTACTACCACATTGAATCCCTTGAAATCCTTCATAGGGATTTTTCTCCTAGTGACAAGTGCAAAATCAATGAAGTTGTGGGTGGCTCCACCATCAACCAATGTTGTAACCCTCTTCCCCTACACAATCCCTCTGACACTGAAGGTGTAATATTTAGGCACCCTAAAAGTGTGGAAATGGTCACTCCCTTGGGTTTATATTACAATGGTATATATTATGTAGCATGTTATGTATCACCACTATCATGTCCAATACCTTCATCATCACCGTCATCCTCCTCATCGTAAACTACCTCAATGTAATGGACTCTACCTTTTCCCATACATTGATGACTGGACTCCCATGAATCTTTGCAACTGAAGTAAAGTTTCTTCCTCCTCAGTTTTCTTCGATTCTTCTTATCCATCCTTTTCTTTCCTATCCATGTCTTATGGGGAAACTTCATCCCCTTACCACCTTGAGGGGTGAGGAGTTTTTTTGGTACCTCCTTAGAGACTACATCCCTCATGTCCTTGGTTCTCATGATGACCTCTTGCAATGTGGTTGGCCTAAATTCCTTCACCCGTCCTCTTTGGGGTTCAGCTAGATCCTTTGTGAATAGTATCACCAACCTTTGTTGAGAAATATCTATCACCATAATTGATCCAAAATTAGATTCAGTAGCTTGATGGAGCTCAAAAAGGCCTAAAAACAAAAGTTCTCATAATGGCTTCAAAATGGACGTGTGCGTAGACCTCGTCAATACAAACCCAACGTAACTTGAACAGGCTCAAATGAACGTCATATGCTCCAGATATCACGATCTGTTTCCAAAAAAATGATGTTCGTACAATCCGTACAGTGCCACGTGGTAGCTGACTGTATAGGCCATACATCTGTATAGCTGACATGGAAGGCATAGTTTCCACTGACATGGTGGCATATGGAGGTCTCATGTGGCAAGATGACTGGGAGTATGGATGGATGATGTCTCGGGAAGGTACAGGTGGACCAATCCAGGAGTGACACGTGTCACCACTATAAGGGTGACATGTGGCACGCCCGTATGACATACGTACAACACATGGAAGACAGTGATTGGGCAAGTGTGGTGACTAGGTAGACAACCTGTCCAATCGGATTTTGACACGTGCCATTTGTTTCGGTGAATGGTGAGGTGCCATGGGGCCTAGACATGGGCTACCACGTGGCACCCATTGGTTGGTTAAAGTACTGCAAAATGTTGAATTCAATGAGTTTTGAACCTGTGACCTCTGAGAAAGGGGGGGATGTTTTAGCATAGGTGGGGCTACCAGCCTGCCTACCTAGCAGTTCTTAATCACTAATAGCACCATCGCTACTTAATCTTGTTGCTATGTGGAGTTGGCGAAGGTTAGGGCTGGGGCTAGGCCCCAGCCCCTAGTCACAACACCTTTCCATATAAACTTCTACTCGGTATAACTATGGCGCGGATTGTTAAGTGGTTATCCTTTGGACCTATGTACACATCATATGACCTCGAATGGATTGTTGGACATGGATATGGTGGCGATATCCCTTGGTTTTGAGGCCTTACTTTTTGACAGTCCATGTGACCTGACGTGTATTGATTAGAGCACGGATATGTGGGGGTTATCCTTGGTCGGTCGAGCTAGCCTGTCGACTAGGAGCTAAGCCATTGGAGGGCTAGTTCAACCGTTAGCATGTGGAGCTCTGGGCCTATGGCATATGGCAGCAAATGCGACCAAGCGCTAAGGTTGGGGGGCTAAGGACCAAGGGGCCAGCGCATACAGTCTAGCGCTAGGCCACATGGAGCACACCATGTGACCAAGAGCCCACTCTAAAGGGGTTTCACCCTTAATATATGAAAAAATGGGTTTTTAACTTTGGAATATGATTTTTAATTGATCTTATCAGCAGCTTTAGATATTTTTGGCCAATATTGGGGGGATATTGGGCCCTTTTTTAGGCCAGTTCTTGGGGGGAAGTTGGGTGATGACTACCAACTTCAGATCTATATAAAATAGGGCTTCTTGAGGCCATGGGAGGGATATTTAGAGCAGTTTTATGCTAAATATTTTCCAATCCAAAGTCATTTTTATGGAGGGAAGCTATTGTGGAGTGCACCTTTGCGGGCCATTTCTAGGAGCTTTAGTCATCCGATTTCAGTGTCGTTTATTTTGTTGGGTTCCAGAGATCTGGTAGAACAATACCATATCATTTTGTAACCTTTTTGGAACTATTTTGATGTCATTTTAAATCTTTGAACAGAAATAAGAAAGCCTCACCCACTGAGACAAAGGCCCAGAGACGTAGGCAAGATTACCGAACTTAGTTATCACATTGGTGTTTATGGTTTGCTATTGTTTTATTCTTATGTCCAGATATTTTTTTGTTTATATGGTTGTTATGTTTCTTATATGATCATTCCTCTTTCATTCAACTTCCTAAATGGTTAATTAACACATGCTTAATAACTCAACCATTGTCATTTAAAAGATATTTTTGGATCAAGTGGTTTTAGAGCTAGTTGACGTTTGGATTTGAGTTTTTCATGTTAACCAGGGAAAAGCTACATCGTGGTGAAGGAGAGCTTGTTTAAAAGAATCCATTAATTGGATTCAGAAAGAGAACTTATCAAATAGATAGTATGGCATCAAAAGAGGGACTTTCTCATGATTAGAAAGAGTTTCGAAAAACTTGCTTTGCCATGTTGGAGATGATAAAGGTTTTGTATGAGGATTACTTAGAACAGAAGAGACTGAATCTGGGTGAATCTTCAAAGGGAAAAAGTGAAGAAGGAGAGGATCCTCCTCAAATTCCTCCTTCACCTCCATCTTCACCTCCTCCTTCTTCTTCTTCTTCTTCAAGTTCAAGTTCTAAAAGTACCGCAAGAAAACATGTCCATAAACATAAGAATGAAATGCCTTTACTAAAACTTGATGTTAAATTCAAATTACCCAGGTATGATGGTGAAGTTAATGCAAAGAGACTTGACAATTGGGTCAAACAGATGGAGGTTTATTGCATTGTGCAACAAATCAAGGATGAGGCAACTCATATCAAGTTGGCATCACTTAGACTTGTAGGCACAACACTCATCTGGTGGCAAAGAAAGTTGCAAAACGACATGCAACAAGTGGGTATTGTATTTCCATCATGGCAAAGTCTTATTTATGCACTTGGAAAGCAATTCTATCCTTTGGGTTATAAAGAGAAAGCGTTAATTGAATGGAAAGATCTTAAACTAAAAAATGGACAAACAATTCAAGAAAACATAGATGGCTTTCATAAAATGGCATTGATGTTAGATATTCCTTTACATACCCAAGAAACTCTTCTGAAGTATATAGGAGATTTGCCTGCACATATTTGAAATACTATATCCATATTTGGACCTACTAATCTTGATGAGTTTTTTGTTCAAGAGACATACATTGAAGAAGGGAAAACAGGTGTTGGTGTATCAGGGGAATCGCCTTCAAGGAAAGAGGACAAAGGGAAGTGGCATGGCAAGAAAGAAAATTTAGTGGAAAGAAAGGAAGAGAAGCCCTCTTGCAAGAATTTCAAAAAAGAAGGGCATGATGAGGACCGTTGTTAGTAATTGCATCCTGAGAAGAGACCGAAGTGGTTCAAAGAGAAGAAAGGAAGGAAAATAATTGCAGTAGCAACACGACCCACAAACTTGGGATCAGATTTAGGTGATGAATCTAAGGTCTCATTGGTTGGTATGAAAAGTAAAATTTGTGAAGGATTTGATTGTAGAAGTAAATTGTTTCACATAAGGGTCATCATGAGGCACACTAAGGTTGACACATTGATAGATAGTGGATCTCAATCAAACTTAATTTCAGAGGAATTGGTTAAGCAATTGGGATTAAAAACACAGATGCATCATAAGATTAACACACTTAAATGGATAAGCAACAATCATCAATTCCACATAACAAAGTAGTGCACATTAAAATTTGCAATTTCGTCTAAGTTTGTGTATGAGGTGACATGTGATGTGGTGCCACTAAGTGAATGTGGAATGGTCTTAGGCGGTCCATACTTGTATGATCATAAAGAAATCTTCTACAGGGAAAAGAATCAATATCATTTAACCAAACCAAGTCAAGAATATGTGGTTCATGCTCATCATTTAAAGGAAAATAAATCTCTTCAAACTATGGAACAATTAAGAAAGGAAGCTCAAGAAATAAACACACCTGTAATTGTTTCAAATCAAGGAATCAATCTTAAGAAAGAACAAGAGATGATTGTAGAATGGAAAATCAATCGCAGTTTTCTTTACGATAAGCTAATGTCGTGCAAATATTACAAACATCTCACCGCATTTGCAGTCATATTTTTGGTGCTATCATTAGTAATATTGTCTACATGTATGATAGTGTCTTTAGTAAGATGTGATAGGGTACAAATGGCTAACAATATGTTGTCAGTTATCATGATTATGTTACAGTTGATCTTGATGAGACAAGTGCACAGGACAGAGTTTAAAGACAGGGAACAGGACGGGTGTCCTATCTTGAGCTTGATGAATGGTTAGTAATCTTTTGGGGACCAAAAGGTCTTAAGTGGGGATGTGTGATCTAGAATTGGATCCAGGAGCTTGATGGGGCTAAAAAAGGCCTAAAATTAAAATTTCTCATATTGTCTTCAAAACGAACGTCTGCGCATGCCTCCTCGATATGAACCCAACGCAACTTGAAAATTCTCAAACGGACATCATATGCTCCATATATTGCTATTTGTTCATTTCGCCAAACATGAAAAAAAATGATGATTGTACAGTCCTTACAGTGCCACATGGCAGCTTACTGTGCATGTCGTATAGCTAATGTGGCAGGCACTGTTGGTACTGATGTGGCAACATCTTGAGGTGACATGTGGTAGGCTGACTGGGCGTATAGATGGATAACGTGTCGGGAAGGTACAGGTGGACCAATCCGAGAATGACATGTGTCACCACTGCAAGGGTGACACATGGCATGCCCGTACGACGTACGTACGACATGTGGTAGACAGTGAATGGGAAAGTGTGGTGATTGGGCATACAATCGATCCAATGAGATTTTGACATGTGGCATTGGTTTCGACGAATGGTGAGGTGCCATGTGGCCTAGACATGGGCTGCCACATGGCACTGATTGGTTGGTTCAAGTATTGAAAAATGTTGGACTCAACAAGTTTTGAACATATGACCTCCGAGCAAGGGGGGGACGTTTTGGCGTAGCCCGAACTACCAACCCACCTAACTGGTAGCTCTTAACCACTAATAGTGCCACCTCTACCTAAGCTTCTTTCTATGTGGAGTTGGCGGAGGTTAGGGTTGGGGCTAAGCCCCAGTCCTCCGTCACAACACCTTTCCATATAACCTGCTACTTGGTATAACTATGACATAGATTTTTAAGTGTTTATCCCTTGGACCTGTGTAAACAACATATGACCTAGAACAGATTGTTGGGTGCGGATATGGTGGAGATAGCCCTCAGTTTCGGGGCCTTACTGTTTGATACTCCATGTGACCCAGCGTGCATTGATTAGAGCATGAATATGTGGGGGTTAGTCCCGGTCGGTTGGGCTAGCACGCTGAATAGGAGATAAACCATTGGAGGGCTAGTTCAACCGTTAGCACGTGGAGCTCTAGGCCTAGGGAATATGGCAGTCAATGTGACCAAGCGCCGAGGTCAGGGGGCTAAGGACCAAGGGACCAGCGCATACATTCTAGCGCTAGGCCACATGGAGAGTGCCATGTGACCAGGAGCCCGCTCTGAAGGGGTTGTGCCCTCAATATATGCACAAATGGATTTTTAACTTTGGAATATGGTTTTTAATTGATTTTATCTGCAATTTTAGAGATTTTTGGCCAATATTGGGGGGGTATTGGGACCTTTTTGAGGCCAGTTCTTGGGGGGAAGTTGGGAGATGATTACCAACTTCAGATCTATATAAACCAAGGCTCCTTGAATCCATGGGGNGGGGGGGGGGGGGATTTAGAGTAGGTTTATGCTGAATATTTTCCAAGCCAAAGCCATTTTTATGTAGGAAAGCTATTGAGCAACACACCTTTGCGGGTCATTTATGGGAGCTTTGGTCATCCTATTTCAATGTCGTTTCTTTTGTTGGGTTCTAGAGATCTGGTAGAACAAGACCAGATCCATTTCTAACCTTTTTTGCATTGTTTTGATGTCATTTTAAATATTTTAACAGAAATAAGAAAGCCTCACCCAATGAGACAAAGGCTCGGAGACGTAGGCGACATTTCTGAACTCCGTTGTCACATTGGTTTTTATGGTTTGTTGTTGTTTTATGCTTATGTCCATATCTGTATATGTTTATGTGGTTGTTATGCTTATTCTATATTTATTCCTCTTTCATTCAACTTCCTAAATGGTTAATTAACACATGCTTAATAACTCAACCATTGTCATTTAAAAGATCTTTTCGGATCAATAACTGCCACCCTCGGAAAATATGTGATGTAAGTTTTGGTGTACCTGTCTATCTCAATTGGGCCAACTCCATGAAGTGTATCTCAGGGTCCTTATTTTCAAACCTACCCATCAAACTCTGAGTGAATTCCACATATGAAGTGATGTTGGCATGCACTAATGTCACCATCCCATGATACCACCATTCATGAGATTCTCCTTCCAAGTAAAGGGAGACATACTTAATTGTTTCTGCCTCAGTCATTGAGTTAAGTTGGAGGTAAGTGTCCAACTTATGTAGCCATGCTATGGTCATTCTCTTGGTAGACCCATCGAAGGGTGGCATAGTAAACCTTCCCACCTTGTGCATGAGGTCAAAGTTCTATTGGCTATACACTCCTCTATTCCAATCCCTAGGTCACATAATTCATTATCAGAAACTTTATCACGAATATATTCATCTTGTTGGTCTCCAGTTTTGATCATGTTTTTTCCTATATTATCTCACAAAGACCTTCATTTACATACTCAGTACCACCCCTTCTGGCCTTGTTTTAACACAGTTGACATCTCTTTACCACTCAATGGGGTTACTCAAGGTATCTTTACGTTTCAAGCTATTTTTATGCATTTTGATGCTTTAAATTAATATTGAAACTAATGTGGCTTGAGTTAGGTACTATTTCTATTTACAGGATTGCCAGTACCAAGTACCAGCTCGTACCCCGTGGAGATACCAACAAAGCTGCTCAAGATTCGCGCATTTTGGCCAGAGTGGGAGACAACGAGGTTTACATGATAGATGGAGTCATCGCTCATATGATGATTGAAGGCACAATGATAGAACTGAGTCGTTAATATTTCATGATTCACACTTCGTGACACTACGTGTCACGAAGATGTGAAGACCATTTTTAAACTTGATTTCAAGCTATTTTCGGATCGGGGATCCGTTTGAGTTTATGTATTTTTGCTTTAGACTGTTATGGAAGATGATCTATATATAAATAGAAGATCACTCCTAAGAACGGTTAGAGTATGCTATGTTATGGAATACATTTCTGAATAGAATCTATCTTGCATTATGTTATTTCACTGTCCTACTATTTGAGTTGTTTCTTGGAGTAAATGGAATGTGAAGTATACACAGTCGTTGCGTAGATGATATAGTTAGTTTTGGTTGTTCCTTACAGCGTTTGTACCTTTTGGTTGGGCCCGCCAAATAGGTTCAAGTCGTTGCGTTACTCTGTCTTAGATTTAGTTCATTTCAGTGTTTTGGAATTTGCATACAGGATAGCTTAAAGTTTAAAGATTAACTTGTTCAGAGTCGTGCTTAATTGTTCTTCAACAGAATCGTTTCCCGCATACTGATATCTTTTACGTTGATGAGTATTGAATGCATGACTGATACCTGTAGGGTTTAGAACATGAACTAGGTTTGATTAGTTTCTAGTTTTCAATTCGAACATAACTTAGAATTGGAATGAACTTTGCTTTGTCAGATAGTTAGTTACCCTGCTTAGTTAGGATAGTTAGATTGCAGTTAAGTTAGAGGAAGCTTCTGGTACCAGTAGGGTAAGTAGGGTATTTCTCTGTTTTCCTGTATACAGATTTAGATTTATTTTTGATGTTTAGATTAGATGCATTTTAGGAAATACTCTCTCTCTGTCATGGCTTAATGGTGATGATAGATGATTAAAAGTAGTGGTAGAATAGTCGTGTGGAATCACACTTTTGAGTAGAAATAGAAGAACCAACATTTAAGCATAGGATTGTTTTCCATTGATGAATTAGATAGGAAATGATAAATTTTAGGATAGGCATTAGGATTCCGTTTCTCAGAATAAGTTTGTGTTTTCTTCTGAAGATAGTTTTTAAGTAGGGATTAGAATCTTACCCGCACATACAGTGTAGCAGCTCGAAGTTTACTTACCCTGGTTTGACAATTCAGTGTTTCAGGTCATTAAAATCTTTAATATTGCAGCCTGACATTTTTGGCGCCATTGTCGGGGAGCTGTTTAAAAGGTAAGAAGATAGTTGTCTTGATTAGTTTTAGAATGCACTTAGTTTGGTGTGGTATGTTAGCAGGTTGATAGTAAGAGGAGCTGTGGAAACAAAAGGGGTGAAAACCGACATATCAGTTATCACAGGTACTCTGAAACTCAATCTTAGTTTCTTTTTCTTCATTTAGCATGACTTCATGAGAAATAGAGATCCTAGAGGTAGATTTAGGAAAAATATAAAACCACAAAAAGAAGAAACCTCCACCCAAAAAGCGATAGAAACTGAGACTTCTGGCTGAGCAAACCATAGAAAAAAACCTAGAACCAGGAAACATCATACAGCAACAAACTCAAAACCCTGGTGATCCAGCCCTGGATGACACAGTTGACCCAGAGAAAATACAAGCTCTCCTCGTAAACCCTAACTCTGTAGTTTCACAGATAACAACTACAACTGTGAAATCAAGGGCCATAAGATCCTCAAAGAGACCAATAGGAGATAACACTTCTGACAAAAAGAATCCATAAAGGTGGGATTTTACACCCTCACCAAAGAAAGATAGGATTGTTTATACAATCCTTGGTAATCCTTTCACCATGGGAGAAAGAGGGAGAGACTTACATGGTAAACTTCATATCGAAAATGAAGGTGAAGAACAAGCAGAGAATGAGTTACCACTAGAAACCACCTTTGGATTTCCTATTCTGGATTTAGTCCAGAATGTCAATATGAAAAATATCCCACTTTCAGCACTACCAACCTTCCATGGGAAAAATAGTGAGGACCCAGATGTCTTCCTTTTTGAGTTCGACATCCTGTGCAAGAGTTATAACTATCTCCAGGATGCACATAAACTGAAATTATTTCCTACCACCCTGAAAGATTCTGCATTACGTTGGTTCATGAGTTTAGGAGAGTACAGCATCAGATCTTGGGAAGATATGAAGGCAAAATTTTTAAAGAAGTACCAAGATTATTGCAGAACCAAGGATTCCTGGAATGACATCTTCAAAATGCAACAGCAAGATGAAGAAAGCCTTGAGGATTTTCTAGAAAGATTTACCTATACCCTTCAAAAATCTAAATATAATGATCTCCAGGATGAAGCAATCAAGACTCTTTTCTTAAAAGGAGTTTTGGAAGAATATATTGATACTCTCAATCTAATGGCTTCAGGAGACATTTATCAAAAAAACTTTGAAACAATTAGTGAACTTTGTAGAACTTACTCAAGAAGTAAAGGGAAAACTGCAAAAAGTGTGAGAGAACCGATCAACAGAAATACCAAAACATCCACATGTGGTGGAGTTACTAAAGTCGAATTGGGAAACCTTTTGGATAATTTTAAAACAGACCTTTTAGGAACAATTGGCTCTCAGTTAGACACTTTGAAGATAAAGAGAAAGAAGGAAGAGGAAAACCCTGTCCTAAGTATATTTTGCCCAAAATGAAGAAAAAGGCATCCTTTACGAGAATGTCCTTTGGACAATGTTTCTGTATGTGCAATATGTACTGAGAATCATAAAACAGAAGATTGCCCATCCTTACCTAGATTGCAAGCAATATTCAAGGGAGGGGAAGCTCCAAGGACTCCATCTGCACCTAAGAGGCCTTAGAAGCCTAGAACTCCAAATGCAAATACATATCAAGAACCATTCCCACAATCTTCCAGCTATTATCCACCCTTCTCTCAACAACAACATCCATGGAACTAGCCAAGTTGGCCTTCACAAAATTCCCCTGCTCAACCTTGGTACCAGGGATGGAGAAGTCCAAACTTTGGAAGTAACCAACAGCAACATGCAGTACCAGTCCCCCAGAATCCATACACATAGTATCCTCCAAATATGCAACAATTATTGCCTGGTTTTACTCCACCTCTGTTACCACCTATTCCACAAAACCCTCAGCAGCCACAGAATCCACCACGTCCTACCATTTTGCCTGCTCAACCCGTTCCAAATCCTAACCATAGACCACCTCTACCACTCCATAATGTTGATTTCCAGAATTATCCAGCTTACAACATCAACCCTATTTCTATACAAGAAGTACAGCTGAGATCTGGAAAAATTTTAAATAAAATTCAGCCCATAACAAAAACAACACCAAAGGTAATTATCGAAGAACATGAAGATGAGCCTACAGACAATTTATCAAATGAGACACCCCTGCAAGATGTTATCATTCCAAAATAGAAAGAATATGAATCACAGCATAACACACAAACTCAGGTTCCACAAACGCCTCCTTTTCCTGAGAGGTTGCTCATTGAAAAACCAATTGTACAATCTGAGTTTGACATTATGACTGAACTGAGAAATGTCTGTGTTAAGATTCCATTGTTACAGGAAATCAAAGATGTTCCCATCTATGCCAAAACCATCAAATAACTCTACATCAAGAAACCAGGTCGAAAACAGAAAGATCCACCCACAATACATCTAGTAGGACAGTTATCAAATTATATTTCTGAAACACCCAAAATTGTAAAGTATGCCAATCCAGGGAACCCAATAGTTTCAGTGACCATCAAAAATGTATCTATTGGTAATACTTTAGTTGATTTAGGTGCATACATTAATATAATGACCAGCCACACAGTGGAACTGTTACAATTAAATCAACTCCTTCGCCCTACTCCTACAGTTCTTGAACTGGCTGACAGAACCACTATAAAACTTGCTGGAATTCTTGATGACATCCTTGTGACATTAGCTTCATGGGAATAGCCTGTTGACTTCATGATTATTCATTCAAAGGACCCCACAAAAGGCCATCCAATCATTTTAGGGAGACCCTCGTTGGCCACAGCCAACGCTTTCATAGGATGTCATGGTGGAGATATGTTTATTTCAAATGGTATTTCTTCACGGAAACTTACTCTGTTTCCACCTGCCCGGCCTGTTACAGAAGAATTATGTTGGTTGAAGTGCCCCTATTTTGAGAATGAGGATGGGGAACCTTTATTATCTGTTGATGAGATCCATGCACTGCAAGAACCTACAGAGGATGACATTTTAAGTCAATTCCTTTCTGTGACAGAAAATGTTGAGTTCCCACAGACCTACCTTCAATATGATTAGATTTTCAGAGAGGATTTTCAGGAACGAAGTGAGTTATTTTCCTCATTTTCACCATCCATGGTTTTCACTATTTCTGAACACTCAGGGCCACATACCATTCCAGTAGAACTTAGTCCAAGTAGATGTCTATACATTAACTCTGAATTGAGTCTCAGTCAACAGGAACAGTTGACAAAACTTTTGAAGGAACAGTCAGGGGCTTTTGCTTGGGAATACACTGATATGAAGGGAGTCCACCCTGACACCTGCATTCACCACATCTACATCCAGCTATGGATAACCCCAGTAAGACAGCCACAGAGACGCATGAATCCAATCCTAAAAGATTTTGTAAAAGAAGAATTACAGAAACTGTTAAATGTTGGATTCATTTATCCAATTTCTGACAGCAAATGGGTTTCACCTCTTGTTGTGGTACCCAAGAAAGTGACAGGAAAATGGAGGATGTGTGTAGACTTCAGGGAGCTAAACAAGGCAACCCTGAAAGACTATTTTCCTTTACCTTTCATAGATCAGGTTCTGGATACCCTAGCTGGAAAAAGATATTTTTCTTTCCTTGATGGATATAGTGGGTACAATCAAATTCAGATTGCTCCTGAAGACCAGGTCAAGATGACATTCACCTGTCCTTGGGGCACCTATGCCTATAAAGTGCTGCCTTTTGGATTATGTAACGCTCCTGCGACATTTCAGAGAGCTGTCCTTGGTATCTTTGCTGACCTGATTCATGACTATGTGGAGGTTTACATGGATGATTTTACTGTCTATGGTAACACCTTCGAAGAAGCCCTAAGTAACCTGGAGAAAGTCTTGATTCGCTGCCAAGAATCAAATCTGTCCCTCAGTCACGAGAAATGCAAAATGTTACTAACTGAAGGGATTGTGTTGGGTCACCATCTGTCTGCTGAAGGAATTAAAATTGACCCAGCCAAAATTGAGGTTATAGTTAATCTTCCCTCTCCAAAAACCCAGAAAGATGTGAGAAGATTTTTGGGGCATGCTGGTTATTATCGTCGATTTATCGAAAACTTCACAAAAATAGCCAGCCCCATGTTCAAACTATTGACAAAAGATACAAAATTATGTTGGGATGATCATTGTCAGAGTGCCTTTGAGGATTTAAAAGCAAAACTATCTATGGCACCTATTCTCAGAGGACCAAACTGGTCCCTTCCTTTCCACATCTCAACTGATGCCTCAAACACTGCTTTAGGAGGAGTGCTTGGGCAAAAGGAGAACCAACAGAATTATGCAATCTATTTTACCAGCAAAAACCTTACCCCCCCTGAATTGAACTACACAGTAACAGAGAAGGAATTTTTAGCAGTAGTTCATTCCATCAACAAATTTCGTCACTACATTACTGGATATGAGGTTTTTGTACACACTGACCACTCTGCAATCAGATTCTTGATGAACAAACCAGTCACTACTGGAAGAATCACCCGATGGCTTTTACTTCTTCAAGAATTTAACATCACCATAGTTGATCGGCCAGGGAAAGAGAATGGAGTTGCAGATTTTCTTTCTCGTATTTCCCAAGATAGTATTGATATCCCAGTGAATGATAACTTTCCTGATGAACATTTGTTTGCAGTAGCTGCCAAGACCCCTTGGTTTGCAGATACAGCCAATTATTTAGCTACAGGAAGGTTACCATCTCACTTATCACCACCACAGAAGAAAATAATTATCCAACAAAGTGCTTACTATTCTTGGGTGGGAAGTGATCTCTTCTATACAAGTCCTGATATGATTACTAGGAGATGTGTCCGGGAAGATGAAATTCTTGATATCTTTCAGGCCTGTCATGATGGACCCCGTGGAGGACATTTCTTTGACAAGAGAACAACATATAAAGTTTTGCAATCAGGATACTATTGGCCGACACTGTTCAAAGATGCAACGAAATATGTAAGAAGCTGTGACAGTTGTCAAAGGATGGGAAGGCCCACTGCAGCAGACGATATGCCCTTACGACCACAAGTTGTAATTGAACCATTCGATAAATGGGCATTAGATTTTGTAGGGCCAATTTCTCTGATGTCAAGGAAGAAGAAGTACATCTTGGTGTGCACAGATTTTGTGACCAAGTGGGTAGAGGCAAAAGCCCTATATCAAGCAACTGAGAAATCAGTGATTGAGTTTATGTATGAAGAGATCTTTACCCGCTTCGGTGTTCCACGAGAAATTGTTACCAACCAAGGCGCCCAATTTACTTTCGAACTGATGAAAGAATTCACAGACAAATATGGGATCAAACACTGTAAGTCCTCTCCATACCATCCACAATCCAATGGGCAAGTGGAATCTACAAACAAAGTTCTGGAAGCAATTCTAACTAAGACCATACACTTACATCATAAAGATTGGGCAGATAGACTTCCAGAAGCCTTGTGGGCATACAGGACTACATGGAGGAATACCACTGGTCATACTCCTTACGAGTTGGTATTCGGTAAACAAATTCTCCTTCCCATAGAATTTCAGATTCATACATTCCGCCTAGCAGCATAATTGGGGTTGGATTTGAATGAAGCACAGAAACAGAGAGTCATGCAACTAAACGAATTGGGAGAAATGAGGCAGGATTCTCTTCAAAGGACCATCCTTGTGCAAAGTCAACGCAGCAAGTGGCATGACAAATACATCAAGAAAAAGCATTTCCAACCAGGGGATTGGGCATTACTTTTCGATTCCAAATACAAAACTTTCAAAGGGAAACTTACAACAAGATGGTTGGGACCTTATGAAGTAGAAACTATTTTTGATAACAGTTCTGTCAGGATTAAAACCATAGATGATTCTCAGAACTCCTTTGTAGTGAATGGACATCGGTTGAGAGTGTACAACAAACCTTTGTCAAAAGATGATTTCTTACAGGAAGTGGCCAAGCAAACAGAATTAAAGATAGTGGGGGGAGAGTCTTCTCCTCCTGCTGATCTTTGATCATTCAGACTATTTTAAAATTCTGTAAATAATAGATTTTTAGCAGAAAATAAAAAAATCAAATAACATATAAAAAAAAAAAAGAAAAAAAACATTTATTTTCTTTTCTATGGATATGTTGATCTTTTATTTTTTGTTTTACAGGTTTCTCAGAGCAAGTACAGAACTGAATTTTATCACCCTCTCGTAACAGGTAAGAAGGTAAGACTGCTTTATTTCATGAATTTTCTTATCAATATAACTGACTTGTTCTTAAACAAATGAATTTGAGCTTGTTTGCTCCCTTTGACTGCTCATTAAAGTATAAAAGGGGCATTTATCAGGAAGGATTATTCTTTACCAGACCTAGTGAATTATTATGGGAAAGAAACCCCTTAGAGTCTTCTTTTAGCATTTCCTCAGACTCTCCAAACATGAGGAAGCAATGAGAATGTACTAACTTGGGCTCATAAAATCCACAAGTAAGTGATTACTGTTCCAAAAAATTTATGTCTGCAAGATTTCTATCTGCACTCGTGTTGGATAATGTGGAATACGTTAAGGTCCACCTTCCAATAAATATCACTCCATCGACATCAGCACCTTATCTGGAGCAGAGATTAGAGACTAATTAGCACCCTGGACTCTGCATGCCTCAATGGCATATGTCCTTGCTGACAACCCTGGGAATATACCAATGTCTCTTGGTTGATAGATCCTACAGGTGACTCGACACCAACACCTCTATTCGTACCTGTTACGATGTGTTGTCGGTACCTTGAGGCCCTTTGACATCACTGGTGGGTCATCTCACATCGGTTAACGGCATTCATTAATGGCCGATAATCCGATGATTTCTGTTTGTGTTCGACTCCAGAACATTCATTCACACAAATCAGAATTGTACCAGGGGTAGAGCTTTGAAGCTGTTGAAGACATGATTTCAGTTGATCTTTTTCAGACAGAATAAAAGCCAGGTTCAGGAATCCTTATCAAATGATTTGCTACTATAAACAAGAAGTTTTCTCAGCAGGATATTGGGTAAAATTTCTCTGCAGATTCCTAAGTGTTCCATCAGTACCAGTCAGTACCAGCACAGAGTTCATCAGTTACAGGTTCATCAGAAATACCAGAGCAGTTATAATTTCCGTACCCTTCAAATCCAGACTTGACTTCAAAAGAAAATTCTACAGCAAGACTTGCATAACAATGGAGATAGGTAATTTAACTCAAGTATGCTTAGTTCATGTTGATTTACTGTATTAATTTGCATACTAATAGTTTGAACTAAGGGTGCCTTGATTACTCCATGATGTTTCATCATTTCCACGACCTGTACCTAATGAACTAACCCACCATGACATTTCATATCATAAAAATGCACCACATCCCCGTAGCTGAGTTCGACATGACTCGTATATGATCATACTCTACACTTACGTACGGCTATCATCATTTTTTTCACATGCCATCGATCCCCACGACAATTCAAATATTCTCATATGATTTCTCTCTCGACTACATTCCCCATCACATTCTCTCCCTTCGTCGCCCTCGTTCAAATTTCGCTGCTCACCCATATACCTCCCCTGTGACAGCAAGTGTAACCATGGTGGCCAATCGCCATGAACCGGAGACGTATGCAGACCTAGAGGCCCTTCCGGAGTATGAGGAAACCAGAGGTATTTTTAAGAAGGCAGGTTGGGAGCCGTTTCTAAGGAAATTCGATGGGTATAATGATGCAATTATGCTCTAGTTTGCTCTGCATTTTGAGGGCAGGTTCGCTAAGGTGGGCGAGCTCGAGTTTGAAGTCACGAAGAAGTTCATTTCAGAGGCAATTCAATTGCCCACCACTGGCCAGAGATGGACAAAGGGTCATCCTGTTGACAAACAGCTCTGCACTCAGCTTTTGAAACCACAGTACCAGGAAACATAGTGGTCCGAGGGAACATCGCGGTCATGGTTGGAACCACAGTGGGCTCAATTGTTAGGCATCCTCCAACGTTACCTCACGTGTGAAGGATGCTACACCATCGTATTTCCCTGCCATGCCCGACTCCTGTTACACTTTAAAGGTAATCATCTGAACATACCCTTCTTTCTATTCAAAAGTTTAAAAAAGATGGTCGAACAGGTACGAAAGGCCAAAGATTTTCGTGGGAGTCTATTTTATTTCGGTCTTGTTAAAATATTGATTAAGTCTGCACTGTCCAAGAAGAAAGAAACTTGGGATTTGTTCACTGGAAAAACCCTAGCCTCTGCCAAGTCCAAAGAAAGGAGTGTTAAGCCTGCTCCCCAACAGAAGAAGTTGAACCCTGGTAAAAAGAGGGTTAAAACCCCGACCAAAGTTGACCCTAAGAATAAAACCGATAGCACAACTAAAGCCAATGCTGGAGACCTTGATACAGAACATTCATTTAATGCTCATGGGTCTGATGGAGTTGAAACAAATAATGAGACTGTGAAGAATACTACTCCTACAGAAGCACATATTGAAACCCTGAGTTCTTCCCTAGCTGTTGATAACATTATTGACGTGGAGAAACTGGCAGAGTTGACTGACAAACCCAGGAGGAATCCAAAACGGAAATGTAAAAGCAAATTGTCAGGTATGGATGACTCTGTGCCCAGTTACCCACCATAGGAGAGGTTGGAAAGTGTGGTTGATCATGAGGAGGCTCTTGAGCCCTCTGAAATGACTTGGACTCTGTCCCAATTGATTCGAAAAACCTGTAAAATGGATCAGAAGGCTACTGCGCCCAAAAGGATTGAGCAGCCTGAGCCAATGCAAGTACCAACAGGTACCCCTGCTCGAATGCAAAGAGAGTTCACCCCTGAGCCGAGTCCAGTTGACAATCCCGATCCAGTTGACACTTATGAACGAATTCCAAATGAGTTCACTGCTGAACTCGGTCCCGCTCATAATTTTGATCCAGTTGACACCTATGAATGTAGTCCAGATGAATTCACTCCTGAAATCAGCCCAGATCATAATTCCGATAGTGTTAACACCCCTGCTCAAAGTCCAGACGAATTCACTCATGCATCTAGTCCTCAACCACAACCAGGACATGATCAAACATTTGAATCCTACTGTGAAATCTCCTCCAGCCGATCCTTGAAACCAATGGTAGCCAGAATAGAAAGCAAGAATAATAGGTTGAAAGAGAAGCTCCATGAGTACACTGTATTGGATCGACATATAAAAACGGAGAATGAACTCATGAAAGTCGGGGTGACTAATCTTTTGTCCAAAATTGAAAGACTAAAACGAAGGAATAAGGGTCTTTTCCAAAGGAACAGGAAACTACAGAAGATTTCCAGAAAGCATATTATAATCAACCGGGTCCTCAAGAGAGAAGTCAGAAATATAAAGAAACAAGAGCAGTTACAAATGTTGGTTGCAGCTGCTGCAACCCTCTGATTGCTACCAGTCTTTGACTTTTTGTTGCCTGAGGACAGGCAAAGACTTCCGTGTGGGGGCATGTTGGTCTCCAGTTTTGATCATGTTTTTGCCTATATTATCTCACAAAGACCTTCATTTACATACCCAATACCACCCCTTCTGGCCTTGTTTTAACACAGTTGACATCTCTTTACCACTCAATGGGGTTACTCAAGGTATCTTTACATTTCAAGCTATTTTTATGCATTTTGATGCTTTAAATTAATATTGAAACTAATGTGGCTTGAGTTAGGTATTATTTCTATTTACAAGATTGCCAGTACCAGGTACCAGCTTGTACCCCATGGAGATACCAACAAAGTTGCTCAAGATTTGCACATTTTGGCCAGAGTGGGAGACAACGAGGTTTACATGACAGATGGAGTCATCGCTCATATGATGGTTGAAGGCACAATGATAGAACTGAGTCGTTAATATTTCATGATTCACACTTCGTGACACTACGTGTCACGAAGATGTGAAGACCGTTTTTAAACTTGATTTCAAGCTATTTTCGGATCGGGGATCCGTTTGAGTTTATGTATTTTTGCTTTAGACTGTTATGGAATAGGATCTATATATAAACATAAGATCACTCCTAAGAACGGTTAGAGTATGCTATGTTATGGAATACATTTCTGAATAGAATCTATCTTGCGTTATGTTATTTCACTGTCCTACGATTTGAGTTGTTTCTTGGAGTAAATGGAACGTGAAGTATACACAGTCATTGCGTAGATTATATAGTTAGTTCTGGTTGTTCCTTAAAACATTTGTACCTTTTGGTTGGGCCCGCCAAACAGGTTCAAGTCGCTGCATTACTCTGTCTTAGATTTAGTTCATTTCAGTGTTTTGGAATTTGCATATAGGATAGCTTAAAGTTTAAAGATTAAATTGTTCAGAGTCGTGCTTAATTGTTCTTCAACAGAATTGTTTCCCGCATACTGATATCTTTTACGTTGATGAGTATTGAATGCATGACTGATGCCTGTAGGGTTTAGAACATGAACTAGGTTTGATTAGTTTCTAGTTTTCAATTCAAACATAACTTAGAATTGGAATGAACTTTGCTTTGTCATATAGTTAGTTACCCTGCTTAGTTAGGATAGTTAGATTGCAGTTAAATTAGAGGAAGCTTCTGGTACCAGTAGGGTAAGTAGGGTATTTCTCTGTTTTCCTGTATACAGATTTAGATTTATTTTTGATGTTTAGATTAGATGAATTTTAGGAAATACTCTCTCTCTGTCATGGCTTAATGGTGATGATAGATGATTAAAAGTAGTGGTAGAATAGTCGTGTGGAATCACACTTTTGAGTAGAAATAGAAGCACCAACATCTAAGCATAGGACTGTTTTCTGTTGATGAATTAGATAGGAGATGATAAATTTCAGGATAATCATTAGGATTCCATTTCTCAGAATAAGTTTGTGTTTTCTTCTGAAGATAGTTTTTAAGTAGGGATTAGAATCTTACCCGCACATACAGTGTAGCAGCTCGAAGTTTACTTACCCTGGTTTGACAATTCAGTGTTTCAGGTCATTAAAATCTTTAATATTGCAGCCTAACACATCTATAATCTCATACTCGTTGTATGAGGTGTTAATATCAAGCCCCTCATCTGGGTTCTCTTGTTCTCTTGTAGGCTTCTCTGTCAAGAACTTTGGTAATAAGGGCCTAGGGATCCTTAGGCTTCCACTCTAAGTTGTAGTGTGGTTATTTCTACTCTTTCTATGTATCATGTCATCCCAATGGGATTCACTAGGTCCACCTTGACCTACACCATTTGTATTCCCACATTTTCCCACCAGTTGTGTGAGAAACTCAAGGGTATGTTGTTGGAACCTTGTTGTCTCTTCCTGTCTTTGGGTTTCCTCATTATTTCCCTTGACCATGTAGTTTAATATTTGGAGCATAGTCCCTTCATGGTTGTCTCCCATGATTCCCTCTATATTTGACTTTGTTTGGTTTTCTTGTTTTTCTCTTTCTAGTGACTCTCAAGAGGACTATCCTCCTATCCCCTTTATCCTAGGAATCAATGTAGTCACAGGCTAGTAGAACCAGCATATTTGATACCACTGTAATCTCCCCAACTAGGATAGGTGGGAATATTATGTTTTCTATTCCAAAATTGTAATTTCTTCTTATGTGAATGTGTCAAACACTTGTATAATGGTGTTATTAGCTTCTTACAAATAGTTTGCTCAAATAGGAATATTGTCAAACATATTGCATGCATCCATTACACAGAAATAGAGCATATAAACATGTCATCTTATTATCAATAGAAACTCACTAAATCAATACAATGATATATAATGGATGTAATAAAAGTTACGGAATGATCCTAAGAACACAAATCTAATGGTTGTTAGGTAGTTGCATAATATACTAGAGAAACAATAAAAGAAAACCTGAAATGATTCCAATTGTTGGTGCACGGTTGTAACACCCTATGTTCAATTTATTCTACCAACAAACCATGTAGACACTGGCCCTTTTGGCATCACTTGCATGCAAGTGAATTCTCACCCAAGACATCTATTGGGCTTTAGGAACCTTGTTTTTGCAGGGATGAGGGGTTGGGATGCTATCATCATGTTCATTCTTAATTATCTACTAGGTGTGCAATATTATATATATCTTTTCCTTGATTAATTAGTAAACATCGATTATGCAACATCACTATGACATAGATTGAAACATAACATATTCACTATAACATTCATCTTTATTGCACATCAATTATCTACTAGACAAATCTAGATCTGGTTATACATAAATAGAACATTCATGAACAATCACATAAAAAGACTTTCAGACAAAAAATGAACGTGGTTCACCGAAACTTCAGGCTACGTCCAAAACAAATAGATTCTTTATTATTCTTTGTGCAATCATATCAGGCTTGCACATTGTTCTTACAATAGATACATCATGAGATACTTCCCCATATTTCCTAGTCGCTCTGTAGTGCAAGCCTCTCTGCAAAAGTCTCCCTAAACCTTCATACATAGACTCTCTCTCAGTATCAATTTATTCTCTCAGTCTCTTAGAGAACCCCATTTTTCCCAACCCATTACATATTTATACATAGAATATAGGGCTCAAAACCCTATTCGCTTATCCCAAAACCCTATAAAAACTCATGACAACTCATTGTTTGGGTCTGTGTTTCCTATATTTCTTCGGCATGCTTCCTTTAATTTCTCAACTATTGTCCTTCCTTCTTTTTCACATCTATCTTATTTTGTATGACTAAATTCTTTTGTGCATGCCCTCATTCTTCATTCTTCGAATTGCCTGTCCAACACCAATCTATGATTTCCATTGATGTTCGACAACATAGGTATTCCAACAGAGGACAAACACCTTATGTAACCACTCACATGACCAGATCAAATATCAACACACCGATGTTTTCACGTGGTAAAACCCCTACGGGGAAACATCCACAGCCCTAGACAACGTGGCCACTTGGAGCAGTTTATTAATGCAAAAGAAAAATATTACAGAGATATTTTATAAGAGATTTTCTCACAATCGATCATCAGCAAATGATCATCCATGCTTTTTAAATAGATATCATGGACGAATCGGGTGTTAATCCACAAATAAATGGTTGTTAATATTGAGGAGACTATGAACCGTCAGATCACACTATGTCGAGAACATATGGTGACCGTCAGATTTCCTAACTACAAATGCATAATAATTCATACTAAAGAAACACACTAAGAAAGACACATTTACCTAATGACACATTATACCAAGTAGATCTTAACTAACTCCTAAGTGTCTAAATATCCTAACATCCCCCCCTTAAGAACAACTTGTGATAGGATTGAAGGATTTACAATATTGACACAATAGGATAAAGAAGGAGGCATTAGAGCCTATCCCCCCTTAATGACAACTTCATGAACTTCTAACATAGAACGAAGTTTGGAAAACTTCACTTCTATAAGAGACTTTGTGAAAATGTCTGCAACTTGATGTTCTGTAGGGAAAAATAGCACTTCAATAACTTGATCATGAATGAGATTTCTGATGAAGTGAATGTGTAGCTCGATGTGCTTGTTTCTCTGATGTTGAACTGGGTCTTTGGAAATCTTGATGTCACTCTAATTGTCACACTAAAGGCTGGCCAGATGATGTTGCTGGAATCCAAACTCTAAAAGGATCTGTCGAATCCACAAGGCTTACTGACTTTCATTTACCATTGCTCGGTACTCTGCCTCTTCTGAAGAAAGTGAAATAGCCTATTGTTTCTTACAGGCCTAAGTAACAGGTCCTGAACCAAGGCTACAAACATAAACTGCAGTAGACTTTCGATCATCAAGGTCGTCGGCCCAATCTGAATCAATGAAACCAACCAATAAAGAGTCCCCCCTGAACTGTAATGTATCCTGGATTGAACTGTACCATGAACATAGCGAAGTATCCTTTTAGCTTATTTCTAATGCCTTTCATGGGGTGTTTACATATACTGGGCAACAATACCAACAACAAAGAAAATATCAGGATGGTTATGAGTCAAGTATAAGAGTCTACCAACTAACTCACGGTACAGGGTGGCATCAACTAAGGGAGAAGTACAGGTGGCAGTAAGCATGACTCTAGACTGGAAGGGAGAAGAGGTTGGTTTACAATCATCCATGTGAAAGCAACAAAGAAGGTCACAAGCATACTTAGTCTGGGAAAGAAAAATTCCTTCATTGGTTTGCAAAACTTGGAGGCCAAGGACATAGTTCAAAAATCCTAAGCCTGTCATTTCAAATTTCTTCTTAAGGTTGGTTTTCACATGGTTTAAAATTTTTGAGTCAGTACCAGTAAGGATAAGTTCATCAACATAAAGGACAAGGATTATGAGATGGATTCCTACTTTCTTGTTATAGACATTAGGATCATAACGTCATCTAGAGAATCCAGTGTCAATAAGAAAGTTGTCCATTTTGGCATACCAAGCTCGGGGAGCTTTCTTAAGATCGTAAAGAGATTTCTTAAGGTGACAAACAAGGCTAGAGTCATTCTGGACATAGCCAGGAGGTTGTTCCATGTAGATTTGTTCTTGAAAATCTCCATGCAAGAAGGTGGATTTAACATCCATATGATGGACCTCCCATTTACGTGAGGCAACAAGGGCAAGAATAAGGCAGATGGAATTCATTTTGGCTACAAAGGAAAAGGTTTCATTATAGTCAATTCCTTCAACTTAGAAAAATCCTTTGGAAACTAACTGAGCCTTGTGTCTTTAAACACTTCCATATGTTGCATACTTAGTTCTGTAGACCCATTTACATCTGACACGTTTTCTTCCTTTTGGAAGAGGTACAAGATCCCAAGTATCGTTTTCCATTAAAGAATGATATTCTTCATTCATTGTTGTATCCCAATCTAGATGACTTGAAGCTTCTGCAAATGTCTTTGGATCATGAGTCTCTAAAACTTGAGCCAAAAGAGAGGAGGCTCATTGGAACTGTGAATGGGTTTGACGTTGATTTGAAGGATCACCAACAAGACCACCAGTTGCTTCTCGTGTTGAATGGACACATATAGGAAGCGATTGAATTGGTTTTGGTTCAAGTTCAAAAGACTCATATGGAGGAAGGTGATTAGGTGGAGGTTGATTTTTATCCTCACTATCATCATCTAAAGAAGAAACCATAACATGAACAAAAGAAGGCACACATGTCGAAGATGGCTCACAGGCCGAAGAAGGCACAATCGTCGAATTAGGCTCACAGGCCAAGACATTTTCATCAAATTTAACATCTCTTATAATATTTTTTTAATTACAATGTGGTTGAAGAACTCTATAACCTTTTTCATCTTCTGAATAACCAACAAATCTACACATCTCACTTTTAGGCTATAATTCTTTCCTTTTCTCATCTGGAATGTGAGCCCATGCTATGCTGCCAAATACATGGAAGTGACTTACATCTGGTTTAATTTTAGTCCAAGCTTCTTTCAGTGTTATATTTTTAAGATCCCTTATGGGAGTGTGATTTACTATGTAGTTTGAACAGTTGATTGCTTCCACCCAATACTTTAGACTTAATCCATTAGATTGGATGATACAATTAGCCATTTATTTTAGTGTGCGTTTCTTTCTCTCAACAACACCATTTTGTTGTGGTGCATATGGAACAATGTGTTGCATTTGGATGCCCTGTGTAGTGCAGTAACTTGTAAATTGATTTTTCACATATTTGTCTTCATTATTTTTTGTTAACCTTTGAATTTGATGTCCATATTTCTTTTCTACAAGGGCCTTGTAGGCCAAAAACTTGTCAAAAACTTCACTCTTAAGTTTTAATAAGTAAACCCAAGTACGTTTGGAAAATTCATCAATGAAAGTTAAGAAATACTTTCACCCAGAAAAAGGAGTAGAAAGTGGACCACACAAATCACTGTGAATAAGCTGGAAAGGGACCGAGGCATGCCAAGAGGCACATTTCTCAAAATTGTCTCGATGATGTTTGTCGAGAACACAACCGGCACAAACACCATCTTTGCATGAAATAGGAGGAAGACCAGTCACCATCTATTTATTACATAATTGTTGCAATGAGTGATAGTTTAGATGACCAAACCACTCATGCCAAAGTTTTCTCAAGTCATCGCTATGAGCAACAAAAACTGATGAAAAATATGATGACCCAAAGTTGTCAAACTTGTACAATCTGGTAATATCATCAACAATTCCAGTTGCAAGAACATGCTTAGTATCTTTTAGATCCTTGATTACAACTTGGTGAGGTGAAAACTCTATGGTTTTACCTTCACCTGAATGAGTGATTTTATATGCTGATAGAAGGTTACAATAAAGACCTGGAACACATAATACATCATTGAAATGACCATTATCGACTTGAATTATTCCAGATCCTACAACACTAAGAGATCTATCATTACCAACAAATATTTTCTTGGTGTTACATTCATTTAGAGAAAAAAATATGTCTTTATCCTTGGCCATATGATAAGATGCTCCAGAATCAATAAGCAACTCATCATAAGAAGAAGTAGAAGTTGTATTGAAGGAAAAACCAGAAGCAAAAAGTGAATGTCCATAAGAAGCAGAAGTAGAATCAATATTGATGTTGTGCTTCTTCATTGTTGCTTCTAAAGTTGTCATCTTCTTGAAACATTTGGACTCATCATGATCATATTTATCACAAAAGTTGCAATGACTGTCAATCTTCTTATTTTTATATTTTTATCATTTGTCACCATTAGGAGATGAAGCTATCTGAGTGGGTTTGGGACCCTTATGTTGCTTGTTGTCGTAGCAAGAATGTTGCTTCTTGTGATACTTGGGTTTATCTTTCTGTTGGGAAACTAAGGCTTTGTTGGAGGTACCTGCAGTGTTGATCACTCCAAGTTGTACAAGCTTATCTTCATCTCTAATCAAAGAATCATAAAAGGACTCAAGAGTGGTTTTTCATAGGCTTTCCCTAGAGCCTCTCTCATGGCATAAAAGGTAGATACAAACATAGAATGTGCACTACCTAGCTTAGAAATAATAATATAGATGCAATCCTCTTCCCCCATTTTTATCTCACATTCTTCACTTAAAATTATGAGTGTTTTAAACTTAGATAGTCTCCAAGGAAAGAAGAATCAATTGGACTTAAGGTCAGTACTTGATTTTCTAACTGTTGTGCTCAAATAATATTGAGTTTACCAAACACAGATTCAATATTTTCCCAAGCTTCTTAGGGGTCATCAATTTCTTTAAGGTGGGACCTTAAATCAGGAGAGATGGACATTCTGATTAGTCCACGTGTTTCATCACTCCTATTAGCCCATTTTACTTTCTTATCATCATCAGTGGGTGCTTTTTCCTTTCCCAAGGTAATATGGTACAAACCTTTACTTCTTAATAAATATTCCATATGAGATTTCCATTGGAAGTAGTTGGTGTTGTTTAAGAGATTAATTGTAGAAGACATATTAAATATGCAGATAATATGGATTTAAAAACTAAAACTGAGGATCTAGATGGAAAGATCTAGAAAAGTTATGCGGTTTTAAAAAAAAACGACACTGAAAATAGAGTTTGGATGTGAGAGTTATGATCTTTTTTAAAAAGGCATAACGGTAACCAAAGAAACACGTGATAGTGTAAGCTTCTTTATGAAGTGACCCACTTTTATAAAGAGAATGCAATATACCAGATATAAAAAGTATGCAGAACAAAAATAAAATGCTAGAAATGGCAGAATAACAACAATATAACCAGAACATTCACCACAATAGCACTGAAATGATATAAGAATAATAGCAGAAATAACACTTTGAATCTGAAAGCAATGTTCATGGGCCTCTTCGAGGGGGGAAACCTCCAGTTGAGCAGAGCTCTATTACAAAAATATCCAAGCTAGGGTTCTCATACCCTTGACTCCTATTTATACTAGATATGTCTATTAAAAGAAGCATCTAGAGGAATATCCTTCTAGAAGTGGAAGCTTCTATTAGGTCTTCTTACATCCTCCTTATTCTATTTTATTGAAAGGCCTTATTGATATTGACCTTTATTACATCCAAATATATTGTTCTACCTATGTGCAGGTTAGGACCCTAACATGTCTGCCCCCTTAAAAACAACCTTGTCGTCAAGGCTTGAGATGAGGAAATTGTTGCAGAATGGTAGTTGGTTCCCAAGTGGCATCTGTTGGAGTTGTATCTTTCCAATGGACTAGCACTTCCTTGATGGTTCTCTGACATAGGCGATGCTCATGCTGGTCCAAAACTGCTTCTGCTTGTAGCCAAATAGATCCTTCTTCAGCTAACTTCGGAGGGTTGGTTTGAATTTGGCACTTAGCTCCAATCACCTTCTTTAAGAATGAAACATGAAAAATAGGATGTAGCTTCGAATGGCTAGGAAAAGCTAATTGATAAGCTACTTGTCCCACATGCTTGAGAATGGTATAAGGACCATAAAATTTGGGCACTAGCTTCTGACAATGCTCGACCTTAAGGGAAGTTTGCTTGTAAGATTGTAGTCGAAGAAACACCTGATCCCCTTCTACAAATTGACGTTCAGAGCGACCTTGATCTGCTTGTTGCTTCATGCAATTTTGTGCCATGACCAAATTCTATTTCAGGGTACGGAGAATAGCCTCTCGAGCTGTAAGTGTTTGGTCAATCGCCTAGACCTTCGAGGCACCTGGTAAGTATGAGAGAACTGAAGGTGGCTTCTGTCCATATACCGCTTCAAAAGGATTCATGCATGTAGATGTATGGTATGAAGTGTTGTACCACCATTCATCTATGGGTAACCATTGAGCCCACTGATTTTGATTTTTCGAGGCAAAACACCTCAAATATGTTTCCAAACTCTTGTTGACAACTTCCGTTTGGCCATCAATCTGGGGATGATAAGCTATGTTGAGATACAATTCAGTGCCTTGTTTCTTGAACAGTTCTTGCCAAAAATTGCTTGTGAAAGTTGGATCGTGATTAGAAACAATAGAGTGCGGCATGCCATGAAGCTTGAAGACCTGATCGATGAAAAGTTGAGCCACCATGGATGTTGTAAATGGGTGTTGAAGGGCACAGAAATGACCATACTTGGAAAGGAGATCAACAACCACCATGATGACTAATTTATTTCCTGATTTGGGTAATCCAATAATAAAATCCATAGAGATATCCTTCCAAATAGCAGGTAGAATCAGGTGTGGTTGTAGTGTGCCCGAAGATTTGACTATTTCTCTCTTGTTGCATTGACACATATCACATTCAACGACAAAATTATGAATGTCCTGTTTCATACCATCCTAGAAAAAGGAACGTTTGACCCCGTCATAGATTTTGGTGAACCCGGAGTGCCCTGTTGTGGGTGTAGCATGAAGCTCAGAAAGTATAGTGGATTTAAGCTTTGATTGTTTACTTAAATACAAACGTCCTTTGTATCGAACTTCATCATGGAGCCAAGAGTACACTGGGGAAGATGGAGCATTGGACTGCAATTGTTGGATCAGATGTGAACTTTTGGGATCTTGTAGCCATTCCTGGCGAATGGTTTGGAGCCAATCTGGTACAATGAATGAAAGAGAAAAAATGAATCCTTCATCTTCATATTTTCGAGAAAGTGCATCCACAACCACATTATCTTTTCCTTTCTTGTAAATGATCTCATAATCATATCCAAAGAGCCCAGTCACCCACTTTTTTTGTTCTAAGGAGGAAATGCATTGTTCCAGAAAATACTTGAGGTTTTGATGGTCTGTCTTAATTTGGAAACATAGCCCCAATAGATAAGGGCGCCACAGATCAACGACATGCAGAATAGGCAATATTTCCTTTTCATAGATGGATTTGCCCATATTTCTTTCAAATAGTTTCTTGCTGATAAAGGCCAAAGGTCGGCCCTCTTGCATAAGGAAAACACCAATTCCTTTCCCTGAGGCATCACATTCCAACACAAAGGTTTTTGTGAAATCGGGAAGGGAGAGGATTGGAGTGGTGCACATGGCCATCTTCAAGGTTTGAAAAGCTTGAGCAACGGCTGGAATCCAAGTGAAAGAGTTCTTTTTTAGGATAGTAGTGAGAGGTGTTGCAATCTTCCCATAATTCTTAACAAACTTGCGATGATACCCTGCTAAGCCCAGAAATCCACGCAAGCTCTTGAGAGTCTTTCGGTGAGGCCAATCTTGCATAGCTTCAATATTTTTAGGATCCACCCTGACGCCATCCTTGCCAACCAGATGACCCAAGTATTCTACTTCTGAGGTGCCAAAAGCACATTTAGACTCTTTCAGGAAAAGTTGGTGCTAAGAGAGTATATGGAGAACTCAATCCACATGAGCAAGATGGTCTGTCCAGGTTTTGCTATATATGAGGATATCATCAAAGAAAACTAAGACGAAATGGTGGAGAAAAGGATGGAAGACATGATTCATGAGGCTTTGGAAGGTGGAGGGGGCATTACACAAGCCAAAGGGAATGACCAAAAACTCATAGTGTCCCTCATGAGTTCTAAAGGCAGTCTTGGGAATGTCTGCCTCTTTCATACGTATCTGGTGGTAGCCCGAACGAAGATCAAGTTTAGTGAATAATTGGGTGCCACTCAATTCATCCAGGGGGCCATCAATGACAAGAATGGGGAATTTGTCTTTGATGGTAAGTTTGTTGAGGGCAAGAAAGTAAGGACACATTTGCCAAGAAACTTCTTTCTTCAAGACCATGACCACATGAGAAGAGTAGGGGCTCGTACTAGGGTGGATAACGCCTTCATTAAGGAGTTCCTAGACCATTTTCTCAATTTCATTTTTTTGGGAAAAGGGGTGACAATACAGACGGATATTGGGAGGAAGGCTTTCGGGTATAAGGGAAATGGAATGATCATGAAAACCATGGGAAGGAGGGAGTCCTTGGGGAGTGGAAAAGACCAATTGATGTTTAGAAAGGATTTCTTGGAGGTCTTGAGAGACCGAGGGTGTCTCTGTTGCTTGTATGGCATGGAGTTGGGTGATAACACTAGAATGACCTTTTTTGAGCATTTTTTCTATGCGATGGAAACTAATGATCTTAGGTGAACCGACAGTGATGCCTTGGAACTTATATTGGTGGCCCTCCTAGTCAAATTGCATGGTTAAGTCTTTAAAATCCATGAAAATGGGACCCAAATTCCTTAGCCAGTCTGCACCCAACACAATTTCACAATCTCCCATGTTGATAGCAAACATATGGGATTTCAGGTGGTAGTCACCAATTCAGAGACGCAAATTTTCACAACGCCCTCCACATTTCATGGAACCACCATTGGAAATCATGATTTGGAAATTATTGACGGAATGGATGTAGAAATGAGTTTCTTGGGAAATGCGGCGATGAATAAAATTATGGGTGCTACCACTATCAACCAGAATGATGACCTTTCGATGCTTGATGTAACCTATTAGCTTGAGGGTTTGGGGAGCGGAGAAGCCAGTGAGAGCATTGAGGGAAATGATCGGTTCTACTTCGGGAGGGTCTGAGGGAGGGGTTATGTCAGTGGATTTAGGTGACTCAGACACAGGGGAAGTTTCTACATCCTCTTTCGAAATATCCTCGAAGATGGCCATAAAAAGATTTTGTTCTTTACACTTATGGCCCGAGAAATATTTGTCATCACAGTTATAACAAAGGCCTTTGAGTTGGCGTTCATCATGTCAGCCCTAGTCAATTTTTAGATCTTTAGTGGAGTAGAGGGAGTATTGGGATTTACTGGTTTAGGGCGAGGGATAAAAGAGGGTTTTCGGTTTTGAGAAGATACAACCTGTTGTGCTTCTTTATCTCTTTTAGTAGCCTCCACCCAACTCTGAGGCCGAGCCATGAGGACATGGGCCCAAATCTCATCCTCAAGGCTATTGATAAAACACTCTTGGAAAAAGGAATCAAACATGCCCTCTGTTCTAAAAGCCAAGCGCTCAAAGGCAGTTATAAAGTCTTCCATTGTTCCTAATTTTTTCAACTTTGTCAAACAGCCCAAATGGTTGGTGTCAAAAAGATCTGCCACAAAGTGTGTCCAAGCAATATACCCTTGACGAGAAGTTTTTCTCCATTTCCACCATTGCCAACATTCTTGATCTAGATGGATAACAACATACCGAAGTTTGGCCAAGTCATTTGTAATTCCGTATAAAGAGAAATAATGTTCCATTTGGGTTACCCAACCAGTGGGGTCCAAGCCATCAAATTTGGTCACATCCACCCACGGAAGGCGTAGGTCACGTTGAAAGTGATGGTTCTGAAATTTATGGGAATGAGAGGAATGGTCACCTTCAGTATGTAGAGGTGAGGAAGAGGAAGGGTTATCTGTAGGGATATGCAGTTTGGTGTAGAGAGCCGAAAAGACAGATTCAAGTTGGGTGGTGAGGTCATGTTTGATTTCCTCCATTGAGGACTACATGGTTGTATTGATGACGGCAACGTTGGCACTGAGTTGTTTCACTTCTTGTTGGGTCTCGATGAGACCAGATTGCAAGGTGTTTAAGCAAGCATCCAAATCTTGGCTACAGGTATGGGCCATGAGGATGAGGGAACTGAAAAGAGGCGGGCAGGGTCACAAATTTTGCCAAAAAATGATATGGATGAATGTGATAAGGGAGAAGAGATGAATCCAATGGAATAGGTCTCAAATAATGGTTAAATGCGGAGTTATACTCCGGTCTGAAGAATACTGCAGTGATGAAATGCCCAAATACTTAACCAAGAAGAAATGTGTAGTGATTTGGCAACTCGAATACAGTTGCGCGGTAATAGATCTTGTCTATTTTAATTTGTTTATGTTTCTGTCCCCAAGGGTTAGGGATTCAAGGGTTCTACAGAGAAGGGTTTGCCCTGTGCTATAGATATCTAATATACATGTGGGGTACAACAGTAATACTCGGCCCAATATCTCAAGGCACTAACTAAGGAGGATAGACCGTACCCTTAGCCGTACTACCCGACTACCCAGGTACTAGAGAGTATCTTCCTGAGTGTTGTTCTTGGTGACACTATAGCAGTCAGGAGGCTGATCGATTTATCTAAAGAGGGCTTCAGGTAATCTAGGTTGATCCATACATAGGTGTTGTCTAATGCGCTACCACTCAAAGGGGTACCAACAGGGGTTACAAGGGTGGCCAACAAATGTGCGCTTAATTACCACTTGTATTTTCTGCGTGTATGAATTCCTCAACTACGGGTTTATGCGTGTAACGACATATCTATGTGGCTTAAAGATGTCGGAATATGTCTCTACCTTGAAAAAAAAATTAACCCACACTTTCTGCCGAGGAAAGTGCTCTGATACCACTTGTAATATACCAAATATAAAAAGTATGCAGAACAGAAATAAAATGCTAGAAATTGCAGAATAACAACAATATAACTAGAACAATCACCACAATAGCACTGAAATGATATAAGAACAACAACAGAAATAGCACTTTGATTCTGAAAGCAATGTTCATAGGCATCTTCAAGGGGGCAACCTCCAGTTGAGCAGTGCTCTATTACAATATTATCCAAGCTAGGGTTCTCATACCCTCAACTCCTATTTATACTAAATATGTCTATTAAAAGAAGCATCTAGAGGAAGATCCTTCTAGAAGCGGAAGCTTCTATTAGGTCTTCTTACATCCACCTTATTCTATTTTATTGAAAGGCCTTATTAATATTGACCTTTATTACATCCGAATATATTGTTCTACCTATGTGTGGGTTAGGACCCTAACAATTTAACTCATTTTATTATGATTTCGGATAATCTATTTAAATAGGTAATTTTCACAAGTTTAAAGAATTTGAGGCTTCAATTAGAATTTTGTTTATGTGCTCGAAAAGCATTAAGAGAAGCTTTCCAAGATTACCCCACACACACACACACACATATATATATAAGCATAAAAGTAAAGTAACAATAAACATCTTTGTATGGTATATAGTACTTGGATTAAGCTTTTGTCTTCATTGTTTCATGTAGCTCTTTAACATTATTTAATGAATATCCTGTGTGCCTTTTGTCTTCATTGTTTCATGTAGCTCTTTAACATTATTTAATGAATATCCTGTGTGCTCATTGCTAATTGGGTTTGATGCAATGATTATTTAAGTCATATTTCAACACAGGTTTGATACAACGATGTCTCTAGATCATTATATATAGTGTTGAGTTTTCATTGACTTTTATATCTGAAATTTTTTATATAAATACAAATGTTGAATATAATAGCAAATTGAAAAAAATAATAATAATAAAATTTAAGTTAGGATTGATCAATAATACTTTATAATCTTATTCACTTAATTCAAGATTTGAAATTAATTGCAAAGTACAAAATTCTCCAAATCATTATAACTAAACAATCTCTGACTAGATTGATAAGACAATTTATTAGCAGGGAGATCTATTCATGTGTCCAAAATCATACAGATTAATTTATTTTTGCAAATCCCAAAGATTATGACATAGATTGATGAGACAATTTATTGCGAGGGAGATGTATTCCAATGTCCAAAATCATAAGGATTAATTTAGTTTTAGGAATACCAAAGATTATGAAATAAAGATGGAATTAAATTTTCATAAATTGAGACAGAGGCATGGCTTTTTTTTAAAAAAAATCTTTTTGGATGAATTGTATTCTCAAGTTGAAGTTGACGTTAAAGTGGGACGTCTTTTATGAAATGCGTGCCTTTTTAATAAATAAAAATTAGCATAAAATCAATAATACCAGTTATTATTTATATATATTTAATTTTATAATTATATATATAAATAAATAAAAGAAATAAGTAATTACAGTGAAAACCTAATGAACTTATTATTAATTAACAAATAATAATAAATAATTAAATTTTCATTAAATAATAAACAATTATATTTTTTTTTTATTAATTAAATAAATATATAAAAAAGTTTAAACTATTTTAAATCTCAATTAAATAATAAATAAATAATCAATTTTTTTTAAGTATAATAAATATGTGAGGCTCACGTCTACATGCTTTTCTAGCATGTCCCCACCCAAAAAATAAATTAAATGCAAAACGTGTCTCCATCCATTCCCGACTCATTTATTTTTCTAGCACATCCCCATCCAAAAAAATAAATTAAATGCAAAATGTGTTTCCACCCATCTTCGACTCATTTCGTTTTCTGACACATCCCCACACAAAAAAATAAATTAAATGCAAAACGAGTCTCCACCCATCCCGACTCATTTATTTTTGGAAGCTTCATTTTCCCGGTTCACAGTTTCTCTTAGGGTTTTGAGTGGATGACCGAGGGTGGCCATGGCTCCATGGATGACCACCTCAAAGGCATAGCCATGGTTTCTAGAATGGGCCTTCTCTTCTCAACTTCTCACTGCCATGCAAACCACGACAAACATCATTATTTTTCTATGCTTTAATCTTCATCGCCGGTTCATAGAAGAGCTCAGTTACTTGAAAAAGGGTTAAAGGGACACATAGAGGGATTGGTCATGGTGAGGTTAGGATGCTTCTTGCGATAAGTGAGGGTGCACAATCTGGTAGAGTATGTGTGTTTCTAGAGGCCATGGCCCCCAAAACAAAACTCCTTTTGGTTTATTGTTGAGTGGCGGTGAGGTAGGCTCGGTCATGGCAGCCATGGCCCGCACCCTCCAAGCTCGGCACAATATGATTTACTTGCCAAGAAAATTTTAATTAGTTTTTCTTTTTTTTCCCTTTAGGCCGGGTTATTTTCCTTCATTTGCAAAATGGATTTTTATTTTTCTTAAAAGTTTGTTTTAGATTTTGTTTCTGTAATGTTCTTATTAACATGATTTTTTTTTGAGTTGGTTATATGTATTACATTTAAATAGAAGATTTCATTATTATTAAAGTTTATATATATTTATTTTTATTACATGTAATAAATGCAAATTTCCATTTCATATAAAAAAAATATTTTAGGATTACATGTATATCTAATATATATTTCCAAATTCTTTCAGATTGAAGATTCTAATCTTCTTTATTCTCTGACCTTCTTAATCTTTTTTTTTTTATTCTTTGTCCTTCTTACAGGCGAGGTCAGGGTTTTTACAGGTGTGTAGAGGACTTGAATAGGTGGATAGAGACTAGACACTATGTGAGATTTCTTGCATACTTCTCATTATTTTATCTTTAGGGTTTTTTTAAGGTTTTAAGGTTACTTTTCTCTTAGGATTCTTTTGGGTGTTTCCAGTATTGGACTATTTTCAATGCTGGGTTGGTTTTGTTTTTAGGTTGTTTTCAATTTAAATGACATGAAAATTGTAGAATATTTTTCCCAAACCAAGAAATAAATTTATGGGTTTTTCTCCTAGTATAACAAACTCCCTATTTTTGTAAATGTGTTGAACCTGCATAGAATAGATCTAGCTAAACAATAATATACACATTTGTGGAGAGAATTGGAGAAAGAAGAAGGAGATAAAGAATAGAAGAATCATCATTAACCGTTGTGAATAATGAATAATTTACACATGATATACTATGTATAACTCAATGAGTTCGCACTGGAGATGAGCCAATGTGCCATAGTGGTGGTCTAGAGTGATCTGGACACACACCAGTTACGAGAGTGGACTACCACCTAATCTAGTCTCTCAGGCAGTTATGGGAGTGAACTGCCACCTAGTTGAGTTAATTAGTCAACTAGTCTTCAGTTAACTGACTGAACAGAGAGTAGTGAGGAGTTAACTCAGGGAATCAAGGCTAATTCGCTAGTTTGGTGATGACCCCAATGCAAGGTTGAATTAACATGGTGATGATATTAGTGTTGCATGGTGATAAAACCAATGCAACATCTAAAATCAACTCAACTAATCAAACTGAAGTGTCAACTAAAAGAGAATATTCTCCAGGTGGAATATTCTCTCCTAAAATATAGGAGACTAGATAATGACTTTATATGACTAATAATCAAGGAAAAACCTTAGGAAAAATAAATCCTAGGTGTGTGTGAAGTAACTCCAACACCCCCCCTGAACATCACTATGGTAAAAATAAAGAAAGGGTCCCGACAACGAGGCCATGTTAGGTACCCAAATACAAAAGATACACTGAAAATAAAGTGAGGAAAGAGGGAAAACCTCATGGGAAACACCCCCCCTCCCCTCAAGGTACAATGTATGTAAAAAGAAGAACTACAGTTGCTAGGAAACTATGTCCTTCACTCTAAGACAACTTCGTAGAGAATGGAACTTCTGCTCAGTGAAGGTCTTGGTGAAGATGTCTGTCGTTTGTTCTGCTGAAGGAAATAACTGTAAGTTGATGATCCCCTCATGTACTAAGTCCTGGATGTAGTGCATGTGGATCTCGATGTGCTTCGTCTGCTGCCTCTGAACTGGATCTCTACAGAACTTCAGAGTGCTCTAGTTGTCACACCAGATGATGATCGACCGATGAAACTAAATGCCCAACTCAATGAGAAAATGTTGTAGCCACATAGCCTGAATGGTTATGTTAAATACCCCTCTGTACTCTGCCTCGGTTGAATATAGAGCAATGGTAGCTTACATCTTGCTCAACCAACAGATAGGCCCAGAACCAAGAGTGAGTGAGTAACCAGATGTGGACTTGTGATCAATGTTATTGCCAGCCCAGTCAGAATCAGTAAACCCGACGAGATCTAATGTAGATTATGTTTCAAAATTAATCCCAAAGGTGATGGTGCCATGTACGTATCGAAGGATATGCTTTGCAGCCTTCCAATGTAGCTCATGTGGCTCTTGCATGAACCTGGAAACTGTGCCAACTGCATAGGAGAGGTCTGGTCTGGAATGCGTGAGATACAACAAGCTCCCCACTAGCTATCTGTACAGTGTGTTGTCAATCAGTGGAGTCTCCCCGCCATCCTCAAGTTTGATTCCTAACAGGAAAGGAGTCAGAGTAGACTTGCAGTTTGTCATGTGAAATCTCTCAAGGATATCTCATGCATACTTGGTCTGAGACAGTTTGATGTCTAATGCATCCTGACTAATCTTGAGTCCAAGGAAGAAGTGTAGTGGAGCCATATCCATCATCAAAAACCTGTCATGTAGAATCCTCTTGACTGCAGCAATCATTGAAGTCAAGCACTCGGTGATCAACAAATCATTGACATACAAAAGTAAAAGTAGAAGTGAATCAGTCATCTTGAGCATGTAGACATTCGGGTCTGATTTACAATGTATAAATTTATGTGACAACAGGTAGGATTCCATCTTGGCATACCATGCCCTCGGAGCCTGCTTGAGGCCATAAGGTGACTTCTTCAATCGACAAACCAAATATGAGTCCTGCATAAATCCCTAGGGCTACTCCATGTAGATCTCCTTAGAGAGATCATCGTGAACAAATGCATTATTCACATCCATATAATGGACTTCCTATCCCTTGGATGTCGCAATGGCAAGGGCCAATGGAATGGAATCCATCTTCACTAATGGAGCGAAGGTCTCATCATAGTCAATACCATGAACCTGCTAAAATCCTTTTGAAACAAGCCTGGCTTTGTATCTGCTAATATGTCTATCCATTGTGCTCTTGGTCCTGTAGACCCATCTGCATCTAACAATTTTCCTCCCAGAAGGAAGGGGAACCAGATCCGAAGTCTGGTTCTCGAGGAGGGAGTTGTACTCCTCCTGCATGGCGGATTCCCAAAAGGGATTTCCAGCAGCCTCACCATAAGATTGTGGATCTGAAGACTGAACCAAGAAAATATGTCTGGAGGGAAATGGCTTAGTGGCAGTGAGTGCAACAAGAGGCTCATTGAAATCAGATCAAGTCCTCCTAGTATCAGTTGGGTCACCAATGAGATTACCTGCAGCCTGAAGAGTAGTTTGTGCCCATTTGGGCCTCTACTCTAGCTCTGCAACTACATCTGGATGCTATGAATTTGCATCTGATTGTACTGACTATGAATCTGAATCATCTGATTCCTCTGAATCATAACTCTCATCTGAAGAAGAGTCGACATTTTCATGTTCATCATCTTGAGCAGGTGGAAGAGTGAATGTGTCTGCATG
Source organism: Picea engelmannii (assembly GCA_009831015.1). Lineage (NCBI taxonomy): Eukaryota > Viridiplantae > Streptophyta > Pinopsida > Pinales > Pinaceae > Picea > Picea engelmannii. The sequence continues at coordinate 681,612 of ML778065.1, forward strand.
TGGCTACTGAGGTACATGTGAGACACTTTCCTCAAATTGAACACTACGCTCAATGATAAGGCGGTCCAATGAAAGATCAATAAGTCGATATCCCTTCACACCATCGGGGTATCCAACAAAAATGCTCTCAGTGCTCTATGGATCAAGTGCCTTCCTCTTTTAAGAGGGAATCTGGGCCCATGCACGTGAACCAAAAATGTGAAAGTGGGTCACTTCCAGTTTGAGGCCACTCCAAGCCTCATAGGGGGTGTTATCCTTGACAAATCTATGAGGAGATATGTTTTGGATGTATGTTGCATAGTTAAGTGCTTCGTCCCATAGTCTCTGTGGTAGTGACTTTGCATGCAGCATGCAAGATGCCATCTCCTTTAGAGATCTATTTTTCCACTCAATAACTTCATTTTGCTACGGAGTATAGGGAATTGTGTGCTGCAACTGGATTCCTACCTCATGGAAAAGATTATGGATCTCATGATTTACATACTCTCCCCCATTATTAGTTCAGAGGACTTTGATCTTATTTTTGGACTGTGTCTCAACCAAGGCTTTGAAATCTTTGAGGTGTTGAAAGACCTCGGATTTTTGCCTAAGAAAGTGGATCCAAGTAAAACATGAAAAATAATCAACAAAAATGAGAACAAACCTCACTTTGTTGATTAATGGATGGGTAAAAGGACCCATAAGGTCACTATGGATCAGATCTAAAGGTGTGAAAGCTCGCTGAGACTTTCCTAGAGACCCTTAGCCATACTACTCGACTACCCAGGTACTAGAGAGTATCTTCCCGAGTGTTGTTCTCGATGACACTATAGTAGTCAGTCTGCCGATCGGTTTTTCTAAAGAGGGCTTCAGGTAATCTAGGTCGATCCATACATAGGTGTTGTCCGATGCACTACCACTCAAAGGGGTACCAACAGGGGTTACAAGGGTGGCCAACAGATGTTCTCTTAAGTACCACTTGTATTTCCTGCGTGTATGAACCCCTCAACCGCGGGTTTATGCACGTAATGACAAATCTTTGTGGCTTAAAGACACTGGAATACGTCTCTACCCTAAAAAAAAAAATTAACCCACACTTTCTGCCAAGGAATATTATCTGATACCACTTGTAATATACTAGATATAAAAAGTATGCAGTACAGAAATAAAATGCTAGAAATGGTAGAATAACAACAATATAACCAGAACATTCACCACAATAGCACTGAAATGATACAAGAATAACGACATAAATACTACTTTGAATATGAAAGCAATGTTCATGGACCTCTTCGAGGGGGCAACATCCAGTTCAGCAGAGCTCTATTACAATAATATCCAAGCTAGGGTTCTCATACCCTCGACTCCTATTTATATTAAATATGTCTATTAAAAGAAGCATCTAGAGGAAGATCCTTCTAGAAGTGAAATCTTCTATTAGGTCTTCTTACATCTACCTTATTCTATTTTATTGAACGGCCTTATTAATATTGACCTTTATTACATCCAAATATATTTTTCTACCTATGTGCAGGTTAGGACCCTAACAAAGAAGTGGGGATCACTTTTACAATGAAGTTAGTTTATAAAATAAAAGCTGCATGCAAAATAAATAACTCTAAAATAAAATATTTAAGCTACTTATAGTGATTCACTTTTATACTTGAAGTGAAATACACTTTACAATTTTAGCATGAACGTTTTCAAAAAACGTAACAAAAGAGAGACTTGAACTCAAGACCTCTTACTTAATAAGGCAAATTTTAACCAAATGGTCTAGCAAAACATATTGTATTTTTTAGGAAGAGGATTGGGGTTGTTGTTGTTGTTGTTGTTGAAGATGGCCTTGAAGAGTGTGCTAAAAAAAAAAAAAAATTCACACCAGAAAAAAATTTCGCTTCTCGATGACAACAAGGGTTAGATCTCAGTTAGCTTACTTAAAAGATGCTCATTTTCCTATTTGTTTCTAATTTTCTGAGATCGCATAGGGAGCAGGGAAAAGACCATACTGTTGATTAAGGTTGGTTGTCATTGATGTCAACCTTTGAAGAAAGCCTCGTAGCACAAAGGTTTGGGTAATGGCCCCAAGATTGTTTCATGTAAATATGACTCATTATTTTTTTGTCATGGTTGATAAGAAGTAAATATGGATGAACTCCAAAGTGGTCCCCTTATGGTGAAAGCCCTCATGGGAAGACGCTTTGTGGAGTAAGATAACCCATGCTTAATTGTGGAATAATGAGATTAAGGACGTTGAAATTGTTAGGGAAACTATTCTAGATGGATAGTGCTTGTCATGCCATTTCCGGTGGTATGTAGAACGTCACATAACTCCTCACGGTTAGAGAGTTATGGCCATGAGAAGTTGGAGACACCATTTTTGGGTAATGGACCCAAGTTTGTTTTATGGGTAATGGTATGAGTTATGATATATTTTCTGATAATACTATTATATATGGATAGTACATGTCATTCCATTTATGGTGGTATGTGGAATGTCACATAACTTATCATGATTTGAGAGTTATGGCCTTACGAAGTTGGACGACCCTCACATGTCATCTAGAAGCCTCAAAAGGTCAAAGTAGTCAAAGTGGTTTAAGAGATTTTAATAGGTAAATAATAAAGTGAAGTGATGAGTGTACTATAATTCAAAGTGAATACAAAAAAAATTATTTAAATAATATATTTAATGGAGAAATTAGAAGTGGGTTAACCCTAAAATAAGGAAAGTGAACAAAGTGACCTAGAAGATGTTTTTAAGGAAACTACTTGGAGAATATAAATAAGAGGCTAGGCTCTCTCATTTTAATGACACTTGAACATATTGAATATCTATAGGTATTTGAGGTAACCAAGGATATCTAAGCCAAAATTATGAGAGAAGGTGAAGAAAATAAGGTTGAAATGCAAGGAAGGATAAATTCTTTTGTTGGTGTTTTCTAAGGTATGTTATTTACAAGTCATCTCACCATTTTAGCTATAACTTTTTTTCTATAATGATTCAGACCGTGAAATTGATATTCCATTGAGACAAAATATCCAAGTATCTGTTGTAAAAAATTCATCTTGTGAGTCGTTGTATTTTTGGAGTTACACTCCGTGGAAAATAGGGTTTGTGGCTAGTCCTGAAACTAGTCAAAAGCAAGTGTTTCGGGTAAAAATGTCATAAATTCTTCATCACAAATCCACATTCAATGAAAAAAAATGTGTTGGTTAGGTTACAGTATTTAGTATGTTTTGTAATAGTTTCAGATCAATTCAACAAACATTCCGTGCGAGGCACGCTCTACAAGGTCGCTCTCTAGAATAATCTAGAATTCAGCAAGGTATGTCATTTTTGTTATAAATCTTTTTCTGAGAGGTTCCAAGTAGTGACACCTGGAGGAATTGCATAAAAAAAACTAGAGAACATTGTATATCAGTTTCATATCATTATACATTACAGGTACAAAGTTATGATTACTTCAAGTTAGGGTTGTTGACTAACCCAAAACTAGGCATGTGAGACTAAAGAAAAGTTTGATGAAAATTCTAGTCTCTTGTTGTTAAAGTCAAGGAAGGTTTGAAGGAATGTGATCATATACACCAGGTCTATTATAGAGCTACAAATCAGATTTGGATGATGAAATTGATGAGGGATTTTGATTGAGGTACATTTTGAGTACATGGTTGAGACAAGTAGTTGATGAGTTGGCACATACATGAGGTGTATAGTTGATGATGTTGGTACATATTGATGAGTCATAGTTTATGAGTAGTTGAAACATGATTGGTACATACTTGGTACATGGTTGGATGCACTTGTTTATGGTACAAGTTGATTACAGGTTGTTTGGTACAGGTTGGTGCATGGTTGATGCACTTGTTTATGGTACAGGTTGAGGTACTGGTTGATGCATGGTTGGTGTATGGTTCAGATTTATTGGTACAAGTTTACAGCGGTATATCTCATAGTGATAGTGTGACAGTGGTTCCATCATTCTACTTCTACTTCAGGGCGGTTGGACGGGGAAAGGATAGGTGGTTGTAGCCACCTTCCAGTTGTAGTCGAAGAATATAGGGGGTTGTAGCCTCCTTCTGGTTGTAGCCAAAGAATTAGGGAGTTGGAGCTTCTCTCAGGTTGTAGCCTGAGAAACTAGGGGGTTGGAGCCTCCTTCCAGTTGCAGCTGGAAAACAAAGGAAGTTGGTGCTTCTAATGAATGTAATTCTTCAAGAAATATAAGAAAAAACATTTTGTGGTTTTCTCCCAATATGGGTTTCCACGTAAAACACTGGTGTACTGTGTATGTGTGTGATTGTTTATTTCTTATTGCTCATTATTGGATAATAATTTTGCATTGATATAAAATTCAAAGAAAAAGGATTATAATTATGCTATTACTGATTCACCCGCCCTCTCAGTAATCCAACAATTGGTATCAAAGCAGGTTCCTTCAGAAATCAGTTTAACCACTGAAAGGTAGATCATGGAGAGTACCAACTTGTATAAAAATGGAATGCCACAGTTTGATGGACAAAAGTATTCTTTTTGGAGCATAAGGATGAAGACATATATACAGGCATAAGAATTTTAAGTTTGGCAACAAATTGTAGATGGATACACAACACCAGCAGTTCCACCAACAAATGACAAAGCAGTGAAACTCAATGAGAATAATTCCAAAGCCAAAAATGCACTTTTGAATGGTCTTAGCGATACAGTATTCACCAAAGTTGCACATTGTAAATCTGCTAAAGAGATTTGGGACAAGCTTCAAAATATTTATGAAGGATATTCAAAAGTCAAAGAAGCAAAGCTTCGAACTTATAGAGGTCAATTCGAACAACTACAAATGAAGGAAGATGAAGATATCATAGCCTACTTCGTACTGTTAATGTTTATTCCATTATTATAGTTCTTTGCATTTCAGTAGATAATAGAAACATAAGCACAAGATCACTGAGAAATACACATTCACAAGAGACACAACATTTATCCTGGGAAACCCTCTAGGGGAAGAAAACCCAGCAAAACTTCCTTAATATAGATAGCTAATATAATGCCAAGAGATCTCTATGCTAAAAAATAAATTCCTCTCCAAGATATGTGCCACTCTCTCTCTCCTTTGCTGATAATAGATCATAACTTGTCTCTCAAACTGAGCAAGTGAGTTGCGTTCAAATGCGGCGCTAGCCTCTTTTATTTATACAAGTTTTGGCACGTGTGACGTGTCTCTTCACTGGTAGGGCCGACTTCTCAATATGGTTGGGTAAACCCAAATTTATTATATTTCTGGGTCTCTTAATTAATTGTTGGGGCCGACTTCTTATTCTGTCTATTACAATTGTCTTTTGACCAATCCGTAAAAGGGGATTTGGTCCTATTACAATATCCGACATGATCAATCCACAATGGGGATTGATTCTATGAACAAAATATCAATAATAATAAGAATACCCTTTCCAATTACATTATTTCAACACTCCCCCTTAACAAGAAGGGTATTCTTCAGCAGCATCATGTGAGAGAGAGAGGACAACATCATCAACAACATCAGGTGGGAGGACAACATCGTCAATGTCATCTTGGCTGGCGTATCTATAAATCATCAGAAGTTTTCTTCATCGGCAGCATCGTCATTCTCGAAAAAATTCTATCATCATATGCATCAATATGTATTAGTATAAAAAAATGATACCTCATCACAGCACTAGGCTGGCCCATCACTGTACTAGATTGGTTCTATGTCACTGCTATTAAGTTGGTAGCTCAGTGCAATTCACATCTTTCTTTATGTCTAACAACTAGGTCAGAAGCAAGGTATACATCATCTTGCTTTACGTCCAATAACTGGGTCAGAAGCAAGGAACACATCATCTTTCTTTACGTCTAACGACTAGGTCGGAAGCAAGGAATCATCTTGCTTTACGTCTAACAACAAGGTCAGAAGCAAGGAATCATCTTGTTTTACGTCTAACAGTGAGGTCAGAAGAAAGGAACACACACATCATCTTGCTTTACGTCTAACAACGAGGTCAGAAGCAAGGAATCATCTTGCTTTACGTCTAACAGCGATGTCAAAAGCAAGGAACACACACATCATCTTGTTTTATGTCTAACAGTGAGGTCAGAAGAAAGCAATCATATTTCTTTACATCTAACACCGAGGTTAGAAGCAAGGAACACACACATCATCTTGCTTTATGTCTAACAACGAGGTCAGAAGGAAGGAATCATCTTGCTTTACATCTAACAGTGAGGTCAAAAGCAAGGAATCATATATACTCCCCCTTTCAGGGAGGGTCCTTTATGACTATACCAAGATTATCTCGAAAGTGTTCAAACTTTACATGAGATAGAGGTTTGATCAACACATCAGAAACTTGTTCATCTGTGCTAACATACAGGAGCTTCAAGTCTCCTCTCTGGACCATGTCATGGATGTAATGATAGCAAATCTCTATGTGCTTCGACCTGTCATGGAATATAGGATTCTCTGTCATCTTTATGCAGCTCTGGTTGTCACATAGGATCGTGGTTGCTTCCATCTCTGGGTCAAATAGACCGGTCAACAACTTTCAAAGTCATATAACTTCACAGCTAGCAGAACATGCGGCAATGTACTCTGCCTCCGCTATGTTGAGGGCAATGCTAAATTTCTTCCTACTCTGCCATGAAATCATGGCTGATCCCAAACTGAAACAACATCCGGAAGTGCTTTTTTTGTCAACAATGCTTCCTGCCCAATCTAAATCAGTGTATCCATTCAATGTGAAATTATGATCTCCATCATAACTGAGACCATAATCTATCATACCTTTAAGGTACCTCATCACATGTTTTACAGCCACTAGGTGAACATGTTTAGGCTTTACCAGAAACTGACTCAAGGTGTTCATGGAAAAACAAATGTTTGGTCTGGTGTTTGTCAGGTACATCAGTGATCCAATAATATGTCTGTACAGTGTGGCATCAATCAAATCTGATGAAGTATTCACCAGCAGCTTCAGCTTCGCTTCCATGGGTGTATTCATGGGTTTGCATTCCAACATGTCGAATCTCTTTAAGATCTTGACCGTGTACTTCCCTTGGTTAAGGAAGATCCTCTCTGGACTCTGCCATACCTCAAGACCTAAGAAATAATGCATTAGGCCAAGGTCTTTCATTTCAAATTCAGAGGCAAGTCTCCTTTTACATTCAGCGATGAGCTTTTCTTCTCCAGTTGAGAATAAGTCATCCACATATAGCAATAAGATTATTGGCTCATTATCCATAATTTTGAAGTAGAAATTTGAGTCTTCTTTACTCTTGGTGAAGCCTAAGCTCGTCAATAAACTATCTATACGGCCATACCAAGCTCTAGGAGCTTGCTTCAATCCATATAAGGCTTTCTTCAATCTGCATACATGTGACTTCCTATCTTAAACCTCAAATCCTCTAGGTTGCTCTATATACACTTCCTCTTCGACGTCACCATTTAGGAAAGCTGTCTTCACGTCCATCTGGTGCAACTTCCACTTCATCTTAGCTGCAAGAGCTATGATGGTCCTGATCGAAGTGTATCTGGTCACATGAGCGAATGTCTCTTCATAGTCAATGCCTTCCTTTTGGGAAAATCCACGAGCGACAAATCTTGCTTTATATTTCTCAATACTTCCATCAATAGTATGTTTTATTTTTAAGAGCCATTTTGATGATACCACACCCTTACTTTTTGGTCTGGGAACTATTTCCCATACATTGTTTTTTATTATGTATTGGTATTCCTCTGTCATGGCATCTGCCTATTCCTTCTTTTCAATGGCTTCTTCAAAGAAGGTAGGCTCCTCATCTAGGAGATCACACATCAAAGCCATGTAACCGGAGAATGGCTTTGGTCTTTTCACCTGTCTCGGGGTTCCTTCTGGAACACCATACTTCTCTCCATCTTGAATAAGCTCTCTTGCTCAAGTAGGCTTTCTTTTATGGGAGAAGGTCATTTGAGGAGGTTATTGAACTTATGTTACATCATGGTCTTCAAGAGTTTTCTCATCAGGGGAAGTTACAACTTCCCTCACTGGTTTTGCAGCTCTGGAAACTTCCCTCACGGATTCTGTAATCCTGGGAATTACTAGTTCCTCTTCATATACTTCTTCAAGATGGCATCTTCTTGATTTCTTAAGTTCTGCTTCTTCATCAAAGGTCACATCCCTACTGATCTCAATGTGGCAGTGACCTGGTATATAGATTCTGAAGGCCTTGGAGACCTCACAATATCCCACAAATATTCCCTTCTTTCTGGAGGGTTCCAGCTTGTTTCTCTTCTTTTTTGGAATGTGTATGAAGACTAGGCAACCAAATATTTTGAGATGGCTTACCTCTAGCTTCTTCCTAGTGAACATCTCTTCCAGGAATTTGAACCCAAGTGTGCTATGAGATAATCAGTTATGCACATAAATAGCGTCCATTGATTCTCCTGCCCATAAGCAAATAGGAAGATCTTGATCATGGATCATAGTCTTCACAACTTCCATAATTGTTATGTTCTTCCTTTCAGCTACAACATTTTGTTGAGGATTATAGGGAGTAGTGAGTTCCCTCTTGATCCCAACATCTCTGCAGAATTTCATGAACTCTTTTGAGGTATATTCTCCTCCATTATTTGACCTAAGTATCTTAATCTTACTTTCAGAAAGATTCTCTATCAAGGCTTTAAATTCCTTGAATTTTCTTAATACTTCATCTTTAGATTTCAAGAAATATATCCAGGTCTTGCGAGAATAGTCATCAATGAATGATACATAGTATACATACCTGCTAATGGAGGATGATGGAATTGGGCCACACACATCTGAATGAATGAGTTCCAGTACTCCTTCTGCTTTGTTGTCCCTCTTTGGAAAAGGGTTCTTGATATTCTTCCCTTGTTCACATCCATTTCATATGCCTTCCTGATCACCCTTGAGTTCTGGTAAACCTGTGACAGCTTTGCATATGTATGGTAGTGCCTTGTAGTTGATGTGGGCCAATCTTCTATGCCAAAGTTCGCATGAGTTTTCAATGGCATGGGTCATGGCAGTCTCTGGGTGACCCTTTAGCTTATATAAGCCATTTTCTTCATTTCCAATGATGATTGCTTCATTTATGGTTTCTCCTCTAGACCACATAAGAACTTCTCCATCTATAAAGGCAACTCTATAGCCTTTCTTGTCTAAAGATGATATGGAAAGTAAGTTCTTCTTCAAGACTGGTACATAGAGTACATCCTTCATCTTTATTGAGCTTTTTGAATTTAGCTTGTAGTTTGATTCTCCTACTCCCTTGATGGGATATTGGTAATCATCTCCAACTGTTATTTTTTGAGAAAACTTATTTTTTGAAATACAAGAGAGAGTATTTCTCTTACCCTTCATGTGCTTTGATGCACCACTATCAATGAGCCATGTGTCCTCTCCAGGTGTTACCGTTCCTGAGAGGGCTGAGATCAAGACATGGTCGTTGATCATATTTATAGGTGGCTTTTCATCTTCAACTATGTGGGCATGTTGCATCTTATGTTTCCTCTTGTATTCTTCTCATGTGACTAGACAAGAATTCACCTTGTGTACCATCTTATCACAATGATAGCATTGTATAGATGAGAGATCTCTTTCCTTGCGTTGTCCTTTCTTCTGAAATCTCCTTGGATAAGATTCTTTGTTATTGGATTTGTTTGATGGTTGAGGCTCTCTATGAGTCTCCCTTTTGAGGTAGGGTTTCTTCCTTCCTCCTTTGGTGTGGGTGGCTAGGGCTTTATCATCATCCCTAGCTAGTAGCACTTCATGATTCGCTACTCTTGTTTCTTCTTGGATGCATTCTTCCCATAGGCTGTCAAACTTCAGTTTCTCTTTTCTGGCACATATCGTCTGGATGAAAGCATCCCAAGGTCTTGTAAGACCATTTTGTGCCATCATTATGAGTTCATCTTCATCTATGGTATCTCCAATATCTTCTAGTTGTTCTTTGAATTATGAGATTCTGGAGAAGTATTCCTGAATCATTTCTCCTTTCTACATCCTTGTATTCTTCAATTGAGTTCTAAGATTCATTTTTCGGTTTATGTTCTTTCCTTCATATAGTTTGGTCAAGGCATCAATCATTTCTTTAGGGTTCTTCTTGGATGAAACATAAGGGATCATATGGTCCTTGATTGAATCTGCAATGATTCTTTTGGCCCTTATTGTGTCCTTTTGATGCTTTGTCTTTTTTGCGACATCGTCGGGTTCCGGTACTTCGTTTTTGACGAATCTTGCTAGGTCATTCTCTTCAAGAATGAGGCCAATCCTATACTTCCAGGCATGGATGTTTTCCACTCCTTCTAACTTGTCAACAATCTTAATGCTTGCAGACATCTTTACCTGGAGCTAGGAAAATGACCGAAAAATGAAAGTGCTCAAAATAAAAAACTGAACTTACCAGGAGATGCGCTTGGCTGAGGCGAGCTGCCTGGTGTGTTTGGATCTGAGAAAATCCAAATTTTTCCCCTTCAAATCTAATCTGCGGATTTCTGGACTGGTGCTTCTGGTACTTCTGGTACTCTGGTACTTCTGGTACTGGTTTTCTAGTACTTCTATGAAACTAGGGTTTCACTTTCCGGGAGATCCAGCCACTGGAAAGGTGCGCTGAAGGTGCCAAAATGATCCTTGTGGGAGGGTGCAACTTTCTATGTGGTTTTGAAGCTGAAAAGCTTCACTTTTGAAAAACCCTAATTTGCAGGTACGACAACAGTGACGTTTTTCTCTTGCGAAATATGCTTCCTTCAAGTTGGCTCTGATACCATGTTAATGTTTATGCCATTATTATAGTTCTTTGCATTTCAATATATAGTATCAACATAAAAACAAGACCACTGAGAAATACACATTTAAAAGAGACACAACATTTATCCTGGGAAACCCTCTAGGGGATGAAAACCCAGCAAAACTTCCTTAATATAGATAGCCAATACAATGCCAAGAGATCTCTATGCTAAAACAGAAAGTCCTCTCCAAGATATGTGCCACTCTCTCTCTCCTTTGTCGGTAACAGATCAGAACTTGTCTCTCAAACTGAGCAAGTGAGTTGTGTTCAAATGAGGCACTAGCCTCCTTTATTTATACAAGTTCTGGCACGTGTGAAGTGTCTCTTCATTGGCAGGGCCGAATTCTCAATCTGGGTGGGTAAACCCACCTTTATTATATTTCTGGGTCTCTTAATTAACTGTTGCGGCCGACTTCTTATTCTACCTATTACAATTGTCTTTTGACCAATCCACAAAAGGGGATTTGGTCCTATTACAATATCCGACATGATCAATCCACAATGGGGATTGATCCTATGAATAAAATATCAATAATAAAAAGAATACTCTTTACAGTTACATTTTTTCAACACTTACGAGTCGATGAAATAGTGAATGCAATCATAGGATTGGTAGAAGAAATCGAAGAATCTGTAATTGTTCAAAAGGTACTAAGATATCTTCCTATGAGATTCAACCCTAATATATCAGCACTAGAAGAAAGATCGGATCTAAACTCAATAAGCATGGATGAACTGCATGGAATCTTCACAGCATATGAGATGAGAACCGAACAGGAAAATCTAGATGTAAAAGAAGCAGCCTTCAAAGCATCCAAAATATCAAAGTAAAAGAAAAAGGAACCAACGGTAGGTATAGAGGTAAGCTCCCTTTAATTTGTTTTAATTGTGATGGTATTGGTCATTTTGCTAACAGATGTCCTTATAAGAAAAAGAGAAATGATGAAGGTTACTCAAAAGGCAAACACACATATAAAGGAAAAAGAACTACAAAGAAATTTTTCAAGAAAAGTTTATACACCAAAGAAGACATCTCATCATCAGATGAAGATGAAGTCAGTGACAGTGAGACTGGAAGAGTTCTATTCATGGCAGTAAAAGACTCTGACAAAGAAGACTCTAAAGAAGAATATGAAGAAGTCGAAGAAGAATGTGAAGAAGTCGAAGAAGAAATTGAAGAGGCAGAAGTTAACTATCAATAAGAATTAATGTGTGACATATAAGTTATTAGAAGAGAAAACAAGAAAAACAAGAAACTACAAGCAGAACTAGACAAGAAAAAGGACACTCGAGAACTAGAACAAATCATCACAAAATTGAAGGTTCAAATAGAAGAAGATAAAAGAATTGAAGAAGCACTCAAAGAACAGCTAGAAGAAAAGGATAGGATCATCGGAAACTTGGAAGCAGAGATTGTCACATTAAGAAAGGATATTCAAAAGAAAAATGTGCAGAATAGCTCAAAAGTTTTGGATGACATTATCAGGAGTCAAAAATCTCATCTTGACAAGTCTGGACTTGGATACAATCATACAAAAAAGGTATCAATCTCCAAAACAACAGAGAAATAAACAAATCCAAAAATCTATGCAGAAACAATCACAGGGGACAGGAAGATATACAAAGAAGATTACAGGGACACTCCTCCACCGAGAAGATTCAGATTTCATAATCAACAACAGACCGATAGGCCTCAAGAAGAAGAAGGATTCATAAGAGCACCTACTTTCAAAAGATCTTCAATTCGCAAGTATCAAACTATATTTTTTTGTTTATGATATGCATGTAATAATTTTGGACATAAAGCTGTAAATTGCAGAGCTAACAATAGGAACAATAACAACTTTGAGAGTCATACACAAAGGGGTTATTCAGGAAGACCTAGTGAAACACAAACAAGAATTTACAACAATTTTGAATCCTTGAGCACTGAAGTGCAATGTTACAAATGTAACAATTTTGGACACGTGACCAAAGATTGCAGAATGACAGTCCTTCCTAAAGAACCTCAACAAAATAACAACAATCACAGACAGGAACCTCAGAAAATGACATGGATAAGAAAGCAAGATCAATATACCAATGAAGAATGCACAATTTCTCTAACAACAAAGCAGAAGAAACGTGGTTGGTATGTTGACAGTGGGTGTTCAAAACACATGACAGGCGATAAAGACAAATTTCTTACATTACAAGAGGAAAGAAGTGGATCAGTCTCCTTCGGAAATGAGAATTCATCCAAAATCATTGGAGAAGGCACAATCCAAATTGGGAACAAGAATGAAAAGGCAGAAAACATTCTACTAGTAGAAGATATGAAACATAATCTTCTAAGTGTGAGTCAAATGTGTGACCAAGGTCATAAAGTTACTTTCGATTCATAAAAGTGTGAGATAAGAAAAGAAGGCTCAGGGAAATCGGTCGGTACAACTGCAAGAACTTCAAAAAACATATATGTGTTAAGTGAAATTGGAAATGAAAAGTGTTGTCTAGGAAAGGAAGATGAAAGTTGGCTATGGCACAGAAGAATGGGTCACATGCATTTTGATAACCTTGTCAAAGTCAGCAAAAGAGAAGTAGCCAAAGAAATTCCCTAGATCACGAAACCAACCAACACTTTATGCAAGCATTGTCAACAAGAAAGAAAACAAAGACCAGGTTCACATCAAAGGAATATTCAACAACAAGACCATTGGAAATTGTGCATACTGATCTAGTTGGACCAACTACAACAAAGGGCTTAAAAGGTGAGAGATACTTTCTGTTATTAGTTGATGATTATACAAGAATGAGTGCAGTTTTTTTTCTCAAGAACAAGTCAGAATATTTTGAAAACTTCAAGATCTACAAGAAAATGGTTGAAAATGAGATGGATTCAAGAATCAAATGATTGAGATATGATAATGGAGGAGATTTCACTTCAAAGGAATTTATGGACTACTGCAACAGTCATGGAATAACAAGGCAATTTTTTGTTGCTAGGACACCTCAACGGAATGGAGTTGTTGAAAGAACAGGGTAGGACAGTACAAGAAATGGCTCGAACAATGATAATGGATTCCAAATTGACAGATATATTTTGGACATAGGCAGTGCATACAACAGTTCACATTCAAAATAGAGTAATGCTCAGAAACACCACTGATAAAACTCCCTACAAGCTATGGAAAGGAAGACCAACAAATGTGAAGCACTTCAGAGTTTTTGGAAGCAAATGATACATCAAAAGAGAAGATGGAAAAATGGGAAAGTTTGACTCTCGTGTGGACAAAGGAATAATTGTTGGTTACTCAAGTACAAGGAAAGCATACAAGTGTTACAATCTAAGATTAAACAAAGTTGTGGAAAGAATCAATGTAACAATTGATGAAACAGGAAGACTAGAATCAAAGGAAGAAGAAGACAAATCAATGGAGCAACTTTTCGAAGAAGAAGAAGAAGATGAAGTAGAAGAGGAAGATGAAGAGAATCCGACAGAAACAAAAGACCAATTTCAGCAAGTATCTCTAAAGACACCTAGCAAACGAGTACAAAAGAATCATCCTTCAGATCATATTATTGGAAACAAAGATGCAGGAGTTGAGACTAGAAGAAAAATCCGTTCACCAGAACAAACAGACCTAACACTCTTATCTACAATTGAACCAAATTGTTTTGAATAAGCCAGCAAGGATGAATTTTGGAATAAGGCCATGGATGAAGAATTGGATCAAATAGAGAAAAATGACACTTGAGAATTGGTTCAAAGACCAAAAAATAAGAATGTGATCAGCACAAAATGGGTTTTCAGGAATAAATTGAATGAAGATGGAGAGGTTACAAGGAACAAATCTAGATTGGTATGTAAAGGATATGCTCAGATTGAACGAATCGACTTTGAAGAGACATTTTCCTCGGTTGCCAGAATGGAAGCAATCCGTTTTCTTTTAGCTTATGCATGCTCCAAAGATTTTAAAGTATACCAAATGGATGTAAAATAATCTTTTCTAAATGGGGAACTTGAAGAAGAAGTCTCCATTGAACAACCAGAAGGATTTCAGTTGTCAGAGAATACAGATTATGTGTGTAAATTAAAGAAGGCCCTATATGGTCTAAAACAAGCTCCTAGAGCATGGTACTCCAAACTAGATAAGTATCTATAGTAGGTAGGGTTTAGAAAATGAAGTGCAGACAACAACCTCTACATCAAGGTAAGTCAAGGTAATATTTTATTAATTGAAGTTTATGCTGATGATATTATTTTTGGTAGTGATGATGATAGGTTAAGCCAGAAATTTGCAAAAGATATGCAGAAAGAATTTAAAATGTCGCTACTTGGAGAACTATCCTTCTTTCTAGGACTTCAGATACATCAAAGCAACCAAGGAATTTTTATTTCTCAAACCAAGTATATCAGAGAAATGCTAAAGAGGTTCGGAATGGAATATTGCAAACCAGTTATCACTCCCATGCAAACTAGTTGCAAGTTGAGCAAAGATGATGATTCGAAGTCTACAGATCAAAGGAAATATAGGTCAATGATTGTCATCCTATTGTATGTGAAAACATCCAGACCAAATGTAATGTAGGCAGTTGGACAGGTGGCACGATTTCAAGCAGCACCAAAGGAATCACATGTATTAGCAGTGAAGAGGATTTTCAGATATCTCAAAGGAACATAAGATTTTGGGCTATGGTATCCAAAAGGAAAGGATCTATCACTAATTTCCTACACAGATGCAGATTGGGCAGGTTGTATTGATGACCGACGAAGCACCAATGGAGCAGTTTTCTACTTGGGTGAGTGTTTAGTATCATGGATAAGAAAGAACCAATCATCAGTATCTCTATCTACAGCCGAGGTAGATTATATTGCAGCCACAACATGTTGTACATAGGTTCTTTGGATGAAACAAACATTGATAGATATACAGGTTAAGTATAATGAGCCCATTCCAATATATTGTGATAATACAAGTGCCATCAGTATCTCAAAAAACCAGGTGATGCACTCCAAGACGAAGCACATTCCAATCAAGTATCACTTTCTACGGGAATAGGTTCTAGAAAAGAACATCATAGTTGAGTATGTGGGCACAAAAGAACAAGTGGAAGACATATTTACAAAACCACTTCCACAAGAATCCTTTGAATATCTTCACCAAAGACTTGGAGTTATTTCTACTCCAAAATGAATGTTTTTTTAATTCTTTTTGAATGCTTATCTCGTATGTCTTAGAGAATAGTTCAATCAGGGGGAGCAGCCCCGGATGGAAAGATACCTTT
>ML778065.1:714852-725147 GCA_009831015.1 Picea engelmannii
CTCACACTCTCAAACACTCCCTCTATACCCCCCTTCACTCTTTACCTCTTTCTACCTCCCTTCCCTCTCTCTCTCCCTGCCTATTTTTGTTCCTCTCCCTCCTTCTCACACTCTCAAACACTCCCTATCTACCCCTCTCTCTCTCTCTCTCTCTCTCTCTCTCTCTCTCTCCTACATATACCATATCTCTCCCACCACTCTCTCTCTACCACCTCTCTTAGTCTCCCTCTCCCTCTCTCTCTCTACCCCCCCCTCTCTCTCTCTCTCTCTCTCTTTGTCTCCCTATCACTCACTCTCACACGATCTCTTTTTCTACCTCTCTTCCCCTATCACACTCTCACACTCTTGAGGAAAAGATATGAAATAATCTTACTCAAGCATTTTCAGATTCTTCTTGGCTAAATAAAAATATACGAGAATATCACCCTATGTTTATAGCCATCAAAATTAATTTCCTAACTCACAAGTATTGATTACAAGTTCTTAGGCTAATCTTTGTATAAATAAGAGCTTGCTAGAAAATTCATTATTTATATGATTTTCTGAATATAACAGTTGTTGAAATAAATGTAGAGACAGAAGCAAAGACACCAAGATGGTAATAAAGATAGATGAGACATAAAGAAATCCTTTATTTCATTCCAATTCATCAAAGAGTCATTCTCTTTACAAAATTTCGTGAAGAAATTTCAGACCAAAGTCAAACTTAGACATCCCCAATGGAACATACAAAAGGACCTCTGACAGAAAATCAAAACTGAACTCTAAAAGCTAGATCAGATTGCCACAGATTGTTGCCCACTCGACTCTGCACAATAGTCTTTATCAGTCATGAAAACTAATTCACAAACAGACAAGTCTACATAGACTATCAAAGATAGATCAACACCTCTGAAAAACAAGTGTCTGAATGATGTAATTCAGCCCTGAATCTTGATGTCTACAATAAGACCCTGTTATCATATAAAAAAATTAGGCTTGTGATAAATTAAAGAATGAATGAAAATTGAACTATCTCAACATAAACTCAAAGATAAAACCTTAGTATGCTTCTCCTTCTATCCTCCTCTTGTTCCTCCCTTTCCTTTTGCCTTTAAGAAAATTAGAATTGGTTGAAGTAGTTGAACTACCTCATTAGTTAAGTTAAATAAAAACTCAACCAACTTTTTAGTTAGGGGGAAGAGTAATAAATCATAATAAGGGTTCTAAATAAATAATAACTAGTAGGTGGCACCCCTTGGGACTCCCTTTAACTCTTGAAAATCATAACATAACTAGTTAATTAAGCCAAAAACCCCTCCTTGTTACTCCCATCATCACATTCACATTTGACAATTTATCTCATTGATATTTGAAATTATTTCCAAAAAATATATTACTCATATATCCAAAGAAAACATGTTGTCCAAAACTTCTGAAGTCAACTTTCATCAACAATAAATAAAATAAAACTCAAAAGCCATATTTTTCACTTTGAGATGCAATCTTTCATTGATTGTTGTTGTCACCCTTTGATTTTTTTGAATTTTCCTTTGGCTACGTTGAGCCTTTAGGCCTAATCTCGCTCATCACGTGAGAAAAATCATCCCTCAAATGCATCTGGGAAGAAACGGATTTATCAGAGCCATTAGAGGGTGAGGAAGGGGCAGCAGTGGCTTTTCCTTTCTCAGGGGCATGGTGGGCCTCGGTTTTCAATCTTTTTCTAGCATGAGAGGACTGAATTGGTGAGTGGACAGGTGCAACTTCAAAAATCTAATTGATAGGTGAAGGAGAAAGCAAGGACAAATTAGGCCAGCCACAACGTTGGGAGACTGTCAAGTAGACAATCTCTTGCCATCCATCATTTTCGGGAACCTCAGGTTGCAATGAGACGTGAGGGGGCATGGGAATACCATGGGCTTGTGGAGCTTGGAAGGGAGCCCTTTCAGGCCTAGGTTGGACCACTCCTTGCCCAATCCAATTGAAAAAACCAACCTGAAATAGTTGGCCTAACTCTTGTGAGTCAACGTCAAAGTGTATGGATATTCTTGGCCTTCTTGAGCCTCTGTTCCAATTACCTCTCCCTTGGTTGCCTTTGTCATGGCTACCTTAGGTGAAAAATCTCATTCCTGCATGCATGATTGATTAGAAAATAGTCCCTTTAAAAAACATACATGACAATTGCTTAAAAATATGAAATATATCTTGGCTCAACAATGTATCATACGCATGCAATTCAATCCATACAAATTGTTTAACTGTTGTCATTGATCAGGGGGTGAACAATAGTTCTGGGATATGCAAGGGGTTTGTATTGAGCGGAAAATGATAAAATGAGAGGGAAAAGAATCATTGTTACTTCTCAAAGACAAAAAACAATCAACTATAATGTAAACAAAAGAATATAAAACTGTGTTCCAATCAAAAGAAAATGCGATTTCAAACTATTCCAATATACAATTCTCTAAACTGTAATTAAATTTTAAGAACGGGGAGTGAAAATGGATGTGGGAAGGTGAGGGGTTTTTTATTAGTGAAATAATGGTAGGGAAAGAGAGTGGATATTGTTCATAAAATTAATTAAGTAATCGATACAGCCATTTTATATCAAACGCAAAAGGTCCAACACCAACCAAATAGTCACTCTGATCAAAAGATCAATTACTGTCTATATTTCAATCAATTATGTGCATTAAATTGCTCACTATTAATAATAAAATATTTAACACAGTGTCATCAAAACAAGACAGTATGCATTCCACAACAACCTATAGAGGAGCTTTGTTCTTCACATTTATCCAATTAATATTTTAAAACAATCTCCAAATGAATTTAAACAATCACTTATTTCCATTATGTTCAGTGTCAACTCATCAACCACTTTCCATCAACAATTAAACTGTAATAAGACCATACCTCCACAACACCCATGCTTATCTCTGTTAAGATGTATGATATTCATTAAACAAACATAGTTGACAGTCAAACACAACGATCCATATTTTTATTGCAAAGATCATTATTTTCCATTTAAACACACAGGCAACGATTACCATTTCAATTCATATGGCATTGTGGGATACACAGACCACTTAACAAAACACGATATCATTTATGTGACTATCATGATTAACTACTTGAATCTAAACATCCACAATGTTGGGCTATCAATCCAACACAACGCGACAACAACAACATGCCCGATCTCATCTCACAAATTGATCAAATTAAAAAAACCATATTTTTTTTAAATCCCACGACCCTCTCTGATGGCACAATCAATATAATATCCATAACATATACAGTGGATGGCCATGCCATGATTACCACAATTGAAGTATTCTCATTCGACAATTTAAAACACACAGTCACAACAATTATTAACTCGACCTATTATGTTGTAGGAATGCCACACATACCCACGCATCACACATGAAGCATTGTTGTGCATTAATCAATTGTAAACTAATGTTGGGTTAAAAATTCAACAATTACAATGTAAGAGACAACGACTGTGCATTCAATCCAATTCTCCAATCAACGAAATTACCATGCTAAAATTATCTGAATTCGATTGTCATAATAACCAATGCAGTGACTAAATACCACAGCCAACACCATTGTCAACATAATCAACAGAGACGAGCCAGAAATCAAACACTGTTGACAATACCCAACAACTCATAACAACCAACAATATACCCGATAGGCCATCACGGTAACCTATATCAAAACCCAGGCTTGAGAAATCAAGGGTTTGCTCTCTAGACCAACACAGGGAGACTGGAGTCGACTCCCATCATTGGGTGAGAACCTCCAAGACCAACGGTGCACGCACAGGGTATTCCACCAATGACTTTGTTGACAGGGTGACAATTCACGAGATAGGAGAGACTATAAACAGAGGAGCAAAGGCTCCATTTTGGCCTTGTAACAACACTTAGAACACATAGGGTATAACCCTCGTGGCTCTCCCAATCAACCAACTAATAATGCTGAGATAAACCACAATCGATAAGAAGAAATATAACCCACTTTGCAACCATCAGTAGCATGAAAAATGCATACACAAGTGAAACAATGCACAGTGACACAAGGCATTTCATACCTAGTAAACCCCATAACAACAATGATTGGGTATGGCGGTACGAAAGCGTGGATATGGCCAGCCCATCTGGACAAAATAAAAACCCTTCAACCAAGACCAATAAGGATGACAGAGGGCCTTCATGTCTTATAACACTCAGAGTGATCAATAACATTGTGACTTCAATCGTTATTGCAATGAAAACCACACCAACGAATCGTTCTAGAAAAATACCACAAGTTTACAGAGTTGCCAGACTTAAGGAAAGAACAGACCCATACATTTTGAGCCAATATCTATTTCATAACTAGAGCAAATTCATGGATGGCGAAAATGCATACCTGTAACCAAAAGCATCTTAAAATGCGAGTTGGCTGAGTTGTTCTTCCTCTGCTTGAAAGTTGAATCCTAACCACAACAAAACACATTTGAACAATAGCCTGATTAGGGTGGCATCTAGTGGAAGGAGTAGGAGTGACGTGCAGTAAATGCACGTTGCCTCCACCCCTAATCATTCAATTCCTTAGTATGGGCCAGCCCACTAATCCATTAATTCATTCAATGGAACCATGCATCGAAACCAACATCCACTAATTGCCAAGAGCGCCACCCACATCACATATTACCATTTCCAACTATACAATAATGCATATCGACTATGTTTCCAATTAACTCAATAAATCGCATAGCTATTAACTTGTGACCTAAGATTAACAACGATTATGCATGTAGTGTAGCATAAGGGCATAGTATGGTTCCTTCCTTTTGCACTTTGTTACATTTATTTTATCTCTTTTCAGCTGCTCTTATATATTATTACTAACATGTCTCTTGTGCAGGTGTCACAGTAATAAATCCAAGAACAGATAGCAATGATAACAATGGATAACATAGGCCATCGTAACATGAAATTGGAGCCTAAAGCAGCATAAAAAATACTTAACATGCCTTATCCATCATTCAATTGTCGTAATTAGAACCAACACATAGTAAGACTTATCCATCGTCAATAAAACCAAGATGTCATCAACCATGTAAGCAATTTCGAACAGCAGCATAACCATGAAATAAGAGCCAGATTTGATCTCCAATCTACAAGGGGGTCAAACCTACTAGGCTTTAGCAATACTTTGTGGGCAAAAACCTCATTGAGATTTTAATCATCAACAAACTGGTAACTCCACAGGGAAATTTATTTTCAACAGATTAGAACTCAGAACTCATGGTTTCACAGGTCAAGCAGATCTAACCAGCAATATTATGCAACAGGGGGAAGTGAGTGGATTTAATGGAAAAATGACCAAGAATTCAGGAATAACTCATGAAAAGTGTTAAGTATGAGGGGTTTTACCACTGTGTGCATAATTTTTCAACCAGGATCGACTCTTAACTTACAGGAGAAAAATTATGGGTATGCTCTCTTAAATTCTCAAATGGATGAATAAAAGGAAAGCATAAGCGGGAGATAACCCCCAAAAAAATTTTAGACAATAGTGGAAGAAGATAACAAATTCAAGGGTGATTTCAAGGAAAACATCGTAACAACTGTGTAAGCTTGATTGTTATTGACTAACAATGCTTTGCAGGAGTGTCATTGTGGAAGAACTAATCCAACAACTTATTTTGACCAAATTAACTAAAGATGGTAGGAAACAAAATCATGACAGAAGTAAAATTGCAAGATTAAAACAACAACAATAAAATGAAAGAAATGTAAAATTAATAGGAAAATCTTAAAATAGAAAGCAAAATTCAAACTACTGTAAAGAAGAAAGAAAATAGTGCAAAATTAAAAGCAGAGCTAGTTTACTAGTATACACAAAATCCAAACAGCATTAGAACTTTTCATGTTGGTCCCTTGTAATTTTTCAAGTGAGAACCGTTAGTGGTGTAGGAAAAAAATTTCTCCTGTAGATCCTTTAGAATGTAAGAGTTAGTATCCATGACAAAAGCAATTTTTAAAGGACCCAGAAATAACACTTGGAACTCTGAGGTAATTATCAGCCCCATGACGTATATGATTAGATCATCAAGGTAGATATGAATACTGATCAATTCATCAAGATTTTTGTGTATAGGTATTTTAAAAGTGGTAATGCCATCAACTAAGCCATAAAACATGGATTTGTAATTCATGGTACCCCAATTGGTGATAAGAGTGGTTTTGTGAACATCTACCCCTTTTCCCTTGATTTTACTATAACCCAAAAATTTGTCAAGGGTGGGCCTCATCTATGACCTTACAACCTGTTGCAGAATCATTTCCATATTGAGGGGAGGAAAAGGATTTCTCATAATATCCTAGCTAAAAGTGAAAAACTTAATGCAGGTTCTAATATGATCAGTATCCTTCAGAATAGGTCCCCAATCAGAAACCCATTCCGAGTAGACTGGAAAAATAATCCCAGCCCTTAAGAAATTTTCCAACTACCTTTGGAAAGTTGCTTTAATTGCAAAGTTAATAGGTCTTTGTTTCTTCCTAGTTGGTTTCATGCCTTCCTTGATGGGGATAGCATGTTGTATAATACCAGGATCAAAACCATGAAGATCCTTATAATACCAAGAAAAAACATCTTTAAATTCACCAAGTAGCTTGGCGAACTTAATTCCTTCTTTATCAGAACATTGGGTACTTATTTTAACATTCCTTGAAGATTCGAGTGCCCCAATATTCAAGGAGATGGTTTCACCCACCTTCCTTCTTAACTCCTCTTTTTCTTTATTTCTCTTTATTGCCTACATCACTCAATGAAAATAAACTCTCTAGAGGAGCCAGACCCTTAGAAACCTTGTTGTCTTATATGGATATAATTTACTTGGGTTTAAGAGGTTTATATTGGATGAAAGCACCAATGATCTCATCACCAGGGAGAGCTTGCCAAGATTCTAAATTGTCCGAGATATGTGGACGATATAGAGATTGAAAATAACAGTCAAGTCTGTGAGGCAAAGGTTGTTGATTAGGAGAAGATGCAAAGACAGCTAACCGATCAACCATTGAATTCATCTCCTTCTTAACATGAGTGATGTTGAAAGATAATAGGTTCAAGATAAGCACCCAAATAGTTTGGGTGTATCATTTCATCAGCTTGTTGCTAGGAGAGTATATCTTATGTACTATGTTCAAAAAAATCTCAGAATCTCCAAAAACTGAAAGATGACCACAACCAAGATTATAGGAGTTTTCAATGCCTAATAATAAATCTTCGAATTCAGTGACATTGTTTGTACAAGCAAACTCCAACCTGTAAGACAAATTATGAATTTTCCCTACAGGTGAAACCAATATAATGCCATCCCTATTACCTTCATTAGGGCATGAACCATCAAAGTGCATGTGCCACATATCATCATCTAAATCGATTTGTTCCAAAGGAATATTATCCTCCTCAGCAAATATGGAGTACACTCCTAGGTCCTCTTCGATATAGTTTACAGTAGGTTGTGGAACACTCTCTATGTAGGGTGAAATCCTTCCCTCTCTAAGGACTATAATGTTCTTACCATTCTGAGGAATGGATAAATGTGTTTCATCGAGTGAGAGGTATCCACCTGTTAAGGCTTTCCAATATATTCCCAAGATAATTGAGTAATTTCTTGTAGGCATATCAATTACTTGAATACTAAGGGTTGTCCTTATTTCAGGATGAGTGCACAAAACTAAGGTCACATCTTTAATCTCACCTATGGTTGTTTGTTGTATACTATTACAGGAGAGAAGTCTTTTGGCGTTTTCATTTGTACAAGACAAGCCTAGCTCTTCCATGATAATCTTCAACATCACACTTGGGCCCAAACTGCCATCAATGAGGCAACAATGGGCGATATTATCCATAATTTTTATAGAAATATAAAAAGGGTCATTTTTTACAGGGTATCTAAAGTTATGTACACCTACTTTATTTACAGATTAATCCTCTTCATTTACCTCTTCAGAAAGATTGGATACAACAGAAGTTTTCCCTTCCATGAATTGTTTCATATGCATCTGTTGTTCAGGGATGACAACCATGTCCAGAAGGGTTGCATCTGCTTTGATGTTGGCCAACTGATTCAAGATATTGTACTTGGAATAGGGGAGAGGGGAAGTTGTTCCTTGACTATAAGGAACCTTAGGAGCCTGAACAGTAGTAGTGGGTGAGGATGAGCTCGGGCTAGAAGGATTGTGGGGAGGATCAAATTTTCCCTTGGGAGCATAGGCTTTATTTCTAGTATTGGTGATCATGACATCTTCTGGCTCTATGAAATCTAGGAAAACAATGGTAGTTTCTGTTCTTTTACTAAAGATCTTATCTCTGGCACTCTAATTCCTTACTTCACATGTGGCTTCTTCGTGGTGTTTTTCGCCAAAGTTACACCAACTTTGAGGCAAGATAGCTTTAGGATGAAATTTATTATCAATTGGACTTCTAAAGGGAGGTACAGAAGAGGATGAATCTCCAGGGGTGAGAGGTGAGACAGTCCCCTTTCGCTCAAATGCTATCATATGATTGTTCATATCTTGTACTAGTTGTAAGAGGGCGTACATGTTTTTCTTTCTAATTGATTCTCCCTAGGGAAGACCTGTTCTTTCAAGCTATTCTTCATACTCTGAACAAGTATGCAGAGAAAAACTGATATTATCAATGGATTTTTCCTCAATACTATGACAGTAGGGAGAAGGTAATGCATTTTAGTAATGCATGAAAGAATCTTGGTTCTGAGGTTGAATGCATTCAGGGATCTGATTCTATATCTTAGTGAAACACAAGTTGAAAGACTTGATGGTCTCACTATCCTTATAGGTGACATTATTATATTCCCGTAACTTATCAGCTAGGCTTTTAGATTTCCATAAGTGGATATGAACCAATATATTAACTCCTCCCAAGTAGATAGGATCTTAGGAGGAAGGTCAAAGAAATCGGTCACAACCTTTCCTTCCAAGGAATTGATGAATAAGTGCATGCAAGTATCATTGTCATTGGATCCTATGTTATGACAATCATTAGAAAATGCCACCAGGTGTTCGTTTGTAGTGACAATGTTATTCCCCGAGAACTTAGGAAGATGCTCCTTGAATTTAGGAAGTGGAGGAGTAGCAGGTGTTGAGTTAAGAGGAGAGGACACATGCCACAATGTGGTTGTGGCATATTCTTCAAACTGTAAAATCCCATACCTTTTAATAAATTTGGTGGGATTTGTGATAGATTGGACAGGGATATGATGGCTATATAATCTACTAATCACTGACAAAAATGAAGAATGAGAAGAGGAAGCACTTCCAGTGCCACTAGATCCACCACTAGATGCCATCTTGTGGATGATAGATGAGGAAAAGAAAGACAAACTGGATGAATCAAAAAAAGTTCTCCTTAGAGCACTTTGTTGGGTAGATAACACAACATCCCTTCTTCCTATTTTATCAGTAGGATTAATTTTAGGTGATAAGACTCTTATTCTTCTAGAAGAATGAGAGTCTAAGGACATGAAAGAAAGGCCAAAACTGAAGAAACAAGAAGGTTATTGCTGATTTCTAGGTTGTCTACGTCTAGCATCCAATCGTTCTTGAGAACAAATATCTCGTTCAATTGTTTCCCATGAATGATTAAGCTCAGCATGGGTATTAGAAGTGTCTAAAATGGTGTTAAACAGATTCAAATCAATGTTGGTCTGATCTTGAAGACCAGGCTCAATATTGGGTTGCCTTGTAACAGGTACAGTCATTAAATAAAATAGTCAAAGAACCAATATCATAAAAATATATGTATCGATGAAAATCAAGTATAAAAAATTAACCAGAGAGATATTGAAGATCTCCCCAATACAGTCGCCAAAATAAATGTTGAAGAAAAGATATGAAATAATCTTACTCAAGCATTTTCAGATTCTGCTTGGCTAAAGAAAAATAGTTGGGAATAAGCCTATGTTTATAGCCATCAAAATCAATATCCTAACTCACAAGTATTGATTACAAGTGCTTAGGCTAATCTTTTTATAAATAAGAGATTGTTGGAAAATTCATTATTTATATGATTTTATGAATATAATGGTTGCTGAAATAAATGTAGAGACAGAAGCAAAGACACCAAGATGATAATGAAGACAGATGAGACATAAAGCAATCCTTTATTTCATTCCAATTCATCAAAGATTCATTCTCTTTACAAAATTTCATGAAGAAATTTCGGACCAAAGTCAAACTTAGACATCCCCGACGGAACATACAAAAGGACCTCTGACAGAAAAA
>ML778065.1:725245-741172 GCA_009831015.1 Picea engelmannii
AAAGTTGGATCAACTTTCCACCGATTGTTTCCCACTCGACTCTGCACAATAGCCTTTATCAGTCATGCAAACTAATTCACAAATAGACAAGTCTACACAAACTATCAAATATAGATCAACACCTATGAAAAACAAGTGTCTGAATGATGTAATTCAGCCCTGAATCTTGTTGTCTACAGTAAGACAATGCTATCATAAAAAAGAATTAGGCTTGTGATCAATTAAGGAATGAATGAAAACTGAACTATCTCAACATAAAATCAAAGAGAAAACCTTAGTATGCTTCTCCTTCTATCCTCGTCTTGTTCCTCCCTTTCCTTTTGCCTTTATGAAAATTAGAATTGGTTGAAGTAGTTGAACTACCGCATTAGTTAAGTTAACTAAAAACTCAACCAACTTTTTAGTTAGGGGGGGAGAGTAATAAATCATAATAAGGGTTATAAATAAATAATAGCTAGTAGGTGGGACCCCTTTTGACTCCCTTTATCTCTTAACAATCATAACATAACTAGTTAATTAAGCAAAACACCCCTCCTTGTGACTCCCTGATCCAGGACGCTCCCCAGGCTCAGAAAATGCTCAAAAATCAAAGTTCTCAGAATTGGATGAAACAAATTCCATCGAGACCAATTCCATCGCGACCGTCTCGTCGCGTTGACTCTAGACATATATTCATTCCTCAAAATAGACTCTGGATGTGAAAAATATCGCACAACAATCAGATTCTTCTATGGAAAAAGTCAATGGTCAACTGGAAAATGAATAAGTGCCACATGGCCCAAAGATGGGAAGCCACGTGGAACTTCACTACTGGTTGGCATGTAAATATTATTTGGGGGTCCATGGGATTCGAGCCTCTGACCCATGGCTAGCTCCAAGTCTTTGGAAAATTTCAATTACCAACCTGCCAAAAGTCAAATTTATGAAAAAAACCCACTTTTGTATAGTTTTGGGGTCAAATATCCAAAGGAGGGCGCAAGGGGGCTAGGGCTAAGCCCCAGCATGTGGTTTCATTATAGGAGATCTTCCAAGGGCTAATTTTGCATGCACCCAAAATAAAATTAGCCCAGATCCCATGGAAGGCGCCCCAAAACTAAGAGCTAACAGTTAAGGGGGTTAGCGCATAGCACTTGGAGTGCTGGCACTTGGCCATATGGCCCCATGTGACCTAGTAAAGGGGGCGCGCGCCCTGTATTGGGGGCTACTCTACATTTTTTGTTTAAAAGTGGTTTTTAAACATTACAGAGGTGATTTTTGCCTAATATTATGCCCAGAAAATGGATTTTTTGAGGATTATAGGCCATTTGAAGGGGGATTTGATCCCAGAAAGAGGCTAGATCTTGAGGGAAGTTGGGATTCCTCATCTGAACCTTGAAAACTATAAGAACCAAGCTTTTTGAAGCTTGTAGGAGACTTTTTGATGTAGGGTTTTGAAGGAGCAGTTTGTAAATTTTGGCCTTTTCTCATGTTTTGAGAGGCGTTTTTCTCATGTTGTTGAGAGGATTTTGATAGTGCATGCATGAATTTGAGAAAGGAAGTATTGCACAAAAGACATGAAGCATGTAATGTAATAGCAAAGAGAATTGTAAGAGAACTTTGATCATTTTAAAGAGAAATAAAGAGGTCCTCCACTTGGAAGCAGGCCCGGAGACGTAACCAACGATTTGTGAACTCCGTTATCAACCTCTTGTCTCTATTTCTCTTTTTGTTTTGTTTTTCTATTCTCTTCATTTGCATCATGAATATTATGGTCTGATCTCTTTATACATTAATAAGCATCAAGTAAAAGTCACATTTGATATTCCGCAAACAAGATAACAAGTCTATGTATTTAGCATTCTTAATGATCCAATGCAAAAAGTACATTAAAGTAACTTGCGATTTATCATTAATACCTTCGTTTTTGGATCAAGTTTATGGTATCAAATCATTTGGTTGTGAAGGTTTGACAGGAATTGCAAGCATTGGATGCTCATGAGAGAAAAACTCAAGCAAGGAGAAGGCCAACTTGAGGCTCTTGACACAGAGATTCAAGGGCGACCGCATAAGCAAGAGATGTCTTTGCCACGGAAATTGGGTCCCTTCAAATCTAAAGATGATTTTTTCGAGGCCTTTAAATTGATGCAAGCCATGGTAGAGGAGATTTACCATGAAAGAGTTCAACAAAGGAATCCAAAAGTTGAAGAAGGTGAATCTTCGGTAAGAGCAGAAGGAGGAGTTGGAGGTGGTGGACCTTCGAAACCTTCTTCTCCTTCATCCTCATCATCTAATAATGAAGCAAGTGTACATTCCTCCAAGGATAAGAAAAAAACTCATCATTATTCTTATATGCCGTTATTAAAGTTAGATGTAAAGTTTCAATTACCCACTTATGATGGTGAATTAGATGTAGAAAATATAGATAATTGGGTGAGACAATTAGAGGTCTACTGCAGGATAAAAAATATTGTTGATGATGAAACTAAGATCCAACTAGAAAGTCTCAAATTGGGAGGCATAGCTCTCATATGGTGGGAAAGCAGAACTACAGATGATCTTAAGAAAAGTGGTAAAACAATCTCTTCCTGGAATGATTTTGTTATTGTATTAAAACAACAGTTTTACCCTTTAGCTTACATGCAACAAGAAATGATGAATTGTCAATGTTTAAGGCAATCAAAAGGTCAAAGTGTACAAGAATATACTCAGAGATTTCGTAAGAAAGATTTAAATTTGGGTATTCCATTATATACATAAGAGACACTCCTAAAATATATCGGTGGTTTACATTCTTATATTAAGCACACTATTCTTATGCTAAATCCTTCTAGCTTTGATGAAGCATGTGTACAAGCTATTCAAATTGAATCAGGTAAAGGGAATGTTGGTGATAGTGTTTCTACAGATTCTTGGCAAAGAAAGGATGTAGGGAAAAGGAAAGAGAAGAATACAACCACAGCAAGAAAGGAGAAGCCTACTTGCAAGCATTGAAAGAAAGTAGGCCATGATGAAGATCGTTGTTGGGTCTTACATCCTGACTTGAAGCCAAAGAAGTTTTCAAACCACGAAAGGAAGAATACCACAACTGCTGCGAAAATTCAAGTGGATCTTGGATTAGATTCCGGTGATGAGACATAGGTTGTAGCTATGGGAATCCGAGGTATAAATTTTGTTGCAAGTTCTAGCTCTTCTAGATCAGTTGATGAAAATGATGAGTGTAAAATGAATGAACTTTTCCACATAAGGTTATAACACATAATGTTAAAGTTGATACTCTTGTAGATAGTGGATCACAAGCCAATCTAATCAGTGAAGATATTATGAATAACTTGGGACTTGAAACTAAGTCACATCCTAAACCATATCCATTGGGATGGATATGTGGTGATAACAATTTACAAGTAACCAAGCAATGTAAAATCAAGTTTGCAATCACTTCTAATTATGTTGATGAAGTAGAGCTTGATATAGTGCCACTGGACATATGTGGAATTGTATTGGGAAGCCCATACCTTTATGATAGGAAAGCCATGTTCTACAGGGAGGAAAATAAATATTGCTTCAAGAAAGATGGGAAGGAGTACATTGTTTGTGCTCATCGCATGAAAAATGACAAGTCCTTTGCAGCTACAGGGCAATTAAAAAGAATGGTAAATGCAAGTAGAAGTTTAACACTTATGTCTGTAACAAAACATGAAGTTAGTGATTCTAAACATAAGATGATTCCATATGTTTCAAACAGCCATGAAGTGTCACCGGAGGTACAACATAAGGTTCAGCCGCATACTTTGATTACTATTCCTGTTCAAAAGGGGAAGCATGTTTTGTCATTTTCATTTGCATACTCAGTATTGTTGATTAGTTTGTTGTTGTTCAGTGGTTTATGGATGCAAAGTGCGGCAAAGAATATAGATGATTGTGTGATAACTGAAATAATTACTTTGATAAACAATGTTATCTTAGTTTTCATGTTTGTTGTGATTAGTCAGGTGATCATTATCCCAACAGAGAGGATGGATGATACAGGACAAAGTGGGGAGGCAGTACCCTCACTTCTTACCTGAGTAAAAGAAGAATTTTGGTGGTCCAAAAGCTTCCAAAGTGGGGAGGAACGATCCAGGAGGCTCCCCAGGCTCAGAAAATGCTCAAAAATCAAAGTTCTCAAAATTGGATGAGACCAATTCCATCGCTACTAGCTCATTGCGTTGATTCCAGCCATATATTCATTTCCTCAAAACAGACTCCGGATGTGAAAAATATCACACGACAATTAGATTCTTCTATGGCAAAAGTCAATGGTCAACTGACAAATGAATAAGTGCCACATGGCACAGACATGGGAAACCACGTGCCACTTCACTATTGGTTGGCATGTAAAAAGTATTTGGGGGTCCATGGGATTTGAACCTCTGACCCATGGCTAGCTCCAAGTCTTTGGAAAACTTCAATTACCAACCTGCCAAAAGTCAAATTTATGAAAAAAAGCCACTTTCCTATAGTTTTTGGTTCAAATATCCAAAGGAGGGCACAAGGGGGCTAGGGCTAAGCCCCAACACGTGGTTTCATTACAGGAGCACATCCAAGGGATAATTCTGGGTGCACCCAAGGGCAGATTAGCCCAGATCCCATGGAAGGCACCCCAAAACCAGGAGCTAATAGTTAAGGGGGATGGTGCATAGCACTTGGAGCGCTGGCACTTGGCCATGTGCCCCATGTGACCTAGTAAAGGGGGTGTGTGCCCTGTCTTGGGGGCTACTCTGCATTTTTGGTTTAAAAGTGGTTTTTAAACATTACAAAGGTGATTTTTGCTTGATATTATGCCCAAAAAATGGATTTTTTGAGGATTTTAGGCCATCTGAAGGGGTATTTGATCCAAGAAAGAGGCCAGATCTTGAGGGAAGTTGGGATTCCTCATTTGAGCCTTGAAAACTATAAGAACCAGGCTTTTTGAAGCTTGTAGGAGACTTTTTGATGCAGGGTTTTGAAGGAGCAGTTTGTAAATTTTGGCCTTTTCTCATGTTTTGAGAGGCATTTTTCTCATGTTGTTGAGAGGATTTTGATGGTGCATGCATGAATATGAGCAAGGAGGTCTTGCACAGAAGACATGAAGCATGTAATGTAACAACAAAGATCATTGTAAGAGAACTTTGAGCATTTTAAAGAGCAATAAATAGGTCCTCCACTTGGAAGCGGGCCCGGAGACGTAGCCAACGATTGGTGAACTCCGTTATCAACCTCTTGTCTCTATTTCTCTTTCTGTTTTGTTTTTCTATTCTCTTCATTTGCAGCATGAATATTAATGGCTGATCTCTTTATACATTGATAAGCATCAAGTAAAATTCACATTTGATATTCCGCAAACAAGATAACAAGTTTATGTATTTCGCATTCTTAACAATCCGATACAAAAAGTACATTAAACTAACTTGCGATTTATCAGTAACACCTTCATTTTTGGATCACTTCCATCATCACATTCACATTCGACAATTTATCTCATTGATATTTGAAATTATTTCCAAAAAATATATTACTCATATATCCAAAGAAAACATGTTGTCCAAAACTTTTGAAGTCAATTGTCGTCAACAATAAA
The DNA here is from genome assembly GCA_009831015.1 of Picea engelmannii. Classification (NCBI taxonomy): domain Eukaryota; kingdom Viridiplantae; phylum Streptophyta; class Pinopsida; order Pinales; family Pinaceae; genus Picea; species Picea engelmannii. The sequence continues at coordinate 730,821 of ML778065.1, forward strand.
TAAAATAAAAATCAAAAACCATATTTTCCACTTTGAGAAGCATTCTTTCCTTGATTGTTGTTGTCACCCTTTGATTTTCTGAATTTTCCTTTGGCTACACTGAGCCTTTAGGCCTAATCTAGTTGATCACAGGAGAACAATCATCCCTCAAATGCATCGAGGAAGACACAGATTTATCAGTGACATTAGAGGTTGAGGAAGGGGAAGCAGTGGATTTTCCTTTGTCAGGGGAATGGTGGGCCTCGATTTTCAACCTTTTGCTAGCATGAGAGGACTGAACTAGTGAGTGGACATGTGCATCTTAGACAATCTGATTGATAGATGGAGGAGCATGCAAGGACAAATTAGGCCAGCCACGATGTTGGGAGACTGTCAGGTGGACCATCTCTTTCCATCCATCGTTTTTGGGAACCTCAGGTTGCAATGAGACATGAAGGGCACGGGAATAATAGGGGCTTGTGGAGCTTGGAAGGGAGGCCTTTCAGGCCTAGGTTGGTCCACTTCTTGCCCAATGCAATGGAAAACCCCATCCTGAAATAGTTGGCCTAACTCTTGTGAGTCGGCATCAAAGTGTATGGAGAATCTTTGCCTTCTTAGGCCTTTGTTCCAATTACCTCTCCCTTGGTTTCCTCTGCCATGGCTACCTTAGTTGAAAAAGCTCATTCCTGCATGCATGATTGATTAGAAAATAGTCCCTTTAACAACCATACATGACAACTCCTTAAAAATATGAAATAGATCTTGGCTCAACAACATATCATACCCATGCAATCCAATCCATACGAATTGTTTAACTATTGTCGATGAGCAGGGGGTGAACAAAGGTTCTAGGATATACGAGGGGTTTGTGATTAGCGAAAAGTGAAATAATGGTAGGGAAAGAGAGTGGATAGTGTTAATAAAATTAATTAAGTAATCCATACAACCATTTTATATCAAATGCAAAAGGTCCAACACCAACCAAACAGTCACTATGATCAAATGATCAATAACTGTGTATAATTCAATCAATTATGTGCATTAACTTGCTCACTGTTCATATTCAAATATTTAACATGGTGTCATCAAAACAAGAAAGTATGCATTCCACAAAAACCTGTAGAGGACATTTGTTCTTCTCATTTATCCAATTAATATTTTAAAACAATCTCCAAATGAATAAACAGTCACTTATTTCCACTATGTTCAATGTTAACTCATCAACCACTTTCCATAAACAATTAAGTTGTAATAAGACCATACTTCCACAACACTCGTTCTTATCTCTGTTAAGATGTATGATATTCATTAAACAGACATAGTGGATAGTCAAACACAACGATCCTTATTTTAATTGCAAATATCTTGATTTGCCATTTAAACACACAGACAACGATTACCTTTTCAATTCATACGACATTGTGGGATACACAGAGCACTTAACAAAACACAAGATCATTTCTATGACTGTCATGTCTAACTACTTGAATCTAAGCATCCACAATGTTGGGCTATCAATCCAACACAATGAGACAACAACAACATGCCCGATCTCATCTCACAAATTGATCAATTAACAAAATCATATTTTTTTTAAAACCCACAACCCTCTCTGATGGCGCAATCAATATAATATCCATAACATATACATTAGATGGCCATGCCATGATTACCACGATTGCAATATTCCCTTTCAACAATTTAAAACACACAGTCACATCAATTATTAAATCAACCTATCATGTTGTAGAAACGCCACACATACCCATGCATCAAGCATGAAGCATCATTGTGTATTAATCAATTGTAAACTAATGTTGGTTTAACAATTCGACAATTACAATGTAAGAGAGAATGACTGTGCATTCAATCCAATTCTCCAATCAACCAAATTACCATGTTGAATTTATCAATTTGATTGTCATAATAACCAATGTAGTGTATAAATACCACATCCAACAACATTGTCAACATAATCAATAGAGACAAGACAGAAATCAAACAATGTTGAGAATACCCAACAACTCATAACAACCAGCAGTATACCCGACAGGCTATCACGATACCCTCTATCAAAACTTGGGCTTGAGAAATCAAGGGTTTTCTCTGTAGACCAACACAGGGAGACTGGAGTCGACTCCCATCATTGGGTGAGAACCTCCAAGACCAACGGTGCACACACAGGGTATACCACCAATGACTTCGCTGACAAGGTGTCGGTTCACGAGATAGGAGAGACTATTAACAAAGGAGAAAAGGCTCCATTTTGGCCTTGTAACAACACTTAGAAAACATAGGGTATAACCCTCTTGGCTCTCCCAATCAACCAACTAACAACACTGAGATAAAACAGAGCCGAGAAAAATCAATATAACCCATTGTGCAACCATCAGTAGCATGAACAACCCATACCCAAGTGAAACAATGTGTAGTGACACAAGGGGTTTCAAACCCAGTAAACCCCATAACAACAACGACTGGGTATGGTGGTACGAAAGCATGGAGACTGCCAGCCCATATGGACCGAATAAAAACCCTTCAACCAAGAACAATAAGTATGACATAGGTCCTTCATGGCTTCTAACACTCAGAATGATCAATAACATTGTGACTTCAATCATTATTGCAATGAAAACCACACCAAGGAATCATTCCAAAAAAATATCACAAATTTACACAGTTTCCATACTTAAGGAAAACACAGACCCATACATTCTGAGCCAATATCTATTTCATAACCAGAGCATATTCATGGATGGCGAAAAGGCATACCTTTAACCAAAATCACCTTAAAACGTGAGTTGGCCGAGCGGTTCTTCCTCTGCTTGAAAATCAGAGCCTAACCATAGCAAAACATAGTTGAACAATAGCTTGATTAGGGCGGTGCCCAGTGGAAGGAGTAGCAGTGATGTGCAGTAAATGCACATCGCCTCCACCCCTACTCATTCAATTCCTTAGTACGTACCAGCCCACTAATCCATTAATTCATTCAATTGAACCATGCATCAAAACCAACATCCACTAATTGCCAAGAGCACCACCCACATCACATATTACCATTTCCAACTATACAATAATGCATATCAACTATGTTTCCAAATAACTCAATAAATCACATAGCTATTAACTTGTGAGCTAAGATTAACAACAATTACGCATGTAGTGTAGAATAAGGGCATAGTATGTTCCTTCCTTTTTCACTTTGTTACATTTATTTTATCTCTTTTCAACTGCTCTTGTATATTATTACTAACATGTCTCTTGTGCAGGTTTCATGGTAATGAATCCAAGAACAGATAACAATGATAACAATGGATAACATAGAAAATCATAACATAAAATTGGAGCCTAGAGAAGCAAAAAAAACACATAACATACCTTATCCATCATTCAATTGTCATAATTAGAACCAACACATAGTAGGCCTTATCCATCATCAATAAAACCAAAATTTCATCAACCATGTAAGCAGTGTCGAACAACAACATAAACATGAAATAAAAACCATATTTGATCTCCAATCTACAAGGTGGTCCCACCTACTAGTATTATTTATCTTGTTATCTTATAATAATAGGCTTTAGCAATACTTTGCAGGTAAAAACCTCATTGCAATTTTAATCGTCAACTCTCTCTCTCTCTCTCTCTCTCCTACACTTACCCCTCTCTCCCCCTCACTTTATATCCCCCTCCATCTCTATCACCCACTCTGACCCCTTTTCTCTCTTTACGTCTCACTCTCTCTCTCTACACCCCATCTATGTCTCCCTCTCCCTCACTCTCACACACTCTCTATGTGTTCCTCTCTTCCCCTGTCACACTCTTTGTATTCCTCTCACACTCTTTGTATTCCTCTCTCTCCACCCCCCTCTCTGTATTCTTATATTTTCCTCTCATACTTTTATAATTCTCTCCCTCTATCCCCCCTTTATGTCTTCCTCTCTCTCCCTCTCAGACTCTCACACATTATATAAAGTTTGGTACATCACAAGGAAATAAATGGCCTCGACCTAGACCTATAGCTAGACATAGCAAGACATAGACATGGTAAGGCATGTAAATACCTATACCTAGACAATATACCATAACCTAGACCATGAACTAGACCTATATTATGAGCATGATAATGAACATGACCTATACCATGACATATACCTAGAGCTATACTTAGAAAATGACCTAGACCTATACTATTACCATGAACATGACCATGACCTATACCATGACATAGACCTAGATATATAATTAGAACATGACCTAGACCTATACTATTACCATGAACATGACCATGATCTAGACCATGACCTAGAGCTAGACCATGACCTAGATCTTGACCTAAATAGTTACCTAGAAGCCCTAGCTCCATCTAAGCCTAGGAATAACCTATACTCAACCCTCAACCCCCTTCACACCCAAACCCTAAGTGCATTATGCCTATACCTCTTGTTATAGGCCCCACAACCCTTACACCTCCATCTTGGTGCTCTAACCATTGTTATATGCTTCAAAACACTTCCAATATTAATCCCATGGGTCATAGCTATCCCCAATCTCCTATACATATTTATTCATAAATTGTTTTTGCCTACAATAAATTTTATATCTGTTGCATTAAGAGTGTTAACACATATCCTTGTAAGGGAGATGTTTTCCTTAGATTTGGCCTCTAGATGACAAAATGCAAAGAAAGGGGATTAAAAAACCCACTTCATGTGCTTTATCCTAATTCCTCTTGTCCTCATCAGCTCCATCCACATCCGCCCACCAGTCTCCCCTGCAAGCATCTAGTGAAGCTCCAGGCGGCAAAGGAGAGGTCGCCATGTCTTCCAGGTGCCAAGTGGGCTTGCACCTATCCAGATCCTAATGAAGCAGTTATGAAAGCCACGGAGGTGGTTGAAACATTGTCTCCCCATGAATGGAAAATCATAACGACCTGACTGTGAAGGCAGTCTGTCAACCCAGATAGTATAAGGTTGTGTCTGAGAACAAAGTTGCATGAGCAGTCTGACTGAAGAGACACAAAGGGGGTAGCAAATCTTAGATCATGTATGACCAAGAAGATGCAACGCCATGGAAGCTTGAGCACACCTCTGTTGTTGTTTACGAAATTTTTTAGTATATGTATGGATTTTTGTTATTTGGTAATGGTATTTGGTCGAGTAGAGCTCCCATATGTAATTTTTGTTCTACCAGAGTTGTTCTCTGGTTATGTAATTTATTTGAGAATTTCATGTTAATAGAATTCAGTTTCTTGTTTCTTTTCATTTCTCTGTAAAGTTGTGTTGAAACACTCGGGTATGGATGATCCAGCCGAGGATCGCTATGTTTTTATAATCTAGGTTTGATCATAGAAATATTGTGATCAATTTTATTCAGTTCCCCGTGTTATCTTTTCCTTCTTACATTGGATGGCTCAGGCATGGAAGATCCAGTTGAGCTGTCACTGTGGCAGGATAATGGAGGTTTGATTATTCTGTAGCTGTGACTATGCTACTTGCATCATATTTCAGTATCTGAAACTTCAACCCAATATTTCCCTTGAGTTTGAGTTTTTCCTCTCCAAGCTGTTGGAAGGTCTGATGCCCAGAGTGGTCTCTTTCACTCCTCTCACTAATTCTTCCCTCTGCTCGCCATTAAACTCAATTCACTGACTGAATTTAATGTGGCCCTCACATCCCTGTGCATTTCCTATCTAGTTCTATGTTGAACATCATTCAGATTATGACTTTTGTCCATTGACCTCCATCCATATAAACCAACATCTACCATATAAATTGGATGCGTATCGTGCTTTCCTTTTTTGCAATTTGAAGGCGACTTCCGGTGCTAACAAAGAGCATGCACATGCTCTTATGACTTGAAAGAAATGAGGTTGAGTGTTCTTAGTGCTCATCCCTGCCTAGCAGGAATGCATGCACATTCCTATTGGGTAGGTTTATGTGACAAGAGAACTCCTCAACCAAATATATCTCAAAAACTCTAACAATCCCTCCATCTGCACACAAAAATAGCAACAACGGATAGGTTTTTTTTCTTTTTTTCTTGTTGTTTAATTGGTAGACAATTTTGTACTATTGGAAAACAATTGTGGGAAGAATTGGAGGAAAATTTTTCTAATTGGAATTGGAATTGTTAGTTGTGTCTTCTTGTGTAATATCAAGACAAATTTATGTAATTGGAATTGGAATTGTTAGTTGTATCTTCTTGTGTAATTGGAATTAGAATTGTTAGTTGTGTATTCTTGTGTAATACCAATTAAAATTTGTGTAATTCGAATTGGAATTGTTAGTTGTGTCTTCTTGTCTAGTACTAAGAAGAATTTGTGTAATTGGAAGACATCTTTCATTGGAAATAAAACATGTTTTGGTGTTCTTGGAAAACAATTGTTTTCTTTAAATATGGTGAACCTACATAATCGAGGTAGAAATTCTTTGAGTAAATAAAAACCCATTGAAAAGGTAATTTAAGAAAGAGAAAAGGAAATGTTACGTAGGTCAAAAAAATGGATTTTAGAAGAGGGTAATCCAATTTATGGTGGAATAGATGTCGATGTTGTTTCTCCTCCATCATAAAAGTGCAGGATTTTAGTGGAGACCAATTCAATTTAGACTTCTATTGTATCTCCAATCACTACCTTATCAAGTAAAGTTGTTGTGGATGACCAGATGATGGAGGATTTTCTTAAAGTTGATTATATAATGGATGAAATTAGAGAGGAAATTAGTACATAACCTTCCGATGAAAAATTTCTTATGGTGCAATCTCTTGTTGGACAGTCATATGTTCTAGAAACTAGTCATGGCCATGTACACTCTCCTCCCATAATTGATCTGCTAGTGATTGAAGGGGCCTTACTATGAATATCAGATTGAAAGAGACATTTCCAGAACATACTCAGCGACCTATCCGATCATGTGGTTAAAATAGTTATATTAAGGGCTAACCTTCCTTATCACATTTTGGTGAGTCACTTGATTAGTTGTTTCCTTCCTTATTAAAAGGGTGATTCCTTTCCATCAACTCATCTATTATCATATGGGTTTCGTCATCGATAGGAAAGCACCCAAATTCTATGTGGTTGCAGGGATATTGACTAGAGTGAAAGGAACCTTTGTCGGATCTCTTGGAGATATGAAAATAACTGCAATGTTGTTAACTCCACAGCATGGAGATCAAGAGCGCCAAAATATGGGTTCATCTTCCCTACCTAGATTGAGCAGTTTCCGGCAAAGAACTCCTAAATGCATTCAAGTGGATGAAATTTGTCTAGCATCACTTGAAGGTAAGTTACCTAACCTAACTATTTGTTATCATTCTTATAAAATCATTAAAGAATATTTTGAACCAACATCTGATGCTACTAAATGTCAATTATTTTTGGCTTTGTTAAAATCTAGAAGTTTGATTGTTGTTAGGAGAATTTTAGACATTAAAACAATTAAAAGTTTAGAAAAAAGACATCATATTGTTAGAAACCTTGTGGATTTTTTTCAAAAAATTGGTAAGAAAACTCATTCTAAAGACTGTAATGAGGCCCAATGTGTCTTGTCACAATCAATTGTTAGCAAGATCATAAGAAAACTTTGATTTCTCCAACAAACCTCACATCTCATGAAATGAAATATCAAAACACTTAGAAAGTATTTTAATAGATGAGATAGTCTTGACACAAGTGCCCCAACATATTTGTGGGCCTTCACTAGTAGGATACCTCATTCTAACATCAATATAATTGGAATAGTTAAGGGACTAGTACAAGATTTTTGGCATGAAAACAGTAGGCCTTCTTCCAACCAAAAATATGTACTAAAATTGAGAAGGGTATCTATGGGTTGTGAACCCCATATTAAAAACTTTCTTGACATTACACAGACAATATTGTATGAGAGATTCAAGACAATACATAGTGCACTTAACTTGGGCCAAATATCTTTCCATAAATTCAATCCTTGGCATATTCGAATAAACACAAAGCATAACACATATTTTTGTAGATATCACATCGAGTATGGTTATTATTATGAAACATACACAGACACACACATATATATATAATTCATGTATTTCATAACACCCTTGTACATGAATGCTCAGTTATATTTCCATTGTCATCATCTAGAGAATTTATTCACAGCATCTTGTGTACAAGTCTAGAGGGTTGTACATTTTATAAAAAATATTGCTTAGATGGGACATGCCCTAGGTGTGGTGGAATGACACTACTGAGAAAGTGCATCCATGTAAGTGATGAATATGAATTGGGAAGGAAACATGTTTCCTTGCAAATATTTAAATATATCTCATATGATATTGATAGAGGGAAGGAAACAAAAAATATATAATTGGTGACTTCAATGGTACGAGTATGTGACTTCATCAAGGACTTTGTCGAAAAGACACAAAAATATGTCCAGCATGTCCATGTGGCTCAATGGTAGGAAGATCAGTTTAGAATATGCAGAGATACATTTCCCATTTGTATTGTCTTATCAGTGGTTTATTTGCTGAGAAATACACCCTTCAATTAGAAAATGAGATTCACATCCAATATTATCACTCAAAGAAGGTCAACATAATGGTCCATATCATATACATGATTGGGACAAATAGTAACAAAGAAAATAGAGTTATATTGAAGGAGTATCACTTCTACATAAGTGATGATCGATGCCATGAATTAGCCTACGTACAACATTTATTTTAGTTGTTTTACAATCACCTTAAGGAGAAGAACATACAGATGGATCAACATTAGATTTGGTCAGATGGTTGTGCAATCTAATTACAAAATGCTCATGTATTTCAATGGTTTTGTATGTTGCACAAAAAGCTCAAGGTACCACATATTTGGAACTATTTTGAGTCTTGGAACGGGAAGGGGGATAATGATGGAGCGGACACATGCATCAAAATATCGTTACACAGGAAAGAAATGAAGTTCACAACTACTTCCCTTATTCACGTTGCAAAATCCATTGTCGAATGGTGTTCTTCAGTAATGGGAGAGGGAAAGAATTTGGGAATACCAATCACCCAAGAAAGAACATGTACATAGATATTTTTGGGAGGTGGTAGATGTAGATAGATCATGGTGGTAGAATGAAAAATAATCCAAGGAACTCATGGATTCCATTCAATTCGAACACCAGACAATGAAATAATTGAAATATGGACAAGAAAACTCTATTGCTTCTATGGCCCATGTAGTAGTAATGAATGGGATGATTGTGAATCCGCGAACTCGATTGATAGATGGGATCGTGTATCACTCCCCATTGGTCAACGTATAACTATGGAATTATCCCAGTTGAGGAGGACCATTCAAATATTTCAGCAGATTATGATCACGTCTCAGATCTCGTACTGTCATGTTTGGTGAAGCCATCTACAAATTTTTAAATAACTAGCATCAATGTTTTGTTCTCTGGTCATTTAGTGGAATCACATGTTGGCATTCCATTTTTTTGCAGGGTACATATATGAAATGATTTTCCCAAGTAGTAATGAATGGGGAATCGACTATTGTCTAACACATTTCTTAGAGGAAAGAAGATTCTCATGCTCTCAGTAATAGACTCCATAGGAATTGAATTTCTGATTGGGTCAATGGTTATTAAAGGAAAGAAATACAGTTATTTATTACAAGATTATAGACCAGGTGAAGCTGTATACCACTTTACGAACTTGGTTATTGGTACAAACATTCAACTAAAAGCAATGCCAAGTAAGAAATCATCAAAGGTATGATACTTCTTTCCTTACTCTGATCATGAGAAGTTAACAAAGACCATCAATATTATAAGTGATCCCTATGGTCTACTTGAATGACCATAGGTATGTAAAAGGAATAATTGAACAAATATATCATATTTATGAATGATTTGAATTTTGGATTCATTTTATGGTTGTTATGGTATTCTTCTATTTTGTGGTTCATGTTTTTTGTTAGGGAACTATGTTTAGCCTTTCCATTCCTTTCCTTTCTTTCCCAATCTTTCCTTGCATTTTCTTGCCTTTCTTGCCTTACCTTACCTTGACTTTCCTTGTCTTGCTTTGTCTTTTCATTCCTTTCATTTCCTTGCATTTCCTTTATTTTCCTTCCTAACCTTGTATTTTCTTTATGTTGGAAGATTGGTTTTTGTCATTGATGTCAACCCTAGTCATGGGTTTTGGACTGCAAGATTGATGAAGGTATTTGGACATGAAGGAAAATGCACATGCAGGTACAAGACCCATGGATGGATAGTATACATCATGTTGTTTCTGGTGGTATGTGGCACATCACGTGGATCCTCATGGTTGAGGAGAAATGAATTTTTGAAGATGACAAAGTGAATTGTACATGTAGGCCCTGAAGATAATTAAAGAAAAGA
>ML778065.1:745404-778880 GCA_009831015.1 Picea engelmannii
TGGTGTATTGTGGTGTATTGGTGTAACTCTTATACTATTGTTCATTGCTCATTGGATATAATTGAATGGTTTAAGTATAAGTTGAAAAAGGTTTTTAAATTGTACTTGATACTGATTCACCCCCCTCTCAGTATCAACACTTTCCTTACCTTGCCATGTCTTACCTTATCTTTCATTTCCTTGACTTTCCTTTCCTTTCCTCTCCTTTCCTTAAATTTACTTTCCTTTCCATGTCTTAAATTTCCTTTCCTTTCCTTGCCTTTCCTTTCTTTCCTTTGCTTTCCTTGCTTTGACTTGGCTTGCCATGTCTAGCCTTTACTTTCCTTTGATTTCCTTGCTTTCCTTGACTTTCCTTGACATGTGTTTCCTTTCCTTTCCTTTCCTTGAATTTTAGTTTCTTTCCTTCCCTTCCCTTCCCTCCCCTTTACTTTCCTTCCCTTGTCTTTCCATGCCTTATCTTTCCCTTCCTTTCCTTGCCTTTCCTTTCCTTGCCTTGTATTTCCATGTCTTTCCTTTTCTTACCACCATGTCTTTCCTTTTCTTACCTTGTGTTTTATTTCCTTGATTGTCTTTCCTTGTCTTGTCTTGCCTTTACTTTCCTTTTCTTTCCTTTATTTTCCTTTCCTTTCCTTTCCTTGTCTTGCCATTCCTTTCATTTCCTTGCCTTGATTTTTTAGTCTTTCCTTGCCTTGCCTTTCCTTTGCTTGCCTTGCCTTAACTTACTTGCCTAACCTTTACTTGACTAAATGGAGTCAAAGTGGTAAGAATCCAAAAGGGTGAGTGCATGAGAATGTAAGGAAATAAAGGCTGCTATGCATATCACAAATCATCCTTAGCTTGTGTCAGTCTAATTTTATTAAAGAGATTTATAACATCTAATTTGTAAACCTGGGCTAGTAAGCTTAGAGGTACAATTTTTCAAAGCGTGTTAATCATAGAAGTTGAAATTTAAATCTAAAACTTAGAGACTAAAAATAGAAATATAAAACTAATATATCTCTTTGTGACTTCAAAATTACATAGTTCTCCTTAGGTAGAAAGGCGGTCTACAAAGTGAAATATGTTTCCTTCCAAAACCTTTGCAAAAATACTCTATTTGAACTAAAAAATATTATGAATTTTTAAAATATGATAAACTAAGCACAAAAGAAAACATTTTCCAATAAACCTATCATTTATACTGATTCTGATCACTCTAACTCAATGGTAGAAACTTTGGTCATAAGGTGAAATTATCTCATAATTAATTTTGAGAATCCTTACAAGATTACTGTGAAGCCCCTCAAGTGTTTAATGAAAACTTTAGTCTAAAAACCTATGAATGAAAGAGAAATTGCAAATTCATCTATCATTTAAAATCTTTCAAAGTTATAATAAATTCAATGGTGGGAATCCAGTTCACAAAGTGAAATTAAACCATATTATTTTATGGGATGTTTGTGAAAATACTATGCAATTATGGTAATTTTTCATATTATAAATGAGCTTTTATTGAATCAAAGGAAAAGACTAATTCCTAGCTGTTCTGGCTCAACAAATAATTTATGCCGTCAATTGTCAATAATCTGGCTGCAAGGGAAACTTTGTCATTATAGTTAGCAACTTATTAACAACAATACATTTTTGGGAAAGTAAAGTTTATGAACCAAATACAAATGAATAAGAAGGAAAATCAATCACAATATAATCTAAAATAAAAGGATAATATATAAAATAAAGAAGATTGCAATATTTACCACATAAGAAAAACGCAATGATCCGGATTATTTTTTGCACGAAATGAGAGCGGAGATATAATAAATAAATGCACAGAGATATCGCGTATATCCAATAATATAACAAAAATATATCAGAGATGCAACCATAAACACATAGATACAGTAATACACGATTTCTGTTAATGAAATAAATGTACAAAGACTATAAAAATACAGAGTGAAAGACTCACTAGAATGGTGGTATCTTATCTCTAAGAAGAGATGTGACGGATACTCGCATTCACAAGAAGATGATTATTACAATGAGGCTCTAAGGACCTTTTTAACATAAGGAAAATCCAAACTTCAACTTCTCGTGGGGGTAGTTGATACTTCAACTTCCCAGGGGCGTAACTTTGGCATACAATCTCTGTTTGGGGCACACGATAGCTCATTGGAAAGATCTATCCAAGAAATACAACTTTTGGGTGAGAAACATTGATCTAAAATCCATGTGTCTCCCCGTTTTCTCAAAAAGCATCGTTTAGGGCCTCAAAATGGCCCCGGAGGTTAAAAACTGCTAAAAACAGTAAATTACCAAAATTGCTAGAAAAATGTTTTGAGCCAGTTGGAAAAGGTGGGTGGCCACTGATATCCACCTAGATCAATACTCCCTCATTAGGAATCAATGGCATCCATTTTGTTGAGTTCCTGGGGGAGAGGGAAAAGCGTTTGTTGAATCTACATCTTGGTGAGTTGCTTGCCTTGCTGGAGACGTCACGTTGCTCAGCTTGTGGAAGTTTGTCACGAAGTTGTTGACGCTGAGGATGTTCAAAAAGTTGACCTACATGAGAGGATGGTGTGAAAAAGGAATCTTTGCACTTTTCTGCAGCCTTCTCGACCTACTTCTGTTGGATAGAAGGTTATTAGGGCGAGGCTATAGTGGCTGCAGTGTCCTTATGTTCTCCTTTTAAACAGATTGTGAATAAGCTAAATTTTGCAATATGAGATACTACCTTGCGGCACTTTTTAGGTGGAAAAGTATTTGGAACTACCTCTGTTATTCTGTAGAGATGACCCCCAAGAGAAATAATGACACTGCGAGGTCGAGACTCATAAACAACATGGTGCTTCCACATATATGGTTGGACCAAGAGAACATCACAGACATCCAGTGGGGAAACATCACATAATGCCTCATCCTTGAAGGGTTGGATGTCGTATGAAAATTGACATTGTTGGCTAACACGGAGATCTCATCCTTGGCGAAGCCATCCGATGTTGTATGGTTGCGAGTGTCGTGTTGTCGACAATCCAAACTATTTGATGACCTTTGCTAAGATGAGGTTCTTTTGGATTCCGTTATAAACAATAAAATGCAGCGGGATCCCCTTCACCCACATTTGTGAATGAAAAAGGTGCTCCCCCTCTTCAGGATCTATTGGTTCTTCTGGTTGAATTGTTGCGGTCGCGACAATAGCAGTGGGGTCTGCGTCAATGATCTATCCTTTACCATTATTTTCATAATCAAATTCTGAATCAGGGTTCAACTCTTTTTATTTTATCTCAACCACCAATGACTATTTTGAGCGACATTCATCGGTGTTGTGCCAGGGGCTTTTGTGGAACTTGCACCATTTTTTGGTGTACTTCTTTGTCTTCCCATGACCCTTATTTTCCTATGTCTTGGACTGGTTTTCGGGAGACTGTTTGTTAGGGATGTCTTTGTCATACTTTGGTTGTTGCGAATTTCCAAACCCAAAATCCCATTTGTTCTGGTGCTTAAATTTCTGTTCGATTTTAATAGCATATCGATAAGCAGCACCGAGTGATGAGATGTCCAGAAAATCCATCTCAATTTGGATGTATCTGTGTAGAGCCCCACAGTATTTCAGAACCAAATGTCGTTTGGAGTCTTTGATACCCAGCTTGGTGTGCAAGGTATGGAAGGTATTGGTGAACTCCAAAACTGATTGGCCCCTCTCTTACTGTGGTGTGGTCCATCTCATGTACTAGTCATCATAGTTGCCAATAGGGTAATACTGTTCCTTTACTGCATCCACAAAAAAATCCCAAGTGGGATCGGCCTCGTATATTCCAGACTCCTCTGTGGAACTTTGCTCCTAGTAAGTTTCCCACCAATGTTTGACATGAGGGAGAGATTTAAGGAGTGCAAAGGTGATATTTTCTTTGTCGGAAAAATTGTGAACAGAGAAATAACCTTCTAGCAGAGTGAACCATTTTTCTAGGGCTTCTGCATCTATTTGTCCTTCATATACAGGAATATCAAAATTAACTTGTACCTTGAAAGGCGAGGTGCCTCCAAAGTGGTCACTTGATGAATATGCATGTGTTGCTACTGATAGGAATTGAAGGATGTGGGCAAAATTCTCCATCATTTTGTCCCTTTGTCGCGTGAGAGCTTGCTCAAGCAACATATTGATAGGATTGTTTGCTCCATCGTTTTTCTTTTTTTCCGCCATTGAGGGCTTATTGGGTGTGCGAGAGTGATTGTCTTCAAGACAGACAAGCTCGAGACCCAACTTGCTATAGTCAGACCTCATCGGGGACATGCACTGAAAAAAATGATCAAGAACAGCTTGCTCCGATACCACTGATCCGGATTATTTTCAGCACGAAATGAGAGCGGAGATATAATAAAGAAATGCACAGAGATATCATGTATATCCAATAATATAACATAAATATATCAGAGATGCAACCATAAACACAAAGATACAGTAATACATGATTTCTATTAATGAAAGAAATGTACAGAGACTGTAAAAATATAGAGTGAAAGACTCGTTAGAATGGTGGTAGCTTATCTCTGAGAAGAGATGTGATGGCTACTCGCATTCACAAGAAGATGATTATTACAATGAGGCTCTAAGGGCCTTCTTAATATAAGGAAAATCCAAAACCCTAACCTCAAAAGATGAAAAGACAAAAGGTTTGTGGGCCCTGATGGGGGTAGTTGATACATCAACTTCGCAGGGGCGTAACTTTGGCATACGATCTTTGTTTGGGGCACACGATAGCTCGTTGGAAAGATTTATCCAATAAATACAATGTTTCGGTGAGAAACAATGATCTATGATCCATGTTGCTCCCTGTTTTCTCAAAAAACATCGTTTAGGGCCTCAAAATGGCCCCAGAAGTTAAAAACTGCTAAAAATAGTAAATTACCAAAATTGTCAAAAAATTGTTTTGAGCCAGTTGGAAAAGGTGGGTGGCCACTGATATCCACCTGGATCACGCAAGAAATTGATCTCTTGTACAAATGTGAACAACTTCTACATATACTGATGAAAGGGGGGGCTCCAAACTCAGCATATGCACAGTAGAAAAATGCTCAAATGATGAAACTCAAAAACTTTCTATTAATTGTTTCAGAAAACGAATTTCAAAACTAGTTTTTGTACATATCCCCCCATTTTGTATATATATATCCCCAATTTATAAGCCTAAAATTGTTCCTAGAGATCCTAACTATCTCCTAAATATGTTGGCTCGAATTCTGGGTGAGCGATTTCCTCCAAGAAATCGTGAAAAGTTTGATTCTGCATAATTTCTATTGATTTTTCTGAACAGAGCACTCCTTTGATCTGCGTTGACCAAGGAGTTTTTTACCTTTTATGGGTTCCCAAAAGCACAAGATTGATAGCATGAAGATAAGGAATAATGTCCAAGTGGCCATTTCACCCAGATCATCCTAGAAGTATGCTAAGCTTGGAGAAATCAGATTGGAGAAATAAGTTTTTCTGGTAAAATAATTTAGAAAATTCAAAAATTAGTATTATTTTGAATATTAAATAGAAAATAATATTAAATTAAATAAATACCTCTATCAATTTTATTGGAATATGATATGGAAAGGTGATGTGAAAATGTTGTAAATGGTGGAAAACTGGAAAAAGATAAGCATAAAATATGGTTTTTTAACTAATAAAACAAGCACCCAACAACTTGTTGATTTTTATAGCGGAAAACTACCTTGGAAGGATATAGGTGTCATGCTTAAGCATTTTTCATGAATGTGAGGTTATGTTAATTGAATAAAAGAATTGAGTTTATTATATGGTAGGATAACATAATCACAATAGAAATAAGAGGGTTGAAACCTCACATTACTCTATCCAAAATGAAGCATGGTTTAGTATAATGGCAATCACAACATGCTATAAGAGTTTCTTAATACAAAATCAACACATAAAATATAAGCGCAAAATAAAGCCTCACATCAAATGAAAATATACCCCAAAATCTCCATTAATCTTTCCAAAATGTTGTACAATGTAGCCCAAGAGGAGACCTCCTAAATTCCCAAATTATCCACCCTTTACAATGGAGAGAGAGAGCTCTTATTTATATAGTGAGTCTCTTCTCTTATACAATAAAGTATTATTATTTGTTAACTAACTCCATGACAAGTCAAATAAATATTATAATAAAGGATTAGTTATATCTCTCTTCAATCCATGGTTGACCATATTACAACATGTGGACATTAGCCTCTCCAAAGAAATTCACCCTCATCCAAAAATAGTATTAGTATGCACCAAATAATGCTCATGAAGGGGACACACCACCAAAAATATTCATCAAGCCAATTCAAATGCCAAGTGTCCACATGGAATGTTCCCTCCAAGAATGTGCATGCATGCAACCAATCCACATGTGTGAATTCCAAGGTATCCAACTCCATGGATGAATGTGAAATATGCCAAGTGGAGTATGTGATCAAATCCCCAAAATAAAAGGTATATAATCTCTCCATAAGTGTCTTTTTCCTTGCTTGCCTATGATTTCATAGCCTAGCCTTGAATTGCCTTTGCTTGCCTATCTTTTCCTTCCCTTTGATTTCCTGACCTTGCCTTAAATTCCCTTGCCTTGCCTTGTCTTTCCTTACCTTTCCTTTTATTTCCAAGCCTTTCCTTTCCTTTCCTTTGATTTCCTTGCATGCCTTGTCTTTCCATGCCTAGCCTTGCCTTGCCATTTCTTTTCTTTCCTTTCCATGTGTTTCCTTGGCTTGTCATGTGTTTCATTTCCTTTCCTTTCCTTTTCTTTCCTTGTCTTTCCTTGCCTTCCCATGTCTTACCTTACCTGGCCTTGTCTTTACATTCCTTTCCTTTCCTTGACTTGTCTTTCTTTCCTAGCATTGTCTTGCTTTCCTAGCCTTGTCTTTCCTTTCCTTGTCATATGTTTCATTTCCATGTGTTTCCTTGCATTTTATTTCCTTAGCTTTTATTTCCTTTCCTTGTTTTACCTTTCCTTTCCTTTCCTTGTCTTTCCATGCCTTTCATTGACTTGAGTTTCCTTGCCTTTCCTTGCTTTGACTTGCCATTGAACAAATGTGTAAAAGGAATAATTTAACAAATATTTAAGATTTATAAATGATTGAAATTTTGGCTTCATTTTATGGTTGTTATGGTATTCTTGTATTTTTTTGTTCATTTTTTTTGTTAGGTAGTTATGTCTATCCTTGCCTTGACTTTCCTTTCCTTGTCTTGGCTTAGCTTGCCTTGTCTTTCCTTCCCTTTCCTTACCTTCCTTTCCTAGCCTCACATTGCCTTGCCTTGTCTTGATTTGACTTTCCTTTCTATGTATATCCTCGTATTTTCTTTTCTTTCCTTTCCTTGCTTTATCTTTCCTTGCATTTCCTTTTATTGCCTTGCCTTGTCTTGTCTTGCCATACCTTGCCTTGACTTTACTTTCCTTTTCTTGCCTTGCTTTCCTAGCCTTGCCTTGCCTTTCCCAAACTTTCCTTTCCCTACATTTTCTTGTCTTGGATTTCCTTGCCCTTCCTTGGCTTTCTTTTCCTTTTCTTACCATGTGTTTCCTTACCTTGCCTTTCCTGCCTAGCCTTACCTTGCCTTTCCTTTCCTTGCTTGCCTAGCCTTTCCTTTCCTTGATTGCATAGCCTTTCCTTGCCTTGATTTCCTAGCCTTTCCTTTCCTTTTCTTTCCTTTCATTTTATTACTTTTCCTTGTGTAACAAATCATAATTTCGCACTTAAGTATCTCACCCTAAGTGTCGCAAGTGTTGTAAAAGTGTTGTATGCACCTTGGTAAGTGTTGAATGTGTTGTCATGTGGCATATGCACCTTACTAAGTGTCACATGCACTTTATATGTGTTTATATGTGTTTTAACCCCTTGAAACAATCAAAGAACATTTTCCATGATCACCAAGTCCTATTGGAGGAAGAAACCCATCATTTCAAGGCCATAAACACGCTTTTTACTTGGAAAATTGACCATTGTTTGGGCATTTTTGAAGAGTAGCACCCTCTGGTCAGGCTAAGGAAGTGCTACCCCATAGGTTAGAACCCCCCTTACCTTATTTACGGAGCACTGATCTAGGATCAATGCTATGTCCCTAACTATAACCTGTCCACAGGGGAATATTTTTGTAACACCTTTCCTTACCTTGTCTTTCCTTGCCTTGTCTTACTTGTCTTACCTTTTCTTGCTTGCCTTTCCATGCATTAGCTTACAATGCCTTTCATTTTCTTGCTTGCCTTGTATTATTTTCATTTCCTTGACTTGGATTTCCTTGCCTTGCCTTTCCTTTCCTTGTCTTGGATAGCCTTTCCATGCCATGTTTTGTCTTACCATGTCTAGTCTTCCCTAGTCTTTCCTTGCCTTGATTTCTTAGTCATGCCTTGATTTTGATTTCCTTTCCTTGCCTTGTAGTTTCTTTCCTGTCCATGTCCTTCCATGCCTTGGCTTGTCATTCCTTGGCTTTCCTTTCCTTTCCTTTCCTTTCCTTACAAGGTGTTAAATTCTCAAACATCTGTAATAAGCATGGAGAAAAACCCTAATTTTGGAGATCCTCCAACAAACACTTTTCCAAGAAACATAATTATAGAAAAGGCCCCCCCCTAGATGAAATCAAGTTCCCAAAATCCAATGCAACCAACATTTCTTCCATGCAATGCCTTGTTAGAGTTTTATCATGAGTTGCAACTCGCTTCCTCAATCCATTCAGGGACATGTTGGTAATTTGGTCTAGGGGAATAAAATTCAAACAAGGTTCCATAATGGAGTTTTTTAATCTCCTTCATGTCTATTTTTCCAAGACCCACATGACCACGCTACCCATAATCATCTAGAACATTGTTCTTCAAAATCGACCTCTTATTCAGAAATTGCATTATTCCTCACTGAGAAAAACCATGGTTTCGGAGATCCTCCAACAAAAAAATTCCAGACAATAGAATGATAGTAGAGGGGTCCCCCTAGTTGAAACCTAGATCCCAGAATACAATGTAACTGACAGTTTGTTCATCCAAGGCCCGATTAAATTTTTATCACGAGTTGCAACTCACCTCCTCAAGTCGTTCAGGGACATGTTGGCAATTTGGTATGGGGGCATAAATACCAAACCCAGTTTCATAATGGAGTTTGGTAAGATCTTGCAGGTCTATTTGGCCAAGGCTCACATGAACATGCTACCCTCAATCTCTCAGCACAGTGTTCTTGAAAATCAACCACTTGTTCAGAAATTACATTGTGCATCCCCAAGAAAAACCTTAGTTTCATAGAACCTCCAACAAACACTTTTTATGGTAGTGAAATGACAATGGAGGGATCCCCCTAGATGAAACTAGGTGCCTCAAATCCAATTCATCCAACGGTTTGTCCATTTGAGGCCCGATTAGAGTTTTATTGTGAGTTGCAACTTGCCTCCTCAAGCAATTCAAGGACATGTTGGCAATTTTTTCTAGGGGCATAAAATCCAAACAGAGCACCATAAAAAAATATTGTGAGCCCCCACATGTATGGTTTTCCTAGGCCCATGCGACCACACTACCCACAAATTGCCTTAAATAGTGTTCTTGAAAATCAACTTCTTGTTCATAAATTGCACTATGCCTCACTCAACAAAACCATGGTTCCTGAGATCCTCCAAAAACACTTTTTCAGGAAACAAAATGATAGAAGAGGGGTCCCCCTAGCTAAAAATAAGTGCCTAAAATCCAATGCAACCAACAATTCATCCATATGAGGCCCATTTAGAGTTTTATCGTGAGTTGAAACTCGCCTCTTCAAGTCATTCAGGGACATGTTGGCAATTTGGTATGGGGGCATAAAATCCAAACCGAGTGGCCTAACATAGTTTCTTAACATCCCACATGTGGCCTTTTAATCCAAGGCCATTGTGACTACGCTACCCAAAATCACCCAACATAGTGTTCCTCAAAATCAATCACTTGTTCAGAAAATGCATTGTGCCACTAAGAAAAACCTTGGTTTTGGAGATCTTCCAACAAATTATTTTCTGGGAAACAGAATGAAAGTGGAGGGGTCCCCCTAGCTAAAACTGGGTGCCTCAAATCAATGAAACTGATAGCTTGTGTAATTGAGGCCCTCTTAGATTTTTATCATGATTTTCATCTCGTCTTCTGAAGCCATTTAGGGACATGTTGTCAATTTGGTTATGGGGAATCAAATCCAAACCAAGTAGCAAGGCAAGACAATGCATGGCAAGGACATGCAAGGCATGGAAAGGAAAGGAAAGGAAAGTCATATCAAGGAAAGGAATGGCAAGGAAAGGCATGCAAAGCAAGGCATGGCATGGAAAGTAAAGGCAAGGCTAGGAAAGGTAATGCAAGGAAAGACATGGAATGGCATGGAAAGACAAGGCATGACATGGAAAGGAAATGAAAGGAAATACATGGCAAGGATAGGAAAGTCTATACATGGAAAGGAAAGGCATGGCAAGGCAAGGCCTAGGTCTAGTTCTAGGTCTAGGTTTAGGTATGGCAAGGAAATGAAAGGCATGGAAAGGGAAGGAAAGGCATGGAAAGGTAAGGAATGGAATGGAAATTCAATGCAAGGAGACGAAATGTTAGACATGGTATGACCTAGACCTAGACTTAGACCTAGAACATGACCTTGACCTAGACCTAGACATAGACATAGACCATGACATAGACCTAGAACTAGACCTAAACCATGACCTATACCTAGACCTACACCATGACCATGAGTTATACCGTGACCTATACCATGACATAGACCATGACCTAAACCATGACCATGTCAAGACAAGGCATGTCAAGGAAATGCAAGGCAAGGAAAGGCATGACAATATAGTGCATGGTAAGACAATGAAACACAAGGCAAGGAAAGACAAGGAAATAAAATGCAAGACATGGTAAGGAAAGACAATGCATGGAAAGTAAAGGCAAAGCAAGGAAATACATGGCAAGGCAAGGTACAACAATGAAAATCACGACATGGTAAGTTAAGGAAAAGCAAGGCAAGGCAAGGCTAGACATGACAAGAAAGGAAAGGTCTAGGTCTAGGTCTAGAAATGGAAAGTCAAGGAAATGCAAGGCATGTCAAGGAAAGGAAATGCATGGCATGGCAATTCAAGGAAAGGAAAGGTAAGGCAAGGTAAGGCATGGAAAGGAAAGGAAAGGCAAGGAAATGAAAGGAATGGCAAGGAAAGTCAAGGAATTTCAAGGAAAATAATGGCAAGGAAAATCAAGGCAAGGAAAAGTAAGGAAAGGCAAGGCTAAACATGGAAATGCAAGGCAAGGAAAGGAAAGGAAAGGAATGGTAAGGAAATGCAGGGCATGGAAAGGAAAGGCATGACATGTCAAGTCAAGGAAAGGAAAGGAAAGGCAAGGGAAAGCAAGGCTAGACATGGAAAGGCATGGAAAGGCAAGGCATGACATGGTAAGGCATAGCATGGCAAGGCAAGGCAAGGTAAGGCAAGACATGGCAAGGCTAGGAAAGGCTAGACATGTCAAGGAAAGGCAAGGAAATTCAAGGCATGGCAAGGCATGTCATGGAAATTAAATGCAAGGAAACGAATGGCATGGAAAGGCAAGGCATGGAATGGCATGGCATGACATGGAATGGGAAGGCATGGAATGGAATGGAATGGAATGGCATGGAAAGGCATGGGATGTCATAGTAGGGAAAAAAAAGGAAAGACAAAGAATTCAACACAAGGCAATGCAAGGAAATACAAGACAAGGCATGGCATGGAAATTCAAGGCAAGGGAAGGATAGACATGGAAATGCAAGACAAGGAAACAAAAGGTCTAGGTATGGTGAAGAAAGGTAGATCAATGCAAGATATGACAAGGAAAGGAAAGTAATGGAATTGCAAGAAAAGGAATGGCATGGCATGGAAAGGCATGACAATTCAAGGAAAGGCAAGGCAAGTCAATGCAATGCAAGGAAATGCAAGGCTTGGCATGTCAAGGAAAGGCATGGTATAGTAAGGCAAGGCATGGCATGGAAAGTCAAGGAGAGGCAGGGAAATGCAAGGCAAGGTCAGGCTAGAAATGGAAAGGTGATGTAGACCTCCCTTCTCTCCTCAGGGATGAAAAACCTCTCGATCAAGAATCTTTAACTTCCTGAGCTGGATTATCTCCTTGATACCTTACTGGCCCCAAATTGAATTAACTTGGGCCCTTTTATCCCCTTAGGTGCAGGTTATATGGAACCTACAGGCCCTGCTTCTTAGAACTTTTTTCAAATGTCAAATCTGATGGGTGCTAGATCCTCCCACTAGCCCCTTTCCACATGTGACCTCAGACTATGACTGAGGGCTTAACTTCCTGAGCGCTTTGTAACTTCAGGTTTCGAAATTCTTAGCAATAGCTGCACCCTTTCCGTCTAAACCCCGAATTGTGAACTCACCTAGGAAGATCTACAGTCTTCGTCTCTCCCATAGCCAACGACTGTGATTTGATTGGACTCTGATCTTTGGGAGTTCCACATGTCTTAACACTCCTCTTATCTAAAGTATTCCATACCCAGAATCTTAGATCAAGTGCCACATGCCTCTCTTGATCGACGACTGAGATTCGCCCCTTACTCTGCTTCGAGCGACCACTCTTTCCCCTCATCTCTTCTTTGAATTTCACGAACTAGTGACACATGTCCTTCCATATAGACGGTCATGATCTACTCCTCTAGCTCGGTCTTTAGGAGTCTATGGGTACTCCTCCTTCGCCTTTCCTCTAAAGGAATCTTCCTCTGAAACTTGTGGATATTTTGCATGTATCATCTCTAGATCGGACGGTCCATATCTCCTTGCTCTTCGCGACTTCACGAAAAATGATATTTTCTCCGTGTAAAAATTTTGGATCTCTTCCCTCTTAACTCTCCAATATGCTACCATGTATCCCTGCTTCAACCAACAACTTGGATTTACTTTTACCTTCATGAATTCGCAAGAATGGAAATCTGCTTGGCGCAAATCCTCCAAAGTTGTTCTTCCCGAACTTTCTTATCTGCTACCATGTCTCTGCCTTCCATCCAATGGTTGGGATCTCTTCGTAGTTTCAGACTCTGACGTTTTTCACCCTTCTACACTCCAAACCTTCTAGTTCACGGATTTCCAAAATAACTCACGACTAACCACCATGTGGCTTCTACCAGATCAGACGGTCTGGAATGATTCTGCTTCTCCTGGGTGGATCTTGATCGTCACTTTGAAAAACCTTAAAAGTCTTCTCCCTTTTAAATATTTCTCCCACTAAATTTTCAGAACTTGTCTTCCTCTGAACCTTTAACTCTTTAGGGGGTTTTCTTTGACACTTAGTCAGATTTTGGATCTATGCATGCCTTGCAATAGACCTTCAGAAAAACTTCTGCAAGAAACCTCTCAATCTACTCCTCCTGAACTTCTAGGTCGAAAAATCTATCGACACACTCCTTGCAGATGATATCTGTATACAATTTCCACGCTATCTCTCCTAAGCTTTGATTCGAATCAAACTCTCTCAACGCACTCCTTGCGGACAATATGAACTCCTTGTGTAAACTCGTGGAAGAGAAACAATTGAAAATTATATAATGTTTCACAGATTCATACATTTAATAGGGTAAATCATGCATTCATCAGTGTAATTCACGCATGCATGAAAACACAAAATAACAGAGAACAAAATGTAAACAGAAACCCTACCATTCACTCAGATAGACAAGTAATAGTGACACACACATTTTTGGATAAATATTTCTCTGTTATATTCATTCAAATCTAAATGAACTATAACATTCAACAACTTCTAACTAAATTTTAACAACAACAATACTCAACTAATTTGTAGCTACCATCATGTTCAATAGCCTAATATCTAGTAGTTGAATTTGGGCAAACAACACCTCTACTTATACCAGAGGGATCCTAGGGTTCCCTCCGACTATCTATCTCCTTGAAGTAAAAACTAA
This sequence comes from Picea engelmannii, assembly GCA_009831015.1. Classification (NCBI taxonomy): domain Eukaryota; kingdom Viridiplantae; phylum Streptophyta; class Pinopsida; order Pinales; family Pinaceae; genus Picea; species Picea engelmannii. The sequence continues at coordinate 759,307 of ML778065.1, forward strand.
CTACCACTTAAGCACCATTACATTAAAGTCTAAGTGTGAAACTCCCAGATCTCACACGATCGTTTTAGCTTCCAAGCATTTTCATCTTCTTTAATCATCCGTTCAAAAATACTTATAGAAAAAGCCAGATTTTAGAATCTCGACAATAATTCAAAAGGCGAGCTAGGGCATTGAGTTGTCTCTCCATGTTTTTTTTGCTGACGATGCTCCTGCATCATACTCCCTTAGAAAAAAATTCATGGACTCCTGTCCATGAGTTCCTACACTAACTTCCCATGCTTATGGATATTAGCTTCATTTACCCAACTAGAATCTTCTATAGGGTGTCCTTTCCACTTTACCAAATACTCTAAATAAGTCTTTCTCATGGTCTTCTTACTAATCCTCTGATCAATGATCTTGTCCATTTGTGTATTTTTCGCTATAGGCATCTACTTCTCCCACTAAATCTCTTTTTGATATTCTAATTCTTTTGTGTCATCTTCCCTATAAGGATACAGGTCTGAAATGTTAAATATGGGTGATATACCCACATCCTCTGGTAGCACTATCTCATAAGCATTGGCACCAAATTTCTTTAGGATCATGCATGGTCCTATCTTCTTCAACTTCAGTTTGTTATATGTTCCTCTTGGGAACCTTTCCTTCTTGAGGTGTGCTAAAAGTTGATATCCTACTTCAAACTGAAGTTCTCTCCTATGTTGATCAACTCTATGTTTATACTCTCTACTATTGTTCTGCAACTGCTCCTTGATCTGATTATGAAACTTTTTCATTTCTGCAACAAAGTCTTCTGCTCCAGTTGTTATGAATTCACTCTAATTCAGATCTCTCAATTCTGCTACTCCTCTTGGTTTCATTTTGTACACTATCTGGAATGGACTCTTTCCTATACTTATGTTCATTGATTCAATGTATGCAAACTCTACTTGTGATAGGATTTGATGCCATTGGCTATGATGTTTAGTGACCAAACTCCTCAGCAAATCTCCTAAATTTTGATTTACCACCTCCTCCTATCCATTTGTTTGAGGGTGATATGTTGAACTAAAAGACAGTTTTGTCCCCAGCTTCTTGCATAATGTCCTCCAGAAATGACCAACAAATTTAGTGTCCCTATCTAAGACAATACTCCTGGGCAACCCATGAAGTCTCACAACTTATTTGAAAAACAAATTTGAAATGTGTGTTGCATCACTAGTCTTCTGGCATGGGATAAAGTTTTCCATATTTAAGAATCTATCAACTACAACAAATATAGAATCACTTCCCCTTTGGGTTCTTGGAAATCCCAACACAAAATCCATGCTTATTGCATCCCAAGGCCTATCTAGAATAGGCAATGGCTTAAACAATCCATTGTTTTGTTTCTTTCCTTTTTCATAGTGGAAAATATTACATTTGTTTACAAACTTCTTCACCTCTCCTCTCATACCTGGACAATAGTATGAACTGTTCAATTGTACAAATGTCTTGTCATGGCTGAAATGTCCTTCTAGACCTCCACTATGTTTTTCCTTCAACATATTTTCTCTCATTGAACACTTTGGTATGCACAACTGGTAACCTTTAAACAACAATCCATCTTGAATAATATACTATGTGCACTGAATTTTGTCTCTAATCACATGGTTCACACATGCTTCATATGCTTCTTTAAAATTTGGATCATCACAATACATCTCCTTAAGGTGTTCAAACCCTAAGGTCTTCACTTGCAATTCCTGCAGAATCAGACATCTCCTTCTCAATGCATCAACAACTTTGTTAGCATACTAGAGATATGTTTAATGAAAAAAGTGAAATTTTGCATAAACTCTATCCACTTAGCATGTCTTTTATTTAACTTCTCTTGTCTAGTTATGAATTGTAAAGCCTGATTATCACTATACAAAACAAATTCTTTTGGAACAATGTAGTGCCTCCATTTCTTCAAGGCTTGAATTATTACATAAAATTACTTATCATATGTGGAATAATTCTTCTTAGTGCCGTTCAACTTCTCACTGAAATATGCAATGGGCCTATTATATTGGCTCAAGACTACTCCAATTGCAACTCCACTGGCATCACACCTTCCTTGAAATGTCTTCCCGAAATTTGGCAAGACTGGAATTGGTTGTTCTATTATATTCTCCTTCAATATCTTGAAACTTTTCTAAACCTCTTCTATCCACTTAAAATACGTGTGCCTCTTCTTCACTGTATCCAATATTGGTGCACAAATTCCACTAAAATTTCTAATGAACTTCCTATAGAAAGATGCTAATCCATGGAAGATTCTCACCTAAAATATGCTTCTTGGTGATGTCCATTCCTTGATTTCTCTCACCTTTTATGGATCCATCTTCAATTCATTTGAAGAGATCACAAAACCCAAATAAATGAGTTATGTCTTCATAACTCATTTCTCATCACTAATGTCAGATGTCTCAAATGCTCTTCTTCAGTTTTACTGAAGACCAATATATCATCCAGATATACAATCACAAATTTACCAATGAAATCTTTCAATACCTCATTCATCAATCTCATAAAAGTACTTGGGGCATTTGTTAATCCAAATGGCATAACAATCCACTCATACAACCCTTCATTTTTCTTGAAGGATGTTTTCCACTCATCACATTCTCTCATTCTTATCTAGTGATATCCACTTTTCAAATCTATCTTTGAAAACAAAATTGCTCCACTTAAACAATGCATTAAGTCATCCATCCTTGGCAATGGAAATTTGTACCTGATGGTGATCTTGTTTATGGCTCTTGAGTCTGTGCACATTCTCCATCCTCCATCCTTCTTCGGACTCAAAACAGTTGGTACTGTGCATGGACTGAAGCTTTCTCTGAACAAACCCTTGTCTAATAAATCTTGGACTTGTCTCTTTACCTCCTCATTCTCTTGAGGTGTCAATCTGTATGCTTCATTGTTCGGAAAACTTGCTCCTTGTATTAGATCAATGTGATGAATGATACTTTTGATGGGTGGCAATGAATTAGGTAACTCATCCACTACTATGTCAGCAAAATTCTCCAACAACTCTTGAACTTCCTCAGGTAGATCATCCATAGAAGTACTTGTAAGGACAACTCTGGGTTTCCTCACCACAACAAATTGCATCTCTTGTTCCTTCTTAACTTCATTCAGGAGTTCCTTCCACTCATGAGAATTATACTTTTTCTCACTTCCTCCTTTGCTTTATTTTCCTCAATTGGAAACAACATGTTTGTTCTACCATTTTTCTCCAAAGTATAAGTATCTTTTCTCCCATAATGAATGAAATTCCTATCAAACTACCATCGTCTCCCCAACAAAACATGACATACATCCATGGGAATCACATCACATAGAATCTCATCTCTATATCCTCCTATTTTAAATTCAATGAGGCATTGTTTAGTGACCATTACCTGGTGTCCTTTCTGCAACCATGAGACTTTATATGGATTCGGATGTGTAGTTGTCTCCAGCTCCAATTTCTCCACCATCTCTGTGGATACTAAGTTATCAGTGCTCCCACTGTCAATTATCACTTTGCATACCCTATCCTTAGTCTTGCAAGAAGTCCTGCACAAATTTTTCCTCTGCACTGGATTTTCAATCTCTGGCTCTGATTTCAAGAGAACCTTCTTCAACATCAAGGATCTTCCATCTTCCGCACCTTCTACTTCAACATTCAACTTCTGTGCTTCCGAAATGTGAGCTTCACCTCCTTATTTATTTTTCTCGGGACATTCCCAAGACATGTGTCATGTCTTTCCACAATCATAACACCTTACCTCTCCTCCTCTGCCTCTTCCTCTTCCTCTAGGAAAATAATTTCTTCCATCACTTTGTCTCCCTCGGGAACTTCCTCCTCTTTCTGAGAGACTATGTGGTTTTTTAGTCTCACCCTTGGGCTTCTGTGCCTTGTCCTGGACAATTCCTTTAATTTTGTTTGGACTTCTTCCTCTGCTTTGTTGGCTCTGTTTCCTGGCCAACTTCTCTTCTGCCTTCAGTGCAATCTTATAATCATCCTCCACTGTCCTCACTGTCATCATGTTGATTTCATATTGGATCTCATACCTCAAGCAATTTATATACTTGGAAACTTTTTCATCATCTTTCTCTTTCTGTCCAGACCTAATGTTCAGCCTGTAAAACTCCTATGTGTACTCTTTCACTGTCATTTGTTATGAACATAAATACATACCTTTCTGTCTCAGGTTATACAATTTCCTGAACAAATTTATTTGATAATCCTCGGGTATGAACTTAGCCTTAAGCTTGGGTACCATTATGTCCCAACTATTAATCTTTTTCTTTCATTTTCTTCGTCTGTCAACCTAAATTTCATTCCACCATAGTGTTGCATGTTCTTTTAATCTGGTGACAACATGTCTCACCTTATTCTCCTCATTGATGTCTTCATAGTCAAAATAATTATCCATTGCTCGTATCCAATCAAGCAATTCTTCATCATCTAGATTTCCTTCATACATTGAGATGTCTATCTTCTCTCTAGCTCCCAATTTGAAAACCGCTCTCAGTAAGCGTTCCTCGACAACATATTCCCCTATAGCTTATTCAACCTCTATTTCTTCACTTTCTGCATCACCGACATCTCCATCATCAGGTGCTCTCCTTTGAGTTGTCTCCATTGCATCCAACCTTGCACGAAGTTATCTTATTTATCTTTCTACATCTCGATTTGCTACATGTGGCTCTATGTGTCTTCTAGGCGGAATTGTGTTGACCTTTTCTCCACTCACACAAAGTACAATTTGAGCTCTTTAGGTTCTGATACCACTTGATGCAGACCCCCCTTCTCTCCTTGGGGTTGCACAACCTCACGGTCAAGGATATTTAACTACCTGAGCTAGATTATCTCGTCAATACCTTGTTGGCCCAAAATTGAATTAACGCAAACCCTTTTATCCCCTTAGGAACAGGTTATATGGAACTCGCAGGCCCTGCTTCTTTGTGCATTTTTCAAATCTCAAATTTTATGGGCACTAGCTCCTCCCACTAGCCTCTTTCCACATGTGACCTCGGACTATGACATAGGGCTTAACTTCCTGAGAAATTCGTAACTTCAGTTTTCAACATTCTTAGCAACAGATGTACCCTTTTTGTCTAAACCTCGAATCGCAAACTTGCCTGGGAAAATATACTATCCTCGTCTCTCCCATAGCCAATGACTGTGATCCATTCGGACTCCGGTCTTTGAGGGTTTCTCACATCTTAGCACTCCTCTTCTCCAAATTATTTTGTACCCAAAATATTATATCAAGCACCACATGCCTCTCTTGATCGACGGTTGATATTCGCCCCTTACTCCACTTCGAGGGACCTCTCTTTCCTCTCATCTCTTATTTGAATTTCAAGAACTGGTGACATGTGTCCTTCCAGATCGACAATCACATTCTACTTGCCTAGCTTGGCCTTCGAGAGTCTTTAGGTAATCCTCCTTCACCTTTCCTCCGAAGGAATATTCCTCTGAAGCTTGTGGATATCTGCCACGTATCCTCTCTAGATCCGACGGTCCATATCTCCTCACTCTTCATGACTTCACGAAAAATAATCTTTGCTCCGTGCAAAACTTTTGGATTTCTTCACTTCGAACTCTCCAATCTGTTGCCACGTATCCTCACTTCAAACAACGGGTTAGATTTACTTCTCCCTTTGTGACTTCACGGGAATGGCTATCCACTTGGCGCAAATCCTCTGAAGTTTTTCTTCCCAAACTCGCTTATCCGCTTCCACATCTCCGCCTTCCATCCAATGGTTGGGATCTCTTCATAGTTTCAGACTTCGGGGTTTTTCACCCTTCTACACTCCAAACCTTCTGGTTCACGAATTTCTAAAAGAAATCATCGCTAACCACCATGCGACTTCTCCCAGATTAGACGATATGGAACGACTTTTATTCTCCTGGGCAGATCTTGATCGTCACCTTGAAAAACCTTAAAGGGTTTCTCCCTTTCAAATATTTCTCCCGCTAAATTTTTGAAACTTGTCTTCCTCCAAACCTTTAACTCTTTAGAGGGTTTTCTTCGACACTTAGTCGGATTTTGGATCTTTGCATGCCTTACAACAAACCTTCACACACACACTTCTGCAAGCAACCTTTCGAGTTATTCCTCCTAAACTTCTGGGTCAAAAACTCTGTCGACGCACTCCTTGCGGACGAAATGCACACTTTGCATACAATTTCCATGTTATCTCTCTTGAGCTCTAATTTGAATCAGACTTTGTCAACACACTCCTTACAGAAAATACGCACTCCTTGTGTAAACTCATGGAAGAGAAACAATTGAAACTTATCTAATGTTTCACAGATTCATACATTCAACATGGTAACTCATGCATTCATCAGTGTAATTCACGCATGCATGAAAATACAAAATAACAGAGAACACAATGTAATCAAAAATCATACCATTCACTCAGAAAGATAAGTAATAGTGACACATGCATTTTTGGATCAATATTTCTATGTTATATTCATTCAAATATACATGAACTATAACAACATTCAACAACTTCTAACTAAATTTTAACAACAACAATACTCAACTAATTCGTAGTTGCCATCATGTTCAGCAACCTAATCTCCAACAACCTCATTTGGGCATACAACACCTCTTGTTATAGAAAGATTTGCCTCACCATTGCTATGTTGCACAGAGGGCCTTTTCCATTTCCCTATGCAGACTTATCATCCCTTTTTAATGAATCCAGAGCTAAAAATACAGATTTTTCCACATATTTGCGCCCTATCAATTATACAGCAAGCCTATACGCAGGCTACTCCACTACAGCCTACGTACATTGGGATTTGTGCAAGAAAATACAAAAATGGAGTGGGGTTTCCATGTCACAATAGGAGATATCTAATCCTTGGCCTTCCATATACTGGAAACGTTTTGACTCGTCCCTTCAGTTGCATTTTGAAGGCTATAAGAGCACAATTTTGAGCTATGGAAAAGAGGAGAAAGCATTCAACTTTGAGAGAAAAGTTACTCTGGAGAAATTACTTCATAATTGAGTCTGCATCCCTTTGTCCCTCAAGTCTGAACACAGTGTTCAACCCTCAAGCCCTTTCCCCATTATTGAGAGAACCTCATTGTCTCTCTCCTTTGAGCGTGCCTTTGGTGGAGGATTGAAGTGGTGGAGGCCCAGTTGGAAGGAACTTGGTTCCTTGGTTTCAAACCATGCCAACACGAAAGTCTGTAATGTTGTGACTTATGTTGATCAATTATTAATAGAAATACTCTTTTCCCGTCCTATTGGTATCGTGCAAATATATGATTATTATCCATGGGCATGTTTGTAATGTTTATTAATGGATCATGTTATTTGATGTGCTAATCCCTTTATATTATCACTATATACTTGCTCTTCTTGTTTGTTAAGAACTTATTGAAGGTATAAAGCTTTGGGTCGAAGTGCTCAATGGTGGAACATCATCAAATGTTGGATCGAGGTAGGCCTCTTTCTTATCTTGCACATTGGTTTATATAGCATACAATGGAATTGACATGATTTTTGCAGTCATACCTCTCTATTGTGGTTTACCCTTGGCCATAGAGAGTTTTTCCCTCGTAATAGAAATGGCGACTCCATTGGGGAGAGATCTTCCTTCTAAGGGTTGAAGTATTTTTTTTTTTCTTGCATTGCTCTTTTTCCTTTGTGTTTCCTGTCGTATCACTGCTTGACAGATTCTGTTCACTCCGAGTCTGAGTTTTCATCCTTTTTTCCCTTGCTTGGCCTTGTTTTAAATCTTGTACACTCCTTTTGCCTTGACAGTAACGTACAAATGCATCCTGCCTCTCTACAAGCTGCGTATATACGCATTGTTCTCCTGAACAGTCGCGTATACCACTTTCCCTTGCTTTTTTGCTTGGTTTAGTGACTGTTGGGTGGGATTTGATGATAGTTGAGCCTTATTAGGTCTCTATAGTGCATGTTGAGCTTCTCTGGGTTGACAAGAAGCCTCTTGGGAGTTGAATCTATGGGCGTAGTCTTTCTCATTGTTTTTTCATTTTTTATTTGTCCTTGAACCATGGGCTGTTTGCTTGGCTGCTTGGTATTCTGCTTGAATTATTTCATTTATACATTGTATAATTTTTATATATCAGGCTGCTTCTCAGTACATGCATTTTCTCTTTAATATATTGGAAATACAAAAAAAATAGGCATTTTACATTGGTTAACATTTTTTTCTTTGAACCTTTATCATTAGCTTGGTACATTTAGTGAAAGATTGCATTTTACTTATGAATTGCAGAGTTGAAATGGAAAATTGCATTGTTTTTATTAGCATATCATTCATTGAAAAGTTAAAGATAGACTTTGCATTATATTCATATTTATCTTCTTGCAGAGTCATAACATCATGAGTTTCACTTCCATGCCCTTTTGAGTAATCACAGCCAATAAAATTTATGCTTTAAACTAAAATTGATTAGTCGCGATTTTATTTTTAGGGTGAACAAACTAGTCTAGGATTTAGTGCCTTGGAATAGGATTTTGTGAGTAAAATTCTCCAAGGCAATTAAATCAACATATAATGTGTCTGAGACAGGGAGTTGAGAAGTCCATTGTATAATTGGTAATATTGGGAGGCTCCACTCACACCAGAGTTAATCATGAGGTCGCGTGAAGTTAGTTGAAGGGATAACCCCCTGATACTCACCTAGTGTCAGAGATATTTCTATGCATTTATTCGTATCTGGGAATCTTGCTAGTACCCATACCTCTATGAGAGGTGGTGCTTTCAAGGTTTCGGGCTTTGCTACCCTTCCCATACGGTAATCCATACTTACGACTACTCGCCTATGCATCGATTATACAGTGGTTTATTAGTTGCTTGACTTAGGTATCTCATAGGTTACTTGCAGGGGTTATTCTGCTTGTACCCTGGGTCAGATAGGGATCGGACAACACACAGCCTTTATGGAAGACTACCTCTCTGGGAAGATCTAACTGGCTGGTTGTTAAGCTCCCGAGGGCCCCTATAACTGATTCTATTACCTCCAAACTTTAGCATGGAGTCTCAGGTCCCTCTTGGATGAGGCATACCTTCTTTAGTGAGGGAGGCCACTCAGCCACTTTAGCCCGTTTGCATGCATATTGGCCATATAACTTTTTGGTATGCTCTTTGATTACTAGTTGGCCTTAGGAATCTATACAGAGTCTTCATTATCATGGACAGTGGAGTTCTTTTTTCTCCCTCATTTACTGCTACCCCCCCCCCCATGATATCCCCTCATTTCATGGGGATGGATCTTTCCGCTTCACATTACGGTATGCAGAACTATAATACTCAGTCAACGCCTTGGGTCTCTAATCATTTTTCTCATGGTGTGCTTGATATGCCTTCACACTTACCATCCTCTGTCTCGCCTCCTTATGCAAATACAACTTTTGGGTCTTGGGGCATGATGCCTCCTTCACGAAGTTCCTTCATTTGGGGGAAACATATATTTTCACATGAGTAACCCATGTCATGTTGCTTTTGCTTCACAAGCAGCTTCCTCAGTTTCGATGACCCTAAGACCCTCTATAAGTCAGTATGGAGGACAATATTATCCTTCCAGATAGGGACAAGGTGTAAACCAGGATCCTTCCTGGCCTGCAATTTCTCAGAACCAATCTTTCCTTGGACCTTGGTCTCAAATGACGCAATTCACCACTACCACAAGTCCAGTCATTGTGTGTCATACTGGCGTTATATCACCAACCTCTACTAGCCATGTTGGAGATTGGTTGACAACCTATGCAAGTCATGTTGAAGACCTGCAACCAGCTTTTGCAAGTCATGCCAGGGGCACAAGTCCAGTCACTGCATGTCATACTGGCATTATATCACCAACCTCTGCTAGTCATGTTGGAGATTGGTCGACAACCTCTGCGAGTCATCTTGACGACCTGTAACCAGCCACTGCAAGTCATGTTGGGGGCACATGTCTGGTCACTGCTAGTGACACTACACATTAATCACCAACCTCTGCTAGTCATGTTGGGGATCCATGACCAACCTCTGTTATTCATGTTGGAGATTTGCTACTAGCCTCTGCAAGTCATGCTGGGAGCATGTCACCAGCCGTTGCAAGTCATGTTGGGGGCATTCATATGATTGAGAAGCCTAGACATCTCATACATAAGCCTACATTCCTTTGTAGGATTTGTGAAGGAAGTCACCTTACATGTCTGTGTCCTGTTACTGTTGGGATACCAGAAACGTGGGGCTAACCTAAGGGCCCTTCAGGTTCTGAGGCATCTATGATTTCGCAACACTCTGTTCCTTCTTTGGTTGATAAAATAGTCATGCTGATGAAATCTTCGGCTAACACCCCTTTCCTTTTAGTGGTTGATGCATCCTTTGACCTTGTTGTCTCACATCCCATTCAACCTGTGGTCATGTTGATGCAATATTCGACCAACACCTCTCCTATGTTCGGAGGTGATGTGTCTCTTCACCTTTTTGTCTCACATATTGTTCAACCAACGGTCGTGTCAATGCAGTCTTCGAATGACAACACTCCTGTTTGTTTGGGTGATACACATCCCGACCTTGTTGTCTTGCATCCTATTCAACCAATGGTTGAGGAAGTGGTCGTATCAATGCAATATTCGATCGACCCCACTCTTCTCTTAGAGAGTGACAAGTCTAAGGAAGTAGTCGTGCCAATGCAATTTTTGGTCGATCCCACTCTTCTAGTCCTGGTTCCATACCTTCTATGCCATGTCCTTAGCATTTCTATTACTTCACCTTCTGAACAAGAGAGAGTTTTACTCTTCCCGATTTATCTCCCTCCAAGTCTTGACGAGGTTCCCTTTGATTGGGATGGTCTTGTGGGGTATTCAATGCCTCTGCCTATGTCTTTTCTAGGAATATACATTATCCGATATAACACAGAGACGATAACCTCCATTAGCACTTTTCCCTCCTCGACTTGGAGAGATTTAGGTCTTCCCAAGCTTGTGTCGGTTCTTCATAAGATACGGACATTCCACAGAAGGTCCACACAGGAGACTTGGCCTCCCCCACGACTTGCTGCCTAGAATCTCCCTAACAAGTCTTAGTTAAGCTCTTTTCCGACTCGTTCAAAAAGTGAAAAGATTGTCGAGTGATTTGTCCCTTTCACACTCGTTAAATTGGACTTGAAAGGTCGTGAGTCTTAGTTAAGCTCTTTTCAGACTCCTTTTCAAAAAGAGAAAAGATCGTTGAGCGATTTTTCCCTTTCACACTCGTTAAATTGGATTTGAAAGGTCGTGATTCTTAGTTAAGCTCTTTTTCGACTCGTTACCAAAAATAGAAAAGATTGTCGAGTGAACTTGTCTTTTTCACACTCGTAAATTGGACTTGAAAAGATATCTATTTGGCACAAGTTTATCCCATTTTCACACCAAGTATACTAAAAGACATTAAAAAGGACATTTTTTTGGCATTAAGTTGTGATTGCATTTCATGCCCTCGCTTACAGTATTGATCCTTTAGCCATTTCTCTCTTTGCATTATAAACCATTGCCTAAGCCGTTTTTTGCATCCTCAACCAAGCAGAGCCTTGTTTATATCCTTCGCAATTTGACACCCTATACCCTGGAGGGAACATCACCCTGAGTGTCCATCTCATGCATGCATTTCCTTGCATTAAGCATAGGTATGTTCCACTGCAGGAACTAGTTTTTCTTACTTGCGACACTCGTTTCCTCCTCTGTATCATAGCATTCATTTGTTATGAAAAAACAAAAAAATACGAGTGGGAAGAGAGTACTATATTATAATTGGAAACAGTCTTATCACCTTTGAACATAGCAAAAATTTATTGAGTCCTCATGTCATCATAATTTTGGGTTTAGCATGGCCTTAAGAAGTTGATCTCGTTATAGATTTTTCTCTACCAACTGTTTATTCTTCCAATCCCTATAGAGAACATTATTGATGCCTCCTGCATCTAATTGTCACATCATTGATTCTATGCTATCGGATTCCACCATATGTCTCATGCTCTTATTCAAAGGAAGTCTATCAACCTACGTCGGCCACTCCTTAGAAATATTGACTTTCCATGTCATCCATACCGTCAGTTTGTCTCAGAATCACATGATACTATAGTCTTATCATGCACCCTAGCCCTACTTGCATGATCGGTAGGTCACCTTGAACCCAGCACTCAACATTTCATCATTGGTCGTTGACTGGGTGGTTTCCATTGTGTTCAACGACAATATATCTATTCACACTTTGGGATTTGTGCAGTGTCTTGGATTCCATTAGCCTTATTGGTGGTTTCCTCACCTTTGTCATCAATTTTCATCATTGGCTGCTATTCAGAGGGTCTTTTTCGTATACCGCTTACATTTGGTACATGCAAATGATGCACAGGGTCATTGGTTTGTGAACATGTTCTTCATCCGATCTCCACCAAATCATGAAGCTCTTGATTTTTTCCTCGTGTTGACTGATGAGAGATGCCTTAATGCTCTCCTTTAAGCGGGTCTCTTTCCATCGACTTCAACTCATTTATTTTGGATATGGGACCTATATTTTTATGAGTACCTTGAGGCTTGTAGTCATTAGTGGCAGGCTCTCTCGGCATTGACATATGGGAATACATCAATCTCTCTTGATCAATGGATTTCTCAACTGTTCGACACCAACTCCTTTATTCACACTTGTAGGAATGTACTCGGTGCCTTGATACCTACTTTCATTATTGGTAGGTTGTCTTGCGTTTGTTAACGATATACCTCATTGACCGGTAATCAAACGATGTCTAATTATGTTTGACCTCAACTCCTTTATTCACATAATGTAGACTTGCACCATTGGTGGATAGTGTAGAAGACTTGAAGACATCACTATGTAGCTGTAACTTTCCTGAGTTGTTGCTTCCATTTCATTGGACCAGCACTTGTTCAACTTTAGTGATCATGGGAGATCAGATTGTACTCCATGGTATACAAATATCTTCAGATTTGTTTTGAGACTGGCTTCACTAGGCCTTGTTCATGACTATGACATCTTTTGGCATATAACCACATGTGTATTTTCTCCTTCATGGCCACAGACACTTGGTTGGTATATTTTTCATGGATCTACATTGTATTCTTGGCAACCATGTACGCAAAGTCAATACAGAATGTAATGAGCAATCGAGTTCATCCATTTGGTTCTCTACCACTCCACTCCTAGTTTATTTATAATGTATTTCGTCCATCACAGATAGTCCTCTGATCTCATACATTAGGGGGAATCTGTTATAGAAAGATTTGTCTCACCATTGTTATCTTGCATAGAGGGCCTTTTTCCATTTCCCTATGTAGACTTATCATCCCTTTTTTATTTATCCATAGCTAAAAATACACATTTTTCCACATATACGCGCCCTATTAGTTATACAGCAAGCGCATACACAGGCTCCTCCACTACAGGTCACATACATTGGTATTTGTGCCAAAAAATACAAAAATGGAGTCGGGTTTCCATGTGATGACAAGAGATCTTTGATCCTTGGCCTTCCATAAACTGGAAATGTTCCGACTAGGCCCTTCAGTTGCACTTTGAAGGCTAGAGGAGTACAATTTCGAGCTATGGAAAAGAGGAGAAAGAATTCAACTTTGAGAGCAAAGTTACTCTGGAGAAATTACTTCATAATTGTGTCTACATCCCTTTGTGCCTCAAGTTTGAACACAGTGTTCAGCCCCCAAGATATTTCCCCATTGTTGAGAGAACTTCATTGTCTCTCTCCTTTGAGCTTTCCTTTGATTGAGGATTGAAGTGGTGGAGGCCTAGTTGGAAGGAACTTGGTTCCTTGGTTTCGAACTGTGTCGACACAGAAGTCTGTAATGTTGTCACTTCTGCTGATCAATTATTAATAGAAATACTCCTTTCCCATCCTATTGGTATCATGCAAATATATGATTATTATCCATGGGCATGTTTGTAATGCTTATTAATGGATTATGCTATTTGATGTGCTAACCCCTTTATATTATCACTATATACTTTATTTTCTTGTTTGTTAAGAACTTATTGCAGTTATAAACCTTTGGGTTGAAGTGCTCAACGGTGGAACATCATCGAACGTTGGATCGAGGTAGGCCTCTTTCTTATCTTGCACATTAGTTTATATATCATACAATGGAATTGAGTTGATTTTTGTAGTCATACATGTTTTTTGTGGTTTACCCTTGGCCATAGATATTTTTTCCCTCGTAACACCTCTACTTATACCAGAGGGCTCCTAGGGTTCCCTCCGACTACCTATCTTTTCGAAGTAAAAACTAACTACCACTTACGCACCATTACATTAAAGTCTAAGAGTGAAACTCCCATATCTCAAACGGTCATTTCAGCTTCCAAACATTTTGATCTTCTTTAATCATCTGTTCAAAAAGATTTACAGGAAATGCCAGCTTTTAGAATCTCCACAATAATTCAAAAGGCACCCGAGGGAGATGAGTTGTTTCTCCACATGTTTTTTGATAATGATTCTCCTGCATCACAAGGCAAGGAAAGGAATGGCAACACATAGCATGGAAAGGTATAGGTATAGGTATAGGTCTAGGTATGGAAAGGAAATGCAAGGAAATGAAAGGCATGGAAGGGAAAGGAAATGCAAGGCATGGAAAGGAAATTCAAGGAATGGGATGGAAAGACAAGGCATGGCATTTCATGGCAAGGAAAGGAAATTCATGGAATGGCAAGGAAAGGCATGGCATGGCATGGAAAAGAAAGGCTTGGCATGGCATGGCATGGCATGGCATGTAAAATCAAGGAAAGGTTGGGAAAGTCAATGCAAGATAAGGAAATGCAATGCAATGCATGGTATGGCATGGCATCGCATGGCATGGCACCACATGGCATGGCAAGGCAAGGCACCGCATGGAAAGCCAAGGCCCCACATGGAAAGGAAAGGCATGGCATGGGAAGTCAAGGCAAGGTAGGGCAATGCAAGGCAAGGCAAGGATCGACATAGAAAGGAAAGGAATAGCAAGGAAAGAAAAGGAAAAGCAAGGCGAGGCAAGGCAAGGAAAGGAAATCCATGGCAAGGCAAGGCATGGCATGGAAATTCAAGGTATGTCATGGAAAGGCATGGCAATGCAAGGCAAAGCAAGGCTAGATATGGAAAGGAAAGGAAATTAAAGTAAATACATGGAAAGGAAAGGAAAGGTAAGGAAAGGAAATCCAATGCAAGGCAAGGCAAGGAAATGAAGACGATGTTTTATAGCAAAAATTCTAGTAGATAATGAATTTTTTTCTTGGAAGCAATAAGGCTCATGAATCAATCATCTGTGTAATCTTAGTTTTCATCTTTAAAGAGTGGATCCCCTAATAGTCGCCCAATTTATTTCACTAAAACCATATGTAGACTTTTAGTACTCAATGTATTGATGGGATCATGTAACACTCATATTTCCCTCGGTCTGTCAATATAAGTACTATCTTGACCAAACTATAAATAGATATGCTATATGATCATGCAAAGATAATGGACCTTAATTTATTTTGTAATGTGCATATTTGAATTTTAATACAACAAAGAATGTTGCGATACTACTGAATGGATGGCCTTCACAGTTTACGATGCCATGAGAGGAATGGTGCAAGATGAAAGAAATCATTGGTTTAAAAGACCCCATCAGGCAATACCCTACCCAATTAAACACATTGCGGACCTTGAACTATCCTCAACAAATATATTTGATTATTATTGTCAAGATGGTACCTGGATAGTCTCCTCGAGAATTAAGGAAGGATGGGAAGAGTACCATTAGGAATATTCTGACATGGACCATGAGGTCTTGGGGAATACTGCATGAAAAGAGGAGGATGAAAGACATAATGAGGGGTGTCGTACAATTGGGAAAATGAGTCCTGAGCACTAGAGAATGGGATAGTTGGGAGTAAAGAGAAAATACAGAGACAATAGAAGCTCCCAAAAAACCTTGCAGAATACCAAAATCCTCTTGTGGAAAAGTACCCTAGCTCAAGGGTGGCTAGTTGTAGAAGTGCAAAGCACAACCTTGCCTATGGTTTGATGGAGAGAGACTCACCCTTTAGTAGTGATCAACATATCTCAAAATTTTAGATACGCAACTTGTTTTATTTTTTGTGTATAGATTTGAATGCATGTATGGTTGGATGGTTAGTAGGATGATTTTGGATATGAATACCTGACCTATAAGATTTATTATGTATTATGGAAATGGTCTTGTGTTTTCATAGAATAAATATATCAGTATGCGAAGTCACATGTCTTTGTTTACAGGTATTCTTCGTCCCTATTGAAATAATTGCAAGTATAAGTCTATGAGAAGCTTGTGTGATCGGTAGATGTGGGAAGGGTATGTCCTTTTGTGTCCATACACATAAAACTTTGTATGTATAAATATATGCACATGTGTAATGCGATATTGATAACCCTGCAGCGAGTGAGTACCTTCGGGGTATGATGAAACTAAGGTACCCTAGGTGATGAAATGGAATTCCTTGGAACCCAAGCGAAGAGCTCTCGAAAAAACTTGGAAATCTTAAAAGAGAACAAGAGAAAACCTCCAAAAAAATGGATGAGTCCTGAACTAGACCATTAAGCTAGAGGAAAAAACCCTACTTTGCTTCGGATGATCGTGACCATTGATTTAGCATGGAGGGTTAAATATGGGCCATCTATCAGAATGACAGTGAGACATGATATCGACCGTTGATCTGGTGAAACAAAGAGATCCTAACCCTCCATCAGAGTTGGTTATGAAGTCCATAGAGTATGAACCCCGAATCAATGAGGATCATTGATTAGGGATTTTTGGATCCGTCATGGTGGAAACAGTCAGAGTCTGAGAACATGTAGG
Source organism: Picea engelmannii (assembly GCA_009831015.1). Taxonomy (NCBI): domain Eukaryota; kingdom Viridiplantae; phylum Streptophyta; class Pinopsida; order Pinales; family Pinaceae; genus Picea; species Picea engelmannii. Next base: position 776,152 of record ML778065.1, read on the forward strand.
ACCCAATGTCATCACAGTTTTTAGATTCGGCATGGTGAATTGTTCTCAACCATATATCAAGAGTCAAGGTGATGTCATCATGATGTGTCATGCTGACAAGGACTGCCAGCATGTCAAAAAGTAACACATGTTAGCATGTTATTGAAGGAAGTATCGAGGGGGGAGTCCTTGTTGGATCGAACCTTGGGACAGGTTTTTTTAAACCTAAACCATCATATCCCTAAGATAGAGAAATCTCAATCGTCCTTCAGTGGAGGTCGTTCGAAGTGATCGCGGACACCAGGAAATGATTAAATCTTATGGGAGTATTCTGAGGTTAAATATGGTCTATTGATCAAAGGATGACCAGGAGGAATTCTATCCATTGATTTGTTGTGAGACTTATTGTTTCCCTTGGGAAGGGGAAGTGACGTCAAACTGATGGAGAAGCTAGCATGGTGGTTAGCGGGTCATGGGTAGGACAAGGTTCATCACATGAACGATAAGTTGAGTATATCCATGACGAAATGTATGTCATGTCAAGTACACTTGGAGGTCCCTTTGTTGAGCAGTGGTTATGTCACGTATCATGGTATTTTGACATGGTGAGGAGATGGCAATGAAATGATGTCAATGCCACATGCCTCACCAATGTCTATTGGGGGTGAAAAGTGTTTCCCTAGGAGTGGACCTAGATTAAGGGTTGTATGAGATGGGGGGGAAACCATATGTAATCGCACAAGTCCTGGTCATTAGATATTCGATGAAGAGATATTGGTCATCCATCGCAATGATATTTTCATAATGGATCATGAAGAAACACCTCCAAAGAGGGGCTCCGAGAAGATGATATAACCGTTGATCTGTCGGAGACGGAGGAGCTCTGAGGGGAGATTCTGACCATACATTTCAAGGGGATTTCGAAATGGGTCGTTGTGATACACTATGAGGGAGGAGCACTGAAATGAGATTCTGACCATTGATGCATTGGGACATGAGGAGCTCTGAGAGGAGATCGGGTCATCCATCGTGAAGCATTATTTGGAGTAGAATTTATCAGAAACACTCTGAAGGGGAAGCTCCAAGAGGAAACCTAGACCATCGAACTGCCAAGGTCTGAGAGATCCCACAGATGATCCGGACTGTCAATATTTAGTTGAAGACTCAATCATTTGATATGGATGGTTCCATGTGTCACGATTCGAGTGGTGCCATATGTAAAGTATGGAAGGGGCCATGTGGCATGGTGATTTAGCACCTATAGGTGAATGTTTGTGGAAAATATGAGTGTCACATGTCTGGTGGAGATAGTGCCATGTGTCTCGCAAGGATGGCATCATGTGTCAAGCATATAAGGTAAAACTGATGAAATTCGATGAAAACCTAACTATCTATCGCCAAGTCCCTAAACTTGTCTTATATGTTAGGGTAGGGGGATCCATCAAACTCCGCTATCAGAGTGTGTAGGGTAACCTGTAGTGGAAACATTCCTATAGGAGGATGTCGATAAAAATAGAAGGCGACAATATAAGTCCAATAAGTGTTGGTCGAGGTGGAATGCAGCAGGTGCCACGTCTGCACTACAAAGAATAGCACATGCACTTGAGAGCCACGTAGGATGGCACATGTGATAGATTTCCATGTGGATGACACATGATAGTGAGGTGACCATAACTTTGAGAAGCCATAACGTTCGATCCAGAACTTAGTTTTGAGAAAAAATATAGTCATTGGAAATCTCTTGACAAGCAGAAGATGATGGTTCCATAGAAAGGAAGTTTTGAGTTCTTTAAGGGGGGTGAAATTTTAATACCCCATTCCCTTAAAATATACTAAGGGGGTTGGGTGTGTTACAAATCATTATTTTAAATAATCTCAACATTGTGTACCATTTAATTGATAAAATATCAATTATCTTTTAAAATATGTTGATATTATGCACAAAAATGACAAATTAATTTAAATTAAATAATTAATAATAATAAGTTCTATAAAAATAGTCACATAAATAATGAAACCTTAGAAAAAAAAATGTTATACTAATCCCATGTAGGGAATCTAGTTGATTTGATTGTTTACACTTCTTATGAAATCCCTTAGCACCTACTCTCTCTCTCTCTCTACTTGAGCCAACCTCCCAAGAAAGAATGCTTATAGTCATGTCATTGTATCTCTTTCCTCTTATTCATGTCATTGTATACTTCCTTGTGAATGTGTAAAAAGATATGATTGAAGGAGTAATTAGAGATGTTTTTTGGGAATATCCTACATTATTCTTATTATTGGTTCCTAGAGTCGTAACTACGATGGGCCTTCATTATTCCATCAAATTCAAGTCCTTGAGAACCATTAATTGCATATGGATTTAGCACTTAGCAATCTTTTCCACCATAAGAGATTTGTTAATGAGTAACGCAAGTATTTATAATCACTTTAGAAAAAATGAATTATTTTTACTTACCTAGAATTCCTTAACACTTTAAAAAGTAATTAATCAAATTATTAAATTATTACAATGATTAGTGTAATAATACACTCCAAATTTAATTGAATACTGAACCAAACTGAGATAAAATGTATTTCATTTCATCAAAATTTCATAAATCTATCAAAATTTTGTGAAATAGTTGCTAGAACCTAAAATATATTTGTATAGTCTTCAACAAACATCTCCTATAATAAGTGGATTTATTGAATATTGTAAAGGCAGTTGTAGTTTCTCTTAGTTAAATGTAAGTTATTAAATCTAC